>OY720039.1:7488809-7534431 GCA_963082485.1 Eudonia mercurella | reverse complement strand
TCACGGCACCATTTTATGTGGTGGCACCCCAGTAGTGCCCCTTTTGTGATCGTCTAGTAAGTTATAAGTATATCGAGTATGCTTTGCTAGATACAGAGATTCTACATTATAGGAGAGCTGGATTATCTTGATTTAATTACTTCCAATAGTCATTACGCATGTCTATACCAATACATCATCGAGTGAACCAAGCACAAACATCTTTCCATTCCACCTAGCTTGCTTCAATGGCTGGTCTTAATCCTTCTAGTGAGTCTAGATAGGTTTCTAATCGTTAAGCTGAAATAAGTGCGCAAAATCACTCTAAAGGGTGCTTGCATAGAGTTGACTTAAGAGTATATAGACCATGCAGCCATAGCAAGTGATAGGATCGCGTGAATCGATGTGTTGTACCCGTGAGGGCTAAGGGCCCCCCTCCGATCAGGAACCAGTCCAGCTTGATGTCAGGGTTCCTACTTGATGGCAGAGCCGCTAGCAGAGCTAGATGGGGGTAACCGACCTTATTTACCCTATACGCTGCGAAGCGTGTGATATCATTTACGTGGCGCTGAGCGCTTCTTTTCTTTTGCCCCCTTATCCATGGATTTATTGTTTATTCATTTGTATTCTCAAGATAATTGTGTGTTAGTCTGGCCAGACTATGGAAAGCAAAGGTTCGGTTGAGACAGGGACGTGTATTGGTGACACCCCAGACTGCTGCTCCCCGCCACGACAGTGTACTGGTTTTAATTAACATAATTCAGGCTTCGCATTGCAGCGATGACCTTACTCCCGATATAACAAAAGTAACTGTGCTCTCCCAAATATCACAAATCTCTGTACTAGTCCTACGTACTCCTATCTCAATTCTCCTATGTCTCTGATTTTTACAATAAGTACTTCCTTCAGGATGAATGAGTGATGTCTGCAGCTGCTCTCCTTCGCACCATTCAGTTCTGTAGCTTATCTATTATTGTCTATCTGAGCTCTAATTAAACTTAAATGCTTTAAAGTGACAAAACGTTGAATAAGTTTCACAAACGGGAGTCGAACCCGCGCCTCGTAGCACATTGAAAGATTATACAAACGGGAGTCGAACCCGTACCCCATGACACTCCGGGTCAGGTGCAATGTTAAATTGCAATTTGTTCACAACAATATTTGCATAAGTCAAATATAATTATATCAATGTCTCTGCTCTACAAAATTACCCATTCCACTCTTTATAGTTAAGTCTGATTTTAATGTCCAGTTGTAATTACTAGGCTTATTCAAAACTAAGCGCATCTGAACGCTTTACTATTTAGGAAGATAATATTCTGTTGTCTGTCTACAAAATAAAGGAATTAACTGACATCTATATTTGTGTATCGAGTGAAATAAAACCAATTTAATAAAAGTAATAACAATGAAGCTCAGCTATAATTTCCACTGCTGGGTTATACAAAGGCCACAGGTTTAGTTATCTCTGATGTTATATCTCAGTGGTGAAATTGACATGATGAAATAAAGCACGGTAAAACTTTAAATGTTCTCTCGATCCATCCAGGAGTCGAACCTGGGTCTCCCGCAATCCTTGCGGCTTCACTGACCATTAGGAATCGAACCTAGGTCTTCCGCTATCCTAGCGGTTGTAATAATCATTACACTCAAGGTACTTAGCTTAATCAAATAAAACTCAAGACATAGGCAGTTCTCTTAATTTATTTATATTGATCTGCCCAAATTTGGATTATTTATTTGTTATTATTTAGTTAATTATTTATTTATCTTTCTATTTGCTTAATTTCCTAATTAAAGTAGAAGATACGAAACTGTTTCATTATTTTGAGACTTTGTAAAATCGTCAGACCTTACAAAGCCAACCGATTAGTTCCTAGGTCATCGCAAATGAGGAAAAACTGTCGGTTAAACTAAAAAACCTCATTGACCAACCTAGTTACAATTATATAACTAAACATGCACACTCTATTTACAAGAACCTTTCTCGACACACAATTATTCCTCTCTCCTTTAAGCCACGTGAAATTAGTATTTAATCGTGATTCTGCAGGAATCCAACGACATGAGTATCGGGTCAATCATTACAATGGTGAATACATCACACTATGGAGCACGGTTCATTCATTTCAACATTTGGCGCATTACACTATAACAACTCATATAATTATGATTAGTATTATTGCTAATCACGTAATAGCTCCGTAAAATAGTGTTACTGATTTATACATACATATATCTCTATAAAGACCCACAATAAAGGAAATTCGTTTTGTATCTCTGGTTTAAATGTGGTTTAGTTCACATAAATAACTTTAGTTAGCTTGTGTCGTGAAAGCTTCTGTAATAAATCTAACAAACTATGCTACAAATTTTACAAAACAAAATTTTCTACTTTACCGAATTTAGCACACTCGCACGATGGTACCACCTTACGTATGAATCTAACTATGATTAATTATTACTTGTACAATTTTCAACTTATAATCAAAACACTGACTCTAGTTACAATTTTCAAAAGATACACTGCTTCTAATATCGATTTTCGCAATCGAACCAAATTGAGCTTCCTCGTTCCCGGAGGTGCGCCCGTTGACTGTCCCTGCTCTCCTTCGCCGTCCAGCTCAGGTAGCCTCAGAAGCCACACCTCTCATGTCTCCCGTCTGTAAATTTTTTACACATCTACGAGTATATTGTTCTTCTAATTGGTCAGATGATGTTTGTAGGTGGTTCTACAGCGCACAGCATCCCGCCCCGGGTTTCCTAGAATCTCACTTGCAATGCATGTGTGACGCTTTTTTATGCTTTCCCATAGTCCGACTCGACGCTTAAGCAAATGTATAGTTCATTTTTGTTTATTTATGGCACTTTCGAACGTCTGCTAACTTTTTGTCTTTCTACCAAATCACTGTCACCTATTGACTAGACCATAAACTTTAACTTTTAATGGCATACGGTCAGAGTAGTTCTTTGTCTTTTCTAAATTTATTATCCACTTTGTATAACTAAAACCCTCATTTAAGAAAAAAAGGATTCGTTCCGCGTTTCTAAAACATTTATCTTAGGTTTTATGGTTTGCACGTGTTTGGGACGCTGTTATTTAGTTTTTAGTTGCTGGAATTATTTTGTCGATGGTAAAAAAAAATATTATTTATGGTGGTGCATACACTGACCACCTCACACGCCCCCAAATAGATTTTGAAATGTCGACATAAGGTCAACTTTTAGTTTATCGTCGTTTTAAAATCTATTTCAACAATAACCATCGGAATTTGTCTATACTATTTAAAACTTCCCAGGCCTTCCCGTTATTTCACACGATCTTTTAAACTCTCCCACGGTATCCCTTTTCGGTACGCGCCTCAGCAGCGGCACTATTGTGTTCGGTCAAGACCCCCCAATTCAAAGAACCTCGTAGTTTCTTTTTTTGTTTGTTTACATAATACCGAAACAATTGAATAGCATTATAATTCCCTTTTATTTTTCCGGTTTTATTATTAGCTAATGTGTATACATAGGTAATTAAAAATATGCGTAATTGCAGTCAATTAAACTTATAAAATTTACTCCGTGAAATGATTGAATTTTTCTGAAGTCTCCTACCATCCTTTTATTGAGTTCACGCGCGTCTAATAAGAGTCTTATAATACCATCTCGCTTTTTCGTGTAAGTAAGCGGACTGCAATATGGCGTCGCCTCTTGTTGAATATCCTCTAATTCGTCTAATTTCTCTTTAACTTGTTCCCGATGGCCGAACGGTACTGGACAACTACGTTTAACGAAAGGTTTCTCATCTACTAATTTAATGACGTGTTCGTATTTATCTGTTAATCCTAATTTATTCGTGAACACCTTACTATGCTTTTCTAATACAGGCAATAACAACTTCTTTTGTTTGTTATTTAGGTCGGCATTGTCTAATTGGTCCTTCCAATTAGATTGGAAGTCTGTCCCAATTATGTTTAAAATTTGAATGGTAAATCTGTTTCGCGTTTCTTACTAATACAGAGTTAATTATAGCGGCGTTCGACGCGCCCCCTAACCTTTCGACTTTACAATCTGAATTTAGTCTAACACTAGTCTAAACACCCAGATGTTCTATCGTCAATGTCCGTTCACTTCCGCAATTAACCACACCTTTCACTCGTTCCAGCCAGTCACACCCTAGTATCAACGACTAGGTAATCTACGCATAATTAATACAGGTACTTCTACTAACTATATATATACAGTGCCTCACTAGTTTAAGATCCCGGGTGAATTGCGCTTCCATAATTGACCTTATCATCACTTAACATCAGGTGAGATCAAGGCACTGTGCTTACTCGTAAAATTATTAAAACTATTTTTAAAGTGCTTCCTAGTTTAAAATCTATCAACACCAACCGATTAGTACTTTCACTCCTTGAACCAAATGCGCCCTGTACTTGTATGGCAGGTATAGCGATCTCATGTAAGGCGCCCCTTTCCTCCCGGATAGAATCATAAATTTCATTAGCGATACCACTAATTTGGCTCCTCGTGTCGACCAATGCATTCATATGCTTGTCATACAGACACACGCACCCACCTCCAGTAATATAGGTACTAAGTAATCACCATTTATTTCATCTACCTCATCTAGCTCGTGGAACACCGTATACACCACCCTGTCTCTCTTCGTACAAAGTTCACACATACTACCACCCTCTTCACATATCAAGTCAGGATCGAACTGACTCTCCAATAGTGTTCCTACACTACAATATCAAAATGTTATTCATATCAAGTCAGGATCGAACTGACTCTCCAATATATAGTGTTCCTATACTACAATATCAAAATGTTATTCATATCAAGTCAGGATCGAACTGACTCTCCAATAGTGTTCCTACACTACAATATCAAAATGTTATTCATATCAAGTCAGAATCGAACTGACTCTCCAATAAAATTCCTATATTACATGCTAGTGATTGATAATTACTGTTAGCATTTTTTTTTTCAGCCAATAACTTTATTCTTCATCTATATCTTAATTATAACAGAAGTGTAATTATAATAACCATATAAATCCTTAAATAAACGAAACATCTAAATCATTTATTATAAAATTATACACGATATAATTTTACTATAAAAAATAAAGCAGTCTCAGGAAGCTTGAGTGGGAATCGAACCCACGACCTTTGGGTAACCGGTCTATTATCTTATTATCTATCACACACCGTTCCGACTAAATTTCGTACTAAATCGAACTCATTAATTCCTAATTTCTCTCCTACCTTCCACCCTTGTTTCGTGAGGATCTCATAAGCTACATTTCTCCCTGAACATTCTAGAATCCCTTCGCCCCCGTCACACATAGTTATACAACTAAGACTCGCCTGTGTATGGGACATTAGTTTTTTTTTTCTGTCCGCGCTCACAGGTTTCGATAAAGCGGTCGTCTCGGTTTGTTTAACAAAAGTGATCGCAGTTCTCTAAGCTAGGTCTATCTCTACGAGTTGCATACGCCTCGACTCTATTTATAATTCATCCTATACTTCGCACGTCCTCTCTCATAACCTCTCCCTCGGAACGATCCGCGACCTCCCCTCCATGAATCGGTCGTCATAATAGCCGTTATTGGTTGTCCAACGCACCTATCTAGTGTTTCTAGCGATATTATATCTTATAGGCGTCACTCGCTGCCTCGCAACAACATTTTGCTTTAGATTCCTAAGAAAATTTGCGCCATTTTTATTAGTGGGTCTCATTATCAAATAAACAAGGTCCCTTTTACTAAAAGCTATTGTCAAATATTTTATTGTCTCTGTCTGTTCGGCAAAATGTTCAAACATAGTGATACCCGAATCAGTTGAATACTTCTCTATAATTATTTTATATCTTACTGATTCCTGAATTAGCTCAGTCCAGTAATTGCATCTAAAATCAGTTACGAAATCAGCAAACGTGACCCAATCTTTCGAGTATAACTCCATGAACTCACGAGCGTGCACTGTGATACATTTCATAGCAATATCTAGTTCTATATCGTGCGCGTTCAAAGACTTAATGTATGTCTTAACTCTCTTTAAAATTATAATAGGTTTTATATGGGATCTCCGTTATCCCTATTTCCCGAACCTAACAATTCTAACCTCTTCTGAAATTCGTTCATTTTTTTGTACCAACAATCCTAGGGTTGCGTTATCCATCGTACGAGAACTTCCTCCTGTCCTTTCTGCACCGATAACGTTATTCACTCCGCGTTTTTTTTTTGTTTCGTACGTTTACCTCTAACCATTTTAACAAAGTTTACTACCTTTGTGCAAGTTTATCAATAGCGCGTTTTTGAACAATGCTCTCTATTATCGTTTACAATGTCCGTGCCGTTTTTTGTTCGCAAGTACCATAAACAAAACAAAAGTGAACTTTCTATCAATATTTTTTGCGTTTTACTCAAGATGTCTTTTAATTTTGTTTATATTTAATTGCAATTTCAAGTAAGGACGAAATGTAAAATGCTATACTCTAAATTTTTTGTTAGCGTCTTGTAAAATCACATTTATCAATACACAAAGTTTTAAACAATAAACACAATTTTTATAAATCAGTCATGCGCAATGGTATAATAGTTCATGCAAAAAAAATCTCCTCTCCTCCACATTGGTATCCCTGAAAAGCTTTATGACACTCGATACACATGATTTCTACGTTGTGTTTTATATTTAATTTGTATTTTATTTTTCTTTCTTAATCCAATCGTATCGTGTTTTCGAATACGTAATTGGAAATCCTGGTCACGGCACCATTTTATGTGGTGGCACCCCAGTAGTGCCCCTTTTGTGATCGTCTAGTAAGTTATAAGTATATCGAGTATGCTTTGCTAGATACAGAGATTCTACATTATAGGAGAGCTGGATTATCTTGATTTAATTACTTCCAATAGTCATTACGCATGTCTATACCAATACATCATCGAGTGAACCAAGCACAAACATCTTTCCATTCCACCTAGCTTGCTTCAATGGCTGGTCTTAATCCTTCTAGTGAGTCTAGATAGGTTTCTAATCGTTAAGCTGAAATAAGTGCGCAAAATCACTCTAAAGGGTGCTTGCATAGAGTTGACTTAAGAGTATATAGACCATGCAGCCATAGCAAGTGATAGGATCGCGTGAATCGATGTGTTGTACCCGTGAGGGCTAAGGGCCCCCCTCCGATCAGGAACCAGTCCAGCTTGATGTCAGGGTTCCTACTTGATGGCAGAGCCGCTAGCAGAGCTAGATGGGGGTAACCGACCTTATTTACCCTATACGCTGCGAAGCGTGTGATATCATTTACGTGGCGCTGAGCGCTTCTTTTCTTTTGCCCCCTTATCCATGGATTTATTGTTTATTCATTTGTATTCTCAAGATAATTGTGTGTTAGTCTGGCCAGACTATGGAAAGCAAAGGTTCGGTTGAGACAGGGACGTGTATTGGTGACACCCCAGACTGCTGCTCCCCGCCACGACAGTGTACTGGTTTTAATTAACATAATTCAGGCTTCGCATTGCAGCGATGACCTTACTCCCGATATAACAAAAGTAACTGTGCTCTCCCAAATATCACAAATCTCTGTACTAGTCCTACGTACTCCTATCTCAATTCTCCTATGTCTCTGATTTTTACAATAAGTACTTCCTTCAGGATGAATGAGTGATGTCTGCAGCTGCTCTCCTTCGCACCATTCAGTTCTGTAGCTTATCTATTATTGTCTATCTGAGCTCTAATTAAACTTAAATGCTTTAAAGTGACAAAACGTTGAATAAGTTTCACAAACGGGAGTCGAACCCGCGCCTCGTAGCACATTGAAAGATTATACAAACGGGAGTCGAACCCGTACCCCATGACACTCCGGGTCAGGTGCAATGTTAAATTGCAATTTGTTCACAACAATATTTGCATAAGTCAAATATAATTATATCAATGTCTCTGCTCTACAAAATTACCCATTCCACTCTTTATAGTTAAGTCTGATTTTAATGTCCAGTTGTAATTACTAGGCTTATTCAAAACTAAGCGCATCTGAACGCTTTACTATTTAGGAAGATAATATTCTGTTGTCTGTCTACAAAATAAAGGAATTAACTGACATCTATATTTGTGTATCGAGTGAAATAAAACCAATTTAATAAAAGTAATAACAATGAAGCTCAGCTATAATTTCCACTGCTGGGTTATACAAAGGCCACAGGTTTAGTTATCTCTGATGTTATATCTCAGTGGTGAAATTGACATGATGAAATAAAGCACGGTAAAACTTTAAATGTTCTCTCGATCCATCCAGGAGTCGAACCTGGGTCTCCCGCAATCCTTGCGGCTTCACTGACCATTAGGAATCGAACCTAGGTCTTCCGCTATCCTAGCGGTTGTAATAATCATTACACTCAAGGTACTTAGCTTAATCAAATAAAACTCAAGACATAGGCAGTTCTCTTAATTTATTTATATTGATCTGCCCAAATTTGGATTATTTATTTGTTATTATTTAGTTAATTATTTATTTATCTTTCTATTTGCTTAATTTCCTAATTAAAGTAGAAGATACGAAACTGTTTCATTATTTTGAGACTTTGTAAAATCGTCAGACCTTACAAAGCCAACCGATTAGTTCCTAGGTCATCGCAAATGAGGAAAAACTGTCGGTTAAACTAAAAAACCTCATTGACCAACCTAGTTACAATTATATAACTAAACATGCACACTCTATTTACAAGAACCTTTCTCGACACACAATTATTCCTCTCTCCTTTAAGCCACGTGAAATTAGTATTTAATCGTGATTCTGCAGGAATCCAACGACATGAGTATCGGGTCAATCATTACAATGGTGAATACATCACACTATGGAGCACGGTTCATTCATTTCAACATTTGGCGCATTACACTATAACAACTCATATAATTATGATTAGTATTATTGCTAATCACGTAATAGCTCCGTAAAATAGTGTTACTGATTTATACATACATATATCTCTATAAAGACCCACAATAAAGGAAATTCGTTTTGTATCTCTGGTTTAAATGTGGTTTAGTTCACATAAATAACTTTAGTTAGCTTGTGTCGTGAAAGCTTCTGTAATAAATCTAACAAACTATGCTACAAATTTTACAAAACAAAATTTTCTACTTTACCGAATTTAGCACACTCGCACGATGGTACCACCTTACGTATGAATCTAACTATGATTAATTATTACTTGTACAATTTTCAACTTATAATCAAAACACTGACTCTAGTTACAATTTTCAAAAGATACACTGCTTCTAATATCGATTTTCGCAATCGAACCAAATTGAGCTTCCTCGTTCCCGGAGGTGCGCCCGTTGACTGTCCCTGCTCTCCTTCGCCGTCCAGCTCAGGTAGCCTCAGAAGCCACACCTCTCATGTCTCCCGTCTGTAAATTTTTTACACATCTACGAGTATATTGTTCTTCTAATTGGTCAGATGATGTTTGTAGGTGGTTCTACAGCGCACAGCATCCCGCCCCGGGTTTCCTAGAATCTCACTTGCAATGCATGTGTGACGCTTTTTTATGCTTTCCCATAGTCCGACTCGACGCTTAAGCAAATGTATAGTTCATTTTTGTTTATTTATGGCACTTTCGAACGTCTGCTAACTTTTTGTCTTTCTACCAAATCACTGTCACCTATTGACTAGACCATAAACTTTAACTTTTAATGGCATACGGTCAGAGTAGTTCTTTGTCTTTTCTAAATTTATTATCCACTTTGTATAACTAAAACCCTCATTTAAGAAAAAAAGGATTCGTTCCGCGTTTCTAAAACATTTATCTTAGGTTTTATGGTTTGCACGTGTTTGGGACGCTGTTATTTAGTTTTTAGTTGCTGGAATTATTTTGTCGATGGTAAAAAAAAATATTATTTATGGTGGTGCATACACTGACCACCTCACACGCCCCCAAATAGATTTTGAAATGTCGACATAAGGTCAACTTTTAGTTTATCGTCGTTTTAAAATCTATTTCAACAATAACCATCGGAATTTGTCTATACTATTTAAAACTTCCCAGGCCTTCCCGTTATTTCACACGATCTTTTAAACTCTCCCACGGTATCCCTTTTCGGTACGCGCCTCAGCAGCGGCACTATTGTGTTCGGTCAAGACCCCCCAATTCAAAGAACCTCGTAGTTTCTTTTTTTGTTTGTTTACATAATACCGAAACAATTGAATAGCATTATAATTCCCTTTTATTTTTCCGGTTTTATTATTAGCTAATGTGTATACATAGGTAATTAAAAATATGCGTAATTGCAGTCAATTAAACTTATAAAATTTACTCCGTGAAATGATTGAATTTTTCTGAAGTCTCCTACCATCCTTTTATTGAGTTCACGCGCGTCTAATAAGAGTCTTATAATACCATCTCGCTTTTTCGTGTAAGTAAGCGGACTGCAATATGGCGTCGCCTCTTGTTGAATATCCTCTAATTCGTCTAATTTCTCTTTAACTTGTTCCCGATGGCCGAACGGTACTGGACAACTACGTTTAACGAAAGGTTTCTCATCTACTAATTTAATGACGTGTTCGTATTTATCTGTTAATCCTAATTTATTCGTGAACACCTTACTATGCTTTTCTAATACAGGCAATAACAACTTCTTTTGTTTGTTATTTAGGTCGGCATTGTCTAATTGGTCCTTCCAATTAGATTGGAAGTCTGTCCCAATTATGTTTAAAATTTGAATGGTAAATCTGTTTCGCGTTTCTTACTAATACAGAGTTAATTATAGCGGCGTTCGACGCGCCCCCTAACCTTTCGACTTTACAATCTGAATTTAGTCTAACACTAGTCTAAACACCCAGATGTTCTATCGTCAATGTCCGTTCACTTCCGCAATTAACCACACCTTTCACTCGTTCCAGCCAGTCACACCCTAGTATCAACGACTAGGTAATCTACGCATAATTAATACAGGTACTTCTACTAACTATATATATACAGTGCCTCACTAGTTTAAGATCCCGGGTGAATTGCGCTTCCATAATTGACCTTATCATCACTTAACATCAGGTGAGATCAAGGCACTGTGCTTACTCGTAAAATTATTAAAACTATTTTTAAAGTGCTTCCTAGTTTAAAATCTATCAACACCAACCGATTAGTACTTTCACTCCTTGAACCAAATGCGCCCTGTACTTGTATGGCAGGTATAGCGATCTCATGTAAGGCGCCCCTTTCCTCCCGGATAGAATCATAAATTTCATTAGCGATACCACTAATTTGGCTCCTCGTGTCGACCAATGCATTCATATGCTTGTCATACAGACACACGCACCCACCTCCAGTAATATAGGTACTAAGTAATCACCATTTATTTCATCTACCTCATCTAGCTCGTGGAACACCGTATACACCACCCTGTCTCTCTTCGTACAAAGTTCACACATACTACCACCCTCTTCACATATCAAGTCAGGATCGAACTGACTCTCCAATAGTGTTCCTACACTACAATATCAAAATGTTATTCATATCAAGTCAGGATCGAACTGACTCTCCAATATATAGTGTTCCTATACTACAATATCAAAATGTTATTCATATCAAGTCAGGATCGAACTGACTCTCCAATAGTGTTCCTACACTACAATATCAAAATGTTATTCATATCAAGTCAGAATCGAACTGACTCTCCAATAAAATTCCTATATTACATGCTAGTGATTGATAATTACTGTTAGCATTTTTTTTTTCAGCCAATAACTTTATTCTTCATCTATATCTTAATTATAACAGAAGTGTAATTATAATAACCATATAAATCCTTAAATAAACGAAACATCTAAATCATTTATTATAAAATTATACACGATATAATTTTACTATAAAAAATAAAGCAGTCTCAGGAAGCTTGAGTGGGAATCGAACCCACGACCTTTGGGTAACCGGTCTATTATCTTATTATCTATCACACACCGTTCCGACTAAATTTCGTACTAAATCGAACTCATTAATTCCTAATTTCTCTCCTACCTTCCACCCTTGTTTCGTGAGGATCTCATAAGCTACATTTCTCCCTGAACATTCTAGAATCCCTTCGCCCCCGTCACACATAGTTATACAACTAAGACTCGCCTGTGTATGGGACATTAGTTTTTTTTTTCTGTCCGCGCTCACAGGTTTCGATAAAGCGGTCGTCTCGGTTTGTTTAACAAAAGTGATCGCAGTTCTCTAAGCTAGGTCTATCTCTACGAGTTGCATACGCCTCGACTCTATTTATAATTCATCCTATACTTCGCACGTCCTCTCTCATAACCTCTCCCTCGGAACGATCCGCGACCTCCCCTCCATGAATCGGTCGTCATAATAGCCGTTATTGGTTGTCCAACGCACCTATCTAGTGTTTCTAGCGATATTATATCTTATAGGCGTCACTCGCTGCCTCGCAACAACATTTTGCTTTAGATTCCTAAGAAAATTTGCGCCATTTTTATTAGTGGGTCTCATTATCAAATAAACAAGGTCCCTTTTACTAAAAGCTATTGTCAAATATTTTATTGTCTCTGTCTGTTCGGCAAAATGTTCAAACATAGTGATACCCGAATCAGTTGAATACTTCTCTATAATTATTTTATATCTTACTGATTCCTGAATTAGCTCAGTCCAGTAATTGCATCTAAAATCAGTTACGAAATCAGCAAACGTGACCCAATCTTTCGAGTATAACTCCATGAACTCACGAGCGTGCACTGTGATACATTTCATAGCAATATCTAGTTCTATATCGTGCGCGTTCAAAGACTTAATGTATGTCTTAACTCTCTTTAAAATTATAATAGGTTTTATATGGGATCTCCGTTATCCCTATTTCCCGAACCTAACAATTCTAACCTCTTCTGAAATTCGTTCATTTTTTTGTACCAACAATCCTAGGGTTGCGTTATCCATCGTACGAGAACTTCCTCCTGTCCTTTCTGCACCGATAACGTTATTCACTCCGCGTTTTTTTTTTGTTTCGTACGTTTACCTCTAACCATTTTAACAAAGTTTACTACCTTTGTGCAAGTTTATCAATAGCGCGTTTTTGAACAATGCTCTCTATTATCGTTTACAATGTCCGTGCCGTTTTTTGTTCGCAAGTACCATAAACAAAACAAAAGTGAACTTTCTATCAATATTTTTTGCGTTTTACTCAAGATGTCTTTTAATTTTGTTTATATTTAATTGCAATTTCAAGTAAGGACGAAATGTAAAATGCTATACTCTAAATTTTTTGTTAGCGTCTTGTAAAATCACATTTATCAATACACAAAGTTTTAAACAATAAACACAATTTTTATAAATCAGTCATGCGCAATGGTATAATAGTTCATGCAAAAAAAATCTCCTCTCCTCCACATTGGTATCCCTGAAAAGCTTTATGACACTCGATACACATGATTTCTACGTTGTGTTTTATATTTAATTTGTATTTTATTTTTCTTTCTTAATCCAATCGTATCGTGTTTTCGAATACGTAATTGGAAATCCTGGTCACGGCACCATTTTATGTGGTGGCACCCCAGTAGTGCCCCTTTTGTGATCGTCTAGTAAGTTATAAGTATATCGAGTATGCTTTGCTAGATACAGAGATTCTACATTATAGGAGAGCTGGATTATCTTGATTTAATTACTTCCAATAGTCATTACGCATGTCTATACCAATACATCATCGAGTGAACCAAGCACAAACATCTTTCCATTCCACCTAGCTTGCTTCAATGGCTGGTCTTAATCCTTCTAGTGAGTCTAGATAGGTTTCTAATCGTTAAGCTGAAATAAGTGCGCAAAATCACTCTAAAGGGTGCTTGCATAGAGTTGACTTAAGAGTATATAGACCATGCAGCCATAGCAAGTGATAGGATCGCGTGAATCGATGTGTTGTACCCGTGAGGGCTAAGGGCCCCCCTCCGATCAGGAACCAGTCCAGCTTGATGTCAGGGTTCCTACTTGATGGCAGAGCCGCTAGCAGAGCTAGATGGGGGTAACCGACCTTATTTACCCTATACGCTGCGAAGCGTGTGATATCATTTACGTGGCGCTGAGCGCTTCTTTTCTTTTGCCCCCTTATCCATGGATTTATTGTTTATTCATTTGTATTCTCAAGATAATTGTGTGTTAGTCTGGCCAGACTATGGAAAGCAAAGGTTCGGTTGAGACAGGGACGTGTATTGGTGACACCCCAGACTGCTGCTCCCCGCCACGACAGTGTACTGGTTTTAATTAACATAATTCAGGCTTCGCATTGCAGCGATGACCTTACTCCCGATATAACAAAAGTAACTGTGCTCTCCCAAATATCACAAATCTCTGTACTAGTCCTACGTACTCCTATCTCAATTCTCCTATGTCTCTGATTTTTACAATAAGTACTTCCTTCAGGATGAATGAGTGATGTCTGCAGCTGCTCTCCTTCGCACCATTCAGTTCTGTAGCTTATCTATTATTGTCTATCTGAGCTCTAATTAAACTTAAATGCTTTAAAGTGACAAAACGTTGAATAAGTTTCACAAACGGGAGTCGAACCCGCGCCTCGTAGCACATTGAAAGATTATACAAACGGGAGTCGAACCCGTACCCCATGACACTCCGGGTCAGGTGCAATGTTAAATTGCAATTTGTTCACAACAATATTTGCATAAGTCAAATATAATTATATCAATGTCTCTGCTCTACAAAATTACCCATTCCACTCTTTATAGTTAAGTCTGATTTTAATGTCCAGTTGTAATTACTAGGCTTATTCAAAACTAAGCGCATCTGAACGCTTTACTATTTAGGAAGATAATATTCTGTTGTCTGTCTACAAAATAAAGGAATTAACTGACATCTATATTTGTGTATCGAGTGAAATAAAACCAATTTAATAAAAGTAATAACAATGAAGCTCAGCTATAATTTCCACTGCTGGGTTATACAAAGGCCACAGGTTTAGTTATCTCTGATGTTATATCTCAGTGGTGAAATTGACATGATGAAATAAAGCACGGTAAAACTTTAAATGTTCTCTCGATCCATCCAGGAGTCGAACCTGGGTCTCCCGCAATCCTTGCGGCTTCACTGACCATTAGGAATCGAACCTAGGTCTTCCGCTATCCTAGCGGTTGTAATAATCATTACACTCAAGGTACTTAGCTTAATCAAATAAAACTCAAGACATAGGCAGTTCTCTTAATTTATTTATATTGATCTGCCCAAATTTGGATTATTTATTTGTTATTATTTAGTTAATTATTTATTTATCTTTCTATTTGCTTAATTTCCTAATTAAAGTAGAAGATACGAAACTGTTTCATTATTTTGAGACTTTGTAAAATCGTCAGACCTTACAAAGCCAACCGATTAGTTCCTAGGTCATCGCAAATGAGGAAAAACTGTCGGTTAAACTAAAAAACCTCATTGACCAACCTAGTTACAATTATATAACTAAACATGCACACTCTATTTACAAGAACCTTTCTCGACACACAATTATTCCTCTCTCCTTTAAGCCACGTGAAATTAGTATTTAATCGTGATTCTGCAGGAATCCAACGACATGAGTATCGGGTCAATCATTACAATGGTGAATACATCACACTATGGAGCACGGTTCATTCATTTCAACATTTGGCGCATTACACTATAACAACTCATATAATTATGATTAGTATTATTGCTAATCACGTAATAGCTCCGTAAAATAGTGTTACTGATTTATACATACATATATCTCTATAAAGACCCACAATAAAGGAAATTCGTTTTGTATCTCTGGTTTAAATGTGGTTTAGTTCACATAAATAACTTTAGTTAGCTTGTGTCGTGAAAGCTTCTGTAATAAATCTAACAAACTATGCTACAAATTTTACAAAACAAAATTTTCTACTTTACCGAATTTAGCACACTCGCACGATGGTACCACCTTACGTATGAATCTAACTATGATTAATTATTACTTGTACAATTTTCAACTTATAATCAAAACACTGACTCTAGTTACAATTTTCAAAAGATACACTGCTTCTAATATCGATTTTCGCAATCGAACCAAATTGAGCTTCCTCGTTCCCGGAGGTGCGCCCGTTGACTGTCCCTGCTCTCCTTCGCCGTCCAGCTCAGGTAGCCTCAGAAGCCACACCTCTCATGTCTCCCGTCTGTAAATTTTTTACACATCTACGAGTATATTGTTCTTCTAATTGGTCAGATGATGTTTGTAGGTGGTTCTACAGCGCACAGCATCCCGCCCCGGGTTTCCTAGAATCTCACTTGCAATGCATGTGTGACGCTTTTTTATGCTTTCCCATAGTCCGACTCGACGCTTAAGCAAATGTATAGTTCATTTTTGTTTATTTATGGCACTTTCGAACGTCTGCTAACTTTTTGTCTTTCTACCAAATCACTGTCACCTATTGACTAGACCATAAACTTTAACTTTTAATGGCATACGGTCAGAGTAGTTCTTTGTCTTTTCTAAATTTATTATCCACTTTGTATAACTAAAACCCTCATTTAAGAAAAAAAGGATTCGTTCCGCGTTTCTAAAACATTTATCTTAGGTTTTATGGTTTGCACGTGTTTGGGACGCTGTTATTTAGTTTTTAGTTGCTGGAATTATTTTGTCGATGGTAAAAAAAAATATTATTTATGGTGGTGCATACACTGACCACCTCACACGCCCCCAAATAGATTTTGAAATGTCGACATAAGGTCAACTTTTAGTTTATCGTCGTTTTAAAATCTATTTCAACAATAACCATCGGAATTTGTCTATACTATTTAAAACTTCCCAGGCCTTCCCGTTATTTCACACGATCTTTTAAACTCTCCCACGGTATCCCTTTTCGGTACGCGCCTCAGCAGCGGCACTATTGTGTTCGGTCAAGACCCCCCAATTCAAAGAACCTCGTAGTTTCTTTTTTTGTTTGTTTACATAATACCGAAACAATTGAATAGCATTATAATTCCCTTTTATTTTTCCGGTTTTATTATTAGCTAATGTGTATACATAGGTAATTAAAAATATGCGTAATTGCAGTCAATTAAACTTATAAAATTTACTCCGTGAAATGATTGAATTTTTCTGAAGTCTCCTACCATCCTTTTATTGAGTTCACGCGCGTCTAATAAGAGTCTTATAATACCATCTCGCTTTTTCGTGTAAGTAAGCGGACTGCAATATGGCGTCGCCTCTTGTTGAATATCCTCTAATTCGTCTAATTTCTCTTTAACTTGTTCCCGATGGCCGAACGGTACTGGACAACTACGTTTAACGAAAGGTTTCTCATCTACTAATTTAATGACGTGTTCGTATTTATCTGTTAATCCTAATTTATTCGTGAACACCTTACTATGCTTTTCTAATACAGGCAATAACAACTTCTTTTGTTTGTTATTTAGGTCGGCATTGTCTAATTGGTCCTTCCAATTAGATTGGAAGTCTGTCCCAATTATGTTTAAAATTTGAATGGTAAATCTGTTTCGCGTTTCTTACTAATACAGAGTTAATTATAGCGGCGTTCGACGCGCCCCCTAACCTTTCGACTTTACAATCTGAATTTAGTCTAACACTAGTCTAAACACCCAGATGTTCTATCGTCAATGTCCGTTCACTTCCGCAATTAACCACACCTTTCACTCGTTCCAGCCAGTCACACCCTAGTATCAACGACTAGGTAATCTACGCATAATTAATACAGGTACTTCTACTAACTATATATATACAGTGCCTCACTAGTTTAAGATCCCGGGTGAATTGCGCTTCCATAATTGACCTTATCATCACTTAACATCAGGTGAGATCAAGGCACTGTGCTTACTCGTAAAATTATTAAAACTATTTTTAAAGTGCTTCCTAGTTTAAAATCTATCAACACCAACCGATTAGTACTTTCACTCCTTGAACCAAATGCGCCCTGTACTTGTATGGCAGGTATAGCGATCTCATGTAAGGCGCCCCTTTCCTCCCGGATAGAATCATAAATTTCATTAGCGATACCACTAATTTGGCTCCTCGTGTCGACCAATGCATTCATATGCTTGTCATACAGACACACGCACCCACCTCCAGTAATATAGGTACTAAGTAATCACCATTTATTTCATCTACCTCATCTAGCTCGTGGAACACCGTATACACCACCCTGTCTCTCTTCGTACAAAGTTCACACATACTACCACCCTCTTCACATATCAAGTCAGGATCGAACTGACTCTCCAATAGTGTTCCTACACTACAATATCAAAATGTTATTCATATCAAGTCAGGATCGAACTGACTCTCCAATATATAGTGTTCCTATACTACAATATCAAAATGTTATTCATATCAAGTCAGGATCGAACTGACTCTCCAATAGTGTTCCTACACTACAATATCAAAATGTTATTCATATCAAGTCAGAATCGAACTGACTCTCCAATAAAATTCCTATATTACATGCTAGTGATTGATAATTACTGTTAGCATTTTTTTTTTCAGCCAATAACTTTATTCTTCATCTATATCTTAATTATAACAGAAGTGTAATTATAATAACCATATAAATCCTTAAATAAACGAAACATCTAAATCATTTATTATAAAATTATACACGATATAATTTTACTATAAAAAATAAAGCAGTCTCAGGAAGCTTGAGTGGGAATCGAACCCACGACCTTTGGGTAACCGGTCTATTATCTTATTATCTATCACACACCGTTCCGACTAAATTTCGTACTAAATCGAACTCATTAATTCCTAATTTCTCTCCTACCTTCCACCCTTGTTTCGTGAGGATCTCATAAGCTACATTTCTCCCTGAACATTCTAGAATCCCTTCGCCCCCGTCACACATAGTTATACAACTAAGACTCGCCTGTGTATGGGACATTAGTTTTTTTTTTCTGTCCGCGCTCACAGGTTTCGATAAAGCGGTCGTCTCGGTTTGTTTAACAAAAGTGATCGCAGTTCTCTAAGCTAGGTCTATCTCTACGAGTTGCATACGCCTCGACTCTATTTATAATTCATCCTATACTTCGCACGTCCTCTCTCATAACCTCTCCCTCGGAACGATCCGCGACCTCCCCTCCATGAATCGGTCGTCATAATAGCCGTTATTGGTTGACCAACGCACCTATCTAGTGTTTCTAGCGATATTATATCTTATAGGCGTCACTCGCTGCCTCGCAACAACATTTTGCTTTAGATTCCTAAGAAAATTTGCGCCATTTTTATTAGTGGGTCTCATTATCAAATAAACAAGGTCCCTTTTACTAAAAGCTATTGTCAAATATTTTATTGTCTCTGTCTGTTCGGCAAAATGTTCAAACATAGTGATACCCGAATCAGTTGAATACTTCTCTATAATTATTTTATATCTTACTGATTCCTGAATTAGCTCAGTCCAGTAATTGCATCTAAAATCAGTTACGAAATCAGCAAACGTGACCCAATCTTTCGAGTATAACTCCATGAACTCACGAGCGTGCACTGTGATACATTTCATAGCAATATCTAGTTCTATATCGTGCGCGTTCAAAGACTTAATGTATGTCTTAACTCTCTTTAAAATTATAATAGGTTTTATATGGGATCTCCGTTATCCCTATTTCCCGAACCTAACAATTCTAACCTCTTCTGAAATTCGTTCATTTTTTTGTACCAACAATCCTAGGGTTGCGTTATCCATCGTACGAGAACTTCCTCCTGTCCTTTCTGCACCGATAACGTTATTCACTCCGCGTTTTTTTTTTGTTTCGTACGTTTACCTCTAACCATTTTAACAAAGTTTACTACCTTTGTGCAAGTTTATCAATAGCGCGTTTTTGAACAATGCTCTCTATTATCGTTTACAATGTCCGTGCCGTTTTTTGTTCGCAAGTACCATAAACAAAACAAAAGTGAACTTTCTATCAATATTTTTTGCGTTTTACTCAAGATGTCTTTTAATTTTGTTTATATTTAATTGCAATTTCAAGTAAGGACGAAATGTAAAATGCTATACTCTAAATTTTTTGTTAGCGTCTTGTAAAATCACATTTATCAATACACAAAGTTTTAAACAATAAACACAATTTTTATAAATCAGTCATGCGCAATGGTATAATAGTTCATGCAAAAAAAATCTCCTCTCCTCCACATTGGTATCCCTGAAAAGCTTTATGACACTCGATACACATGATTTCTACGTTGTGTTTTATATTTAATTTGTATTTTATTTTTCTTTCTTAATCCAATCGTATCGTGTTTTCGAATACGTAATTGGAAATCCTGGTCACGGCACCATTTTATGTGGTGGCACCCCAGTAGTGCCCCTTTTGTGATCGTCTAGTAAGTTATAAGTATATCGAGTATGCTTTGCTAGATACAGAGATTCTACATTATAGGAGAGCTGGATTATCTTGATTTAATTACTTCCAATAGTCATTACGCATGTCTATACCAATACATCATCGAGTGAACCAAGCACAAACATCTTTCCATTCCACCTAGCTTGCTTCAATGGCTGGTCTTAATCCTTCTAGTGAGTCTAGATAGGTTTCTAATCGTTAAGCTGAAATAAGTGCGCAAAATCACTCTAAAGGGTGCTTGCATAGAGTTGACTTAAGAGTATATAGACCATGCAGCCATAGCAAGTGATAGGATCGCGTGAATCGATGTGTTGTACCCGTGAGGGCTAAGGGCCCCCCTCCGATCAGGAACCAGTCCAGCTTGATGTCAGGGTTCCTACTTGATGGCAGAGCCGCTAGCAGAGCTAGATGGGGGTAACCGACCTTATTTACCCTATACGCTGCGAAGCGTGTGATATCATTTACGTGGCGCTGAGCGCTTCTTTTCTTTTGCCCCCTTATCCATGGATTTATTGTTTATTCATTTGTATTCTCAAGATAATTGTGTGTTAGTCTGGCCAGACTATGGAAAGCAAAGGTTCGGTTGAGACAGGGACGTGTATTGGTGACACCCCAGACTGCTGCTCCCCGCCACGACAGTGTACTGGTTTTAATTAACATAATTCAGGCTTCGCATTGCAGCGATGACCTTACTCCCGATATAACAAAAGTAACTGTGCTCTCCCAAATATCACAAATCTCTGTACTAGTCCTACGTACTCCTATCTCAATTCTCCTATGTCTCTGATTTTTACAATAAGTACTTCCTTCAGGATGAATGAGTGATGTCTGCAGCTGCTCTCCTTCGCACCATTCAGTTCTGTAGCTTATCTATTATTGTCTATCTGAGCTCTAATTAAACTTAAATGCTTTAAAGTGACAAAACGTTGAATAAGTTTCACAAACGGGAGTCGAACCCGCGCCTCGTAGCACATTGAAAGATTATACAAACGGGAGTCGAACCCGTACCCCATGACACTCCGGGTCAGGTGCAATGTTAAATTGCAATTTGTTCACAACAATATTTGCATAAGTCAAATATAATTATATCAATGTCTCTGCTCTACAAAATTACCCATTCCACTCTTTATAGTTAAGTCTGATTTTAATGTCCAGTTGTAATTACTAGGCTTATTCAAAACTAAGCGCATCTGAACGCTTTACTATTTAGGAAGATAATATTCTGTTGTCTGTCTACAAAATAAAGGAATTAACTGACATCTATATTTGTGTATCGAGTGAAATAAAACCAATTTAATAAAAGTAATAACAATGAAGCTCAGCTATAATTTCCACTGCTGGGTTATACAAAGGCCACAGGTTTAGTTATCTCTGATGTTATATCTCAGTGGTGAAATTGACATGATAAAATAAAGCACGGTAAAACTTTAAATGTTCTCTCGATCCATCCAGGAGTCGAACCTGGGTCTCCCGCAATCCTTGCGGCTTCACTGACCATTAGGAATCGAACCTAGGTCTTCCGCTATCCTAGCGGTTGTAATAATCATTACACTCAAGGTACTTAGCTTAATCAAATAAAACTCAAGACATAGGCAGTTCTCTTAATTTATTTATATTGATCTGCCCAAATTTGGATTATTTATTTGTTATTATTTAGTTAATTATTTATTTATCTTTCTATTTGCTTAATTTCCTAATTAAAGTAGAAGATACGAAACTGTTTCATTATTTTGAGACTTTGTAAAATCGTCAGACCTTACAAAGCCAACCGATTAGTTCCTAGGTCATCGCAAATGAGGAAAAACTGTCGGTTAAACTAAAAAACCTCATTGACCAACCTAGTTACAATTATATAACTAAACATGCACACTCTATTTACAAGAACCTTTCTCGACACACAATTATTCCTCTCTCCTTTAAGCCACGTGAAATTAGTATTTAATCGTGATTCTGCAGGAATCCAACGACATGAGTATCGGGTCAATCATTACAATGGTGAATACATCACACTATGGAGCACGGTTCATTCATTTCAACATTTGGCGCATTACACTATAACAACTCATATAATTATGATTAGTATTATTGCTAATCACGTAATAGCTCCGTAAAATAGTGTTACTGATTTATACATACATATATCTCTATAAAGACCCACAATAAAGGAAATTCGTTTTGTATCTCTGGTTTAAATGTGGTTTAGTTCACATAAATAACTTTAGTTAGCTTGTGTCGTGAAAGCTTCTGTAATAAATCTAACAAACTATGCTACAAATTTTACAAAACAAAATTTTCTACTTTACCGAATTTAGCACACTCGCACGATGGTACCACCTTACGTATGAATCTAACTATGATTAATTATTACTTGTACAATTTTCAACTTATAATCAAAACACTGACTCTAGTTACAATTTTCAAAAGATACACTGCTTCTAATATCGATTTTCGCAATCGAACCAAATTGAGCTTCCTCGTTCCCGGAGGTGCGCCCGTTGACTGTCCCTGCTCTCCTTCGCCGTCCAGCTCAGGTAGCCTCAGAAGCCACACCTCTCATGTCTCCCGTCTGTAAATTTTTCACACATCTACGAGTATATTGTTCTTCTAATTGGTCAGATGATGTTTGTAGGTGGTTCTACAGCGCACAGCATCCCGCCCCGGGTTTCCTAGAATCTCACTTGCAATGCATGTGTGACGCTTTTTTATGCTTTCCCATAGTCCGACTCGACGCTTAAGCAAATGTATAGTTCATTTTTGTTTATTTATGGCACTTTCGAACGTCTGCTAACTTTTTGTCTTTCTACCAAATCACTGTCACCTATTGACTAGACCATAAACTTTAACTTTTAATGGCATACGGTCAGAGTAGTTCTTTGTCTTTTCTAAATTTATTATCCACTTTGTATAACTAAAACCCTCATTTAAGAAAAAAAGGATTCGTTCCGCGTTTCTAAAACATTTATCTTAGGTTTTATGGTTTGCACGTGTTTGGGACGCTGTTATTTAGTTTTTAGTTGCTGGAATTATTTTGTCGATGGTAAAAAAAAATATTATTTATGGTGGTGCATACACTGACCACCTCAGTCTCTCCAAGTACTCTTCAAGTTTTATAGGTTTCACGATAGCACATCCCCATATCTTACTAGATTTCTAAGTTAGATTCGAGTTGAGATCAGGAGCAGAAAACCTAAAAGCGCCTCTAAAGGCTAGGACCTAAGTTCGAATATTCCATGAAATGGAAAAAGTTAACTTCTCTATATCGTAAAGCTATCCACGCTGTTGTTAATTACGTCACAGTTTTTCATCGATATATCATTGCCCTGCTGTTGAAAGAAATGGCTGAGAATAATAAAAATAATATCTATTTCGTTTTAATAAAATCTGTATCTAATCTAGTAAGCTGTGAGTAGGCTATTGCCATTTGTTCATCTAATTTTAAAATTCCTTATTCGTGCCCTCAAGGAAATCAAAAGTTTGCGAGAGCCTACCATTTATTCCAAAAAATATTTCACTTCACCCCGTGGATTCATCTGGGAACGAAAGCATTAGCAAATTTATCGCTCAGTTAATACCATAAGTTGGGAATTAAAATTCTGCTTGCCATCCTTTTCTAGGGGAATGTAAAAACGAATGCGTAGTCTTGTGTAATTGGTTTCGGCACAAATATACAACACGAATCTTTATGCGTGTTCCGTGATCGGAATAAGATACTTTTGGCATAGAATATATTCCCTATGTGGATGCCGACTATAGTTATCCACATAAAATGTGGTAATTCATAAAATTTACAATGTTTATTATTGTGAGGAGCTCGATGGCGCAGTGGCAAGCGATTGCTGAAGTTATGCAACTTCCGTAAAGACCGATCATCGGATGGGTGACCAAAAACTTATCATCGTGATCTTCTCCATGCTTCGGAAGGCACGTAAAGCCGTAATGTCAGCTGCATTAACAGTCGTTAACAATAACCAATCTACACTGGACCCGCGTGGTGTTTTATGGGCCGTTGTCCCTATTCAACTTAAGGCTCGTGCTCCAGCATTGGGCACATAACATGAGCTAGTGATGATGACAATGTTTACATAATGTAATATACATTGCTTATATCCACATCAGCTGACACGGCCGAGCTCGCTCGTCTCACTGCCGTCTCCGAGAGAGAGTCAGGCCACTGGCTGGCTAGGCATAAGCCAATGTTGGTACCTTGTTGGACGGGCTGTCTCTCACTATAGCGGTCTGCCTCCGTTTAGGCGCCAAGTTAGTCCACCCTCACCGCTGTGTATGTAGGGAGGCTGTTGGCGACCTTGGGCACCATGGCCTCTCATGCGCTCGTAGTGCTGGTCGTATGTTACTATTTTAATCGCCTCTGTGGTCTAGTGGTTAAGACCACCGGTTTAGAACCAGAGGTCTTGGGTTCGATTCCCAGCGGGGGGTACATCTTTGTGTACTCGGTTTGATTGGTGGTAGGACTTATTTGTCCGCCTGGCTAGCTACCACCATCTTATCTAAATATGTCGCCATAACATCAATGTTTGTAGCATTGTTGTGTTCCGGCAGCTAGAGATAAGATAGCCAGTACCTCACTAGTTGAGGGTCCCGGGTGAAGTGCGCTTCCATCATTGGCTTTAACATCACTTAACATCATGTGAGATCAAGGCACTGTGCTTACCCGTAAATATTTAAAAAAAAAAAAAACCCCGGCGCCGCGCATCTGTAAACAGCATCATCCGCAGTGCTTTTGCCACCGTTGGTTTACCGGCTGTCTTAGAGCCAGCTGGTATTTCTCCCAACGATGGCAAGAGATCTGACGGAATGACCATTGGGCTCTGGAAGCTTGGCAGACCGTTGGTGTGGGATGCAACCTGTGCTGACACCGTGGCTCCCTCGCATGTTCACGCCATTTCTCTTCATGTGGGGGCTGCTGCGGTAAGCGAAATCGCAAACGGCACAAATACGCGAACCTGGGTCGTAATTATTTATTTGTTCCGTTCGCGGTGAATGGGGTCCATGCGGGCCGGAGGCAAAGCAGCTTGTTAAAGAGTTTAGTGCTCGCCTTATTGAGGCCTCCGGTGGCAAGAAGTCTGGCAGCTACCTCTGCTAGCGTATTAGCTTGGCAATACAGAGGGGCAATGTTGCCAGCATTCTTGGGACCGTTCCCATGAATCCACAGTTGGAGGACATTTTTTATTTTATAGGTATTTAGTTATAATTGCTATTTATTTTTCTCTGATTTTTATAAGTTCAGTAAAGTTATGTTTCTTTTCTTGTGTATAAGTATACTAAATAAAATATAACACAGATTATTCATACTTTTTATCTTTCTGCACTCTTTCTCCTTATATTGTGATCATTAACTATGCCAAATCACACACTTCTCCGAGCGCGCAATAATATGCTTAAAAAGTTGTATACAGTTTTTTCTTTACGTATAAGATATACTAAATTATATAAGGAAAGTATTAGAGGAAAATAATATAAAAATAATCCTTTTTTTTCCTGTAAGCAGCATTTTTTTTTATATGGAAACACATAACTGCTTTATTAAGGAATCCGGCAATGTTTGATTTTATGAAAATTCTTGCAGTCTCCGATATTGCGAAAAGCGAAAGTATTTCATACGATATTAGCTTTGTACACTTTTGTTTTTCATTACGATGTTTTTTGTAGGACGAGTAGCTAGCTACGCATTACCGTAGTACAAAACATCCTATAATTAAAATAACCTTTTAGTTCTGTTATTATCCTGTTTTGTATATTTATGACATGACTAGCATTTTTCTCGCGACTTCGTCAGCGTATATATTTTGAGAATTTACAAATATTTCTTTTTAAATACAATATAGCCTATGTTACTCGCAAGAAAAGTAGCATTTTATCAGTGAATGAATTTTTGGAATTGGCCCAGTAGTTCCAGAGATTACCCTCCGCAAACAAACAAACAAACAAAGTCACAAACTTTACCTCTTTATTAATAGTCAAGATTATTATAGACTCATGTTTTTATTGTTTTGTAATGAAAGATAACGCTTAAACACTTATAAGTGTGTTCCGAATCTTTGATTAAAAGATCAAGTTTCAAGATTCATTAAGGTTTGTGATCGATCACCAGCCCGCCTTTAGCAAGAGCGTGGCCTATAAGCCAATACTTTTTAATAGAGCGAGGGCTTAATTTCAATAATGGAGGACTTTACAACGCAGTGGGACAGTAGTGTGACACATGTATAATAGCCTATTTACTACCCTGTGCATAAAAATTTGCTCCGAAGATTTGATTTTAATTACATAAAAAATACTAATAATATTTTTTTATCTACTGAACTTTATAAACATAATATACTTAATATCCATATATTATGTTTTTAAAGTTCAGTAGTAAATTATCCAATCTATTAAGCGTTATTATAGATGTAACAAAATATTGGTAAACGTTCTATCAAACCCCATTCCAATTAAATTAGTTTTGATTAAGCAAAACTGTTAAAGCAAAGGATTTAGCTCAGCTCGGGTCCTGGACTAACGACCATCGGAATAGGTAAGGCTGATTTATCTCAAGTTGACGAGAAAGTACAAAAACCCTCAAATAGTTTTTGATTTGGGTAGCTTCAAAGTACGATATCTACATTTCCATTGATTTGTTAATGGCTTAACTGCCGTGAATAAATAATTACCTATTACAGAGAACTATGTTGTTTTCAAATTATAAATATAAATAATATAATTTGAAATATATATAATACATTAATATATATCTATATATATATATAAAATTCTCGTGTCACAAGTTAGTTGCTCCTCCGAAACGACTCGATCGATTTTTATGAAACTTTATATGTATATTCGGTAGGTGAGACAATCGGTTGTAATCTATTTTTCGTACCCCTAAATGATAAGGGTGGTCCACCCCAAACATTTTATTTTTATTTTTTGGATTTTTAAAAAATATTTTTGGCTTAAAATATGTGGCATCAAAAAATTCATACAACCCTAAATTTTCACCCTTCTATCACCAACCCCTATAGATCAGTTGTTTCCGCCAGGCGTCTACCGGTGTCACTTCTCACCCAGTAAACATCACGGAGTAGGAATGACTATCAATAAGTACCAAGGCCAAACGATGTGTGCTTGTGGCTTAGATTTGAGCACATCATGTTTTTCACACTATACGTGGCATGCTCTCGAGTGGGCAAACCATCCAGTTTGTTTGTGTTAGCTAAAGATGGGCTTACAAAAATATTGTACACACTGTGGCATTAATGGATTGATATTGTTTGTAAGTGTTATTGTCGTAATTAATAATATATATATAGGAATAAATTATAATCATCATCAGCTCATTTTATGTCCCCACTGCTGGGGCACGAGCCTTCCCTATGGATGGATAGGGAGAACGGGCTTTTAAACCACCACGCGGGCCCAGTGCGGATTGGTGGTTGTTAACGACTGCTAATGCAAGCGGGACCAACGGCTTTACGTGCTTTCCGAAGCACGCCGGAGGAGCTCGAGATGATACACTTTTGGTCACCCATCCGAAGACCGGCCTTTGCGAAAATTGCTTAACCTCAGCACTCCCAGACCGGGCGAGCTCCTCAAATTATAATAAATTAAAAAAATAAATGTTTTTTGTTATTTTTATATTCTCTCATCGTTCACGCGCTCCATGCCTCTTTCACTCATATACCACATCCTCACACACTTACAATAAGTTAGTTTTTTTTTCTACCCTACAAATTCCCTAGAAATAATTTGCAAAACAACTTTTGCTGGGTAATAAATACTAAAAACGACAATTTAATTTTCCAATACAAAATTATTTATTTGTTTTGTTGTCATGGAAACCATTGATATAATATAATAATATTTAACTCAATAACGGAAACTGTCAAAGCGGTACGAAGTCCGCCGGGTCAGCTAGTCTTTATTTATATAAATCTTCTGTGCGTGTGTATGTTATTGAACTCCTTCTAAACGGCTGGACCGATTTGGATGAAATTTTCTGTGTGTGTTCAAGTGGATTCGAGAATGGTTTAGATTTACTATTGGATCCGGTAGGTGGCGCTGCTATAGGGATCCATCATGGGATACGTAATGGATGGATTCTTAAGCGGACGAATGATTTGTTTGTTTTGTTGTCATGGAAACTGTCAAAGCGGTACGAAGTCCACCGGTCAGCTAGTATAATATATAACTTTACGCAAATTTTGTTGTGAATAAAATTAAGATTTAGAACGGATTTTGATGACTTAGGTTGTTGACATTGAATAAGCTCCTTTGGCTTATAAAGTAAGAGTAGATCCGTAAAAGTAGTGTCATTTCAATGTGTAGTCACAGAAGAAAAATTATGTGTAATGTTCGCGTAAACTTTAGAAAACAATATTATTATCAATTGTTAAATAAAACACTGTAAGTATATAATGGAGATTGCTTTTGGTGATGATTTATGTTTTAAGTAGGTCTCTGTTACAACAAGTCATATTTTTTTAATTTCCTAATCTTGAAAATGATGTGCTTTGTCTATGCCTGATAGCAGTGTATATCGAGAAATACTCATGATGATAATGTTGATCCTTTGTCTGTCCCAACTTGTTTCAAGTACTCATAAGACATTCAGTGATTTGACGACCTCCTTGGTCGAGTGGCTTGCACACCGATTTTAATGGTGTCGCCATCTCTGAGGTCCCGGGTTCGATCCCCGGTCGGATCAATTTAGAAATACCTGTTTTTCTAAATTGTTTCGGGTCTGGGCGTTTCCTATTATTAAATAAATATTAAGTATATTTATCCGTTGTCTAGTTAACCATTTTCATTTATCGAGTTTCTTAAGGAAGCTTTTCTTGGGGGCTAGATAATTGGTGTGAGTGTGGGAAACGTTTTTTTATCATTTATTAACATTTATTTACATTTATTTAGTGATCATTACTGGATGAGCTGTTATAATTACATTACTAATTATTCGATAAGTTCTCTCATCTCACCAGTTTATTTTATGTCCCAGCTGCCGTGGACTGAGCCTTTCGGGTCCGGCTAACTACCACTAACTTATATACCTATGTCGCTATAACAATAATGGACCCTGCATTGTTGTTTTCTGACAGTTAGAGAAAATATAGCCAGTTTCTCAGTGTCTGAGGATTCTAGCTGAAGTGCGCTTTCTCCTTCGGCTTCGACATCACTTATTAACATTAACATTACATGATTAGGTGAAGGCCAAGCGCTCCCATGCTGTTATGTAAATAAAAAAACAGTTTTTGAGTGGTAGAGCCACGCTGCGTTGGAGCACGAAATGGGCCGACTCGCCCGTCGTAATACCACCTTCTCACAGAATATCGGCGTGAAACAATGGCACTCGTTGCTGTTGTGTTTCGTCTGGTGAGTGAAAATACCGGAGTCCCATCGCTCACCTCTCCCAGGGGGGAATTGGGAGGGCCAATTTTTTCTTCCTCCTCAAGATCCAACTCCTTCCTCAAGGCCGGCAACGCATCTGCGATTTCTTTGGTTTTGCGGGTATCCATGGGCGGCGGCGGTTACGTTCCATCAGGTGACCCGCCTGCTCGTTTGCCTCTTTTTAATATAAAAAAAAACAAAGGAACAGATATTACATTCAGTTTAGGATTATGTTCTCATTTAACATGTAGAGTGATGTAATGTGTATGTACAAAGTTACGTATTTTTTTATAGAGTATAGTTTTAAGTAAGTTAAGTTTAAGTATAGTTACTTTACGTAGTCGTAATATACTTAAATGGTAGTAAAAATTACAATATAAAGAGGGAACCTCATTAAATGGATTCATAATTTTACTAGCTAAATTCTCTAAAGAAACTTAAACTAAAGTTGTAAGTTACTGTACATGATCCACAGGAATTGTTTTGTGTCTCCGAAAGTTTCTAAGATTAAATTTTGTTTTTGCTATTCTTTATCTTACGCCTAGTAGATGTTTCGTTTCATATAGAAGTTTGAGTAATTTAACAAACTCAACTATAGGCATAAAGCAACAAATCTCCGAAACATCTAAAAGCAAAGTTTCGTTATAAATCATGAGCCCCGCTACCCATCCATGAACACTTTCACCCCGACATTCTCCAAAACTTATAAATTATTTTTGAGCAATTAAGGCCCATTGTAAATAAAACGTAGCCAGGCAAATTTATTTTGGATGCCTCCACAAGAAAATCTGGTTTAAGCACTTAAGCAATTACTAAACCCAGAATTTTTAATCTCTTCATTATGACTAAGAGCCTCGTGAGATTATGGGGCAAAATAACGGGATTAGCCCACAGGACCGTGAATAATGCCCACCACAAACGAAAGGCGAAATGAAAACTGTTTTTAATTTGGCTGCTTTAATTTAATAGGTAATAAACGTATTCACCTGCTTTAATACAAACCACTAATGAGTATAATTTCAAAAAATGCTTTTATTTATTTATACTATACCTACGTGTACGGCACTTAGCCTTCATGTCACCTAATAACATGGAATCATATACCGTACCTGGGAATCGAACCTAGGACGTCGGGGTCGGTAGCCGATGGTCTTAACCACTAGACTTCCGAGGCGCTGGAGTTTACATATTATTATATATTATTACAATGAATAACAGTCTAACAGTGAATTTTACCATTACTTATTTTGTGTCAGAATTTTATTTGTACATTACACGGCAATGGAGTCCCCTTCACCAGATGTTAAGTGGAAATGAGGTCCAGACACGAAAGCAATTGGTACAGCGTATAAACAACAATAATTTTGGCCTCTTCATATTTATATGCAGTGATCAGTCCTACAAGGGGAGAGAACCAACAATTCTGGTTAAACTGCCGCGAATGAAAAACTTTGCTAACAATTCAACAGGCAGCGGCCATCGGCTATTTCTAATGATAGGTGAAAATCACTTGAATTTTCCCTATCTACAGAAAGCGAGTTTCGCTTCATGACCAATTAGATTATTCGGACCCAGATAACGTGAAAACTTTTGAGTTTTGAGGTCTGACTCGAATTATAAATCGTTGGAATGAATATCTTTTGAGGATCATTAGTTTTTGGATTTATATTTTATTCCTATAGAGATGATACATAAAATGAAATGTTATAAAATTATAATGTTTAATGCCAGTTACATTAAAATGTATATCTATCAATTACATATCTAATTTTCATTTTTATTTTTCAGTGTATAACAGAAGCAGGACGTACTTAGGTGTGTTTAACGAATCCATCTGTAAAGTTATTACTTACAAAAGCTTTTTGATTAGTATATAAAATTAACTGATACGTATACACACATTTTAGTTAATCAGTTCAATTGGGTTACAATTTTAAACAAATAAATAGTAATTTCGGATTAAAGAACTTCAAAAAGGCTGGTTTGTTTGCTACTAGTCATTCCGTGAATTTTATCTGCCCACATCGTGGAATCGAGTGCTTATAGCATAACGTAACTTTAAATTTAAACAAGTTGAGTCAAAGCGTATAAAATTGTTCCTTTTTAAACTATTGTATCATTTATTAACAAACAGTTATACAATAAAGGAATGCTTAAGGTACTTGAACTTAAATAGTTGAGTATTGAACAAAGCGATTATTATATAACCGACGATTTTGTACGCAATGGATATATACTTATTTAAGGATAACAAACAGGTACCCAATATAGTACTTAATGCTACAGAATCGCTACCAATAAATACTGCTAATGCAATTCAGTAAATATATAGAAACGGAACATTGTTAGGTAATGTTAAGTATGTTTCTTGTTAGTTCTGCAAACTGTAGTTGATTGGCTTCTGTTTTAGAATAAAATTAATACAGGTACGTCTTATAGGTCCTATGGTACTTGGGCAAGCTTTAATTCTATTTTCAAATTCACGATTTATCACTGGTGTAAGAAAAGAGATGCGCAAGCAAAGAGCGTTGCGTTTCTTATGCAAAGTTTACAGGCAATACAGCAATGCAAACACGACGGATTTAGCAACATTAAGTAAAGCACCGCAGGCGGTACAAAAGCGAAGTCGGCGCAGGATGTTAATTCCGTTAATGACCTGCTGCAGCTGTGTGTCTCCTTTGCAGATAGGCCCAAAGAAACGAGCCATTAGCCAGTCGCATATTTCCGTCCCACTTGTTAGGCCGCGCTCTCCCGGGACAAGTAACCGGAGCGTGAACGCGACATTCAATACTGCTACATAGTTCAGCAGTCTCAAATGTCTTCAGACGTAATGGATATGCGTGCCGCTTTGAACGGTAACAGATCAAGAGAATATAGTTGCGGAATACTATACATCATATCTGCATAGAGAGACGTTCTTTACGGCTTTGGCATTAGTGTCATCCACGCATTGGCTTGTCGTTAGTTCACGTGGCTAACTACCACCAACTTATATAAAACAGTGACGTTTAATACTGCTACATAGTTCAGCCGTCTCAAATGTCTTCAGACGTAATGGATATGCGTGCCGCTTTGAACGGTAACAGATCAAGAGAATATTGTTGCGGAATACTATACATCATATCTGCATAGAGAGACGTTCTTTACGGCTTTGGCATTAGTGTCATCCACGCATTGGCTTGTCGTTAGTTCACGTGGCTAACTACTACCAACTTATACAAAACAGTGACGTTTAATACTGCTACATAGTTCAGCCGTCTCAAATGACTTCAGACGTAATGGATATGCGGGCCGCTTTGAACGGTGAAAGATCAAGAGAATATAGTTGCGGAATACTATACATCATATCTGCATAGAGAGACGTTCTTTACGGCTTTGGCATTAGTGTCATCCACGCATTGGCTTGTCGTTAGTTCACGTGGCTAACTACTACCAACTTATACAAAACAGTGACGTTTAATACTGCTACATAATTCAGCCGTCTCAAATGTCTTCAGACGTAATGGATATGCGTGCCGCTTTGAGCGGTAACAGATCAAGAGAATATTGTTGCGGAATACTATATTTCGCGTCTGCATGAATAGAAGTTCTTTGTGGCTTTGAGTTTAGTGTTATCCACGCATTGGTTTGTCGTTAGTTCACTTGGCTAACTACCACCAACTTATTAAATATTGCTGCATAGTTCAGTCATCTCACATGTCTTCAGACGTAATAGATATGCGTGCCGCTTTGAACGGTAACAGATCAAGAGAATATTGTTGCGGAATACTATACATCGCATCTGCATAAAAAGACGTTCTTTGCGGCTTTGGCAATAATGTCTTCCACGCATTAGCTTGTCGTTAGTTCACTTGCCTAACTACCACCAACTTATCTAAAACAGTGACGTTCAATTACATACTGGTACATAGTTCAGCCGTCTCTTATGTCTTCAGACGTAATGGATATATGTGCTGCTTTGAACGACAAGAGATCAAGAGAATATTGATGCGGAATACTATATTTCGCGTCTGCGTAAAGAGATGTTCCTTGTGGCTTTAGCATTTGTTTGTTGGCTCATTTGCTTGTTGTAAGTTTGTTTGGCTAACTACCACTTTCTTATATAGACCTGGTATCTAAGCCAGTTTCAATATCCAATATACACATCCTGGAAAGCGCAAGTGTTTGGGAGGCCTTCTTCTGCAAAATCTTTTTCGTTTTATAGTTTTGAATCACAAGTACAAATCGTAGGCTTATGAATAATACCTAATCGCTTTTATAATACCCTTTGACGTATGATTTTGAGATCTCTCAAGTTCGCTATGTTCAAGCAAACACCAATGCTTAGATCAGTTTTACTATAATAAAAATTGATTTGCCAAGAATATGCCTATGCTTCTAATATTATAGATTTATGTTTCAACTCTATACGTCTTTGAGGAGAAATCATTGAAGTGTTACACACAAGAATGCTTCAAAATTTAACCATCTGATTAAGTTTACACCTCCAACTTCATCGCTATTGGATAACCAATCATTCGTGGAGGTGTTAGTGTGTGAAATTGACGAATCTTCAGTGATCAGGGAACATTTTGATGATTCATATTCACTTAACGTTATGTGCGCGTTGTTATAGCACTATTGTATATTAGTATACTATATAATATAACATATTTCGTTATATACTGGAAATAGTATAAATGACCCTAATACAGCATTGAGTAACATTGCTGTTTTAAAGGATACTAAATCTCATGAAGCATAAGAACTTAAACTTTATAGTCGGTAATGCGCGTTTGATACCGTTCGCGTTGGTGTCGTAATTATCTTTGGGATATGGTGTCCGCTTTCCATCAGACAGTCAGGTTTAGTACATAATAAATATCTTCACCGGAGCTCAATGGCCCAGTGGGTCTGCGATTCCTGAAGTTAAGCAACTTCGCAAAGACCGGTCATCGGATGGGTGACCAAAGATTTAATAACTGGAGTCCCTCCGTCCGTGTTTCGGAAGGCACTTAAAGCCGTTGGTCCCGGTCAATCGGCACTGGGCCCGCCGGTGGTATAGGGTCCATTTTCCCTGTGGTATTTCTATCCATAGGGAAGGCTTGTACCATAAAATGAGATGATGATGGGATGAGGTGATGATTATGAAACGACTTTTGTAACTTTCCTAAGAAGACAATCTCACTTTTAAATTAAATTAAATTCAACCGCCTCTGTGGTCTAGTGGCTAAGACCACCGGTTTAGACCCAGAGGTCCCGGGTTCGATTCCCAGCGGGGGGTACATGTTTGTGTACTCGGTTTGGTTGGTGGTAGGGCTTGTTTGTCCGCCTGGCTAGCTACCACCATCTTATCTAAATATGTCGCCATAATATCAATGTTTGTAGCATTGTTGTGTTCCGGCAGCCAGAGATAAGATAGCCAGTGCTCACTAGTTAAGGTTCCCGGGTGAAGTGCGCTTCCATCATTGGCCTTATCATCACTTAACATCAGGTGAGATTAAACCTTTCCACGCCACGCGTTTTTCTGAAAATCGTGCCCCTGACGCCACGGCCTCTTTTAACATAAATTGTAGTTATTATTACTAGTGAAGAGACACTCAATTATCGAGATTCAATTAAAATATTTTTTATTGAGCATATTTTGCATCAAAATATGCTTTATTTCGAATTATAACATCCTTCCATACAAATATGAAAATAATAAATAACTTTCGAATGTAGCTTACAGTATTTTATTTTCCATAAAGCCAAGTAAATCCTCATATAGATATTCCTTTACCGCAGCACTATTTGTCTGATATATATGACTTTGGCGTATGGGTAGTAATTCTTTCAAGTTTTAGTGAAGTTACTGTTTCCGGTGAAATCTAAACATCGATAATTAGATATGAATATGTAATATTTAAATCCCATTCCAACTAAATATATATTAAAACACTTAAAATACAATTGAAAATACTTTATTCAAAATAGTTACAGTGAGAAAGATTTCCGAGCGAGTCAATTTACGATTCTTATTTAACAGTCAGGAATTTCTGGGATTTAAAAAAAATAAATAATTATATAACAGTAGATTTCCACACAAGGTCATATGGCCCCGAACTAAGCAGAGCTTGTCATATGGCGGCCACAGACTGATATTCATACATACATATATATTTTAAATTAAATACTTAATGTACATACTACACTCAGACACCTGAAGAAACACAAATATTCATCATAATATAAAAGTTTGTTCGGGGTGGGGATCCAACCCACGACCTTAAGTAAGTACTAAAAATTAAGGATATAATTACATACCTGTGGAATGTTTAAATTTAATTCCTCACTTTCAAATTCAACTTCATCTTCTCCCTCTAATATTCGAATTAATTCCTCGGTAGTAGTCATTTTTGTTGCATGTATCTCACTAATCTCACTTGACTGATGTAATTCAATAATAACAAAGAATATGTCATTATTATATTATGTAGGGTAGGTTCCGAATATATATTTTTTTAATACCTTCAATTCACATCACTAAATAAATTGTTCTAGAAAGATCCATCGTCTCTGACGTCACTTCCTGTCCGATATATCAGACATTGGCGTTTAGCACTGAATATATTATTCAAGAAAATAGTGTTGGGGTCATACGACGATTATTAAGCAAAAAACAACATCTAAGTATAAAGTAAATGTAATAATTTTGCATGAAATTAATGTATTATAACATAATGATTTTATCGTATTGCATAAGAAAAGCGGATACCTTTATTTTGATTTTAAGTGAAGAAGGTTACTCCTTAATTAAAGGATTTTAGAAAAATACGACTTAAATAAAAATACGATAAATTAAGGGTTTGGTAACAGCACTACTCTCTCATATATCAGTCTTTGGCGCTGGACACTAAGGTAAAAATAGCTTTGATTTCGGCAAAAAAAGGGGTTGTGTTTATCAAAAATTAAAGAGAAACGACGTAAAACTATTATTCAAATGTAGCTTTATTTTATTCTTCAGATATTAAATATTTGGAAATACCGACATAAACTTGAATAAAGACTTTCAGGCAAGTAGAAATCAAAGACTTAGTTCCACTATTTTTTTGTCTGATATATCAGTCGCTGGCGTGGTGGGCACGGAAATGGTTTGTCCGATATATCTGTCATTGGCGTGGAAAGGGTTAAGGCACTGTGCTTACCCGTTAATATAATAAAATAAAAAAATAAAAAATTTGAAACATTTATTCGATGTAGCACAGTCGGGCTTAAGTTTTAAGCTAAATCTACTACTTTAAACTAAAACGCTACGACAAATAGAGCCTCGCTCAATATTAAATGATGCAGCTTCAAGAAATTGCAACGGTAATTTCCAGCGGAGCCCGTCTTCTCTTTCAGCTAAAACCTATTGTTTTGATAACCCCAGCAGACTGACAAATGTTACAAAACATTTTATGGTGTTGCAAGAGCAGAAAACATGTTTTATATAGCGCATACGTTGCCCTCACGTCGAAGCGTTCGCGTGCTCAGTAGGGACCTCTTTGATGTTTGTAGGCGAGGGGGCAACACGAGAGTTTTTCAAATTTTTCGCTTTGCAAAGTAGTGAGTTTATCCCCCAGACGAAACAAGTTGGGTCGTTGGTAAGTTTATGCACTCTATCTCCTCTGGGCAGCGTCATTGAAACTTGTTATGAGATAGAAACGCTCTGGTTTACGCCGCTCCCAGTTTCGAAACACGCGAGGGAACTTTTACCCCGGGTGCGGTGGTGACGCAATAAAATTGTATAGACCCGATTCGTTGCTGAATAAAGGTTCAGTTGGATGCTGTGATTTATGTTTTTACCCATATTTGAACCCTATATCGTACTGCAACACGTAATATTGGGTAAACGAATCTGTTGGTATTTTACAAAATGAGAAATATTTGAATTTTGTTTATATTTTAAAATAATACACACACCTTGTGATTGTGACCGAGGCGAAAGTTCTAATAACGCTTAAAACTTAATAGTAAATGGTTTATTTTTATTTTTCAATAGCTCATGCTTCAATCAAATGCTTCTCAATTTGGTTTTAAAATAAGAAGAGTGTATGTGTTACTGCTAATGTGCGTAAATCAGTTAGAGTGCAGATTAACTTGTTAAATCTGCTGATTATCTGGTGAAGCTCGTTAAAGTGGAAAAAAATATTTCAGTTCTTATATTAACTAGATAATCTGCAGACTTCCTAGGTAATCTGCAGACTAACGGCCAAGCATACAGTTAAGTTAGTAAAACAGGTTAACTGCATATCAGACCAAATATGTTATATTGCCACCAAATAGATAATACCAATATTTTATGCCTCGAGTTTCAAATTGGTAATTTTTGCATTCTGTTGTCTAATAAAAAAAAATTACCTCAAAATTCAAGACAATCGCTACGCTGCGCTTCGCGATAGTCTTAAATTTCTAACCTATCACGTGACCTACAGGAGTAGGGCAGCTAGTATCCTTAATCATTTTCTTATACATTTTCTCATACTTCAGAGAAATAGCTCGCAAATGGTAGGTATTTTGACCATTTGGTATTTAAATTGTTGGTATTTGATATACTTTAGTGTTATAACTATAAACATTTTTAACATTAGGTAATTAGTGCTATCGGTATTTTAATCTGAGATATTTCGTTGGTAGGTATTAATTGCTTAAGTATCTTAAATCTTCCGCGATTTAACGATGTGGCATCCGTTAATATGCAGATTAACTAGGTAAACTGGAGATATCTGCTACTATAAGTCAAATTTCACACTTTAACGGATCGTACCCGGTAATTTGCAGATTACCTAGTTATTGTGCATATTAACGTATTCCGTAGGTATTATAACGGTAACATATGCATTGATAATTTTGATTTTTTAAATATACTTGGAATGTCTCGTTTGCCATATTATTTAATGTGCTGATAAAGGTGATTATAATAGAAAATAACATACGATTTAAATAGAGTCATATAAGATAAAGGCTTTCCGTATACCGCCATGCCATTCATCATCTCACCCCCACGGCATTACGGTATGAATTTATTACATTCAAAACCTTTATATTTTGGTACCCGTATTAATTTTAAAGTTCACTGTTTTACAAACCAACGAGTCAATTTTAATTAAACTTATTTTACTAAATTGGACAAGAATATTTTGAGAAAACGTTTATCCAACTAAATTTATTCGATATAATTAAGAATTTGATTCTTGATTTGAAAAATATTGAACTTAAACGTTCGTGTATAGGCTTCTTAACTCATCATTATAGTATTATAACATAACACTACTTTAAAATATTTAAATTATTAAAATGTTAGCATTCACAATGCTATATGTAGTTACAAGATACAATTTTACTAGAAAAAAATTAATAATCAAAAAAAATAAAAAACACGATAAAAGGCAAAAAAAATGGAACTAATAGACAAAAAAACAATATGTCATGTATTTATTTATCTGTATTTATAAATATATGTATAATTAACGTCTACAGATATCATGCTATGCATCTAAACATCAAGTTCTAGTCTCTAACTTGAATACGACGAATTTTCATCATACAAAATTTCTCCTATTAATATTTATATTTTTTTCCCCTATTTTGAATTTCCAAATTTTTACTAGCCTATGTTAGTCGGAACGATGCAAGGATTGTAACGATACCTCATATATTATCTAAATCGGTTCAGGAGTTTAGAAGTTATGGTGGAATAAAGAAACATCACATACATACATACATGAACCCTGAAAACATAACAATCCTTTTTATGGCAGTCACAAGAAACTCGAGTGGGAATCGAACACACGACCCTTTACAAATCAAATTCAAAAAAAATTATATTGTAACTACTATACAAATTTAAATTTATTATTCATTATCGAAATGGGACGCCAGTCTTGATTATACAGTACCTACATGCTCGTTCATTCTCATAAATTATGTATACAAAGAAAGACCTATCGAACCTTTGGCAAACCGGCCTCCGTAGCGATTGACGCTTGATTAGTTACAATTAGAAGGTTGTTCTCTGATATCTCTGTGTAATCAGAGTAGACACGACATTTATCATTCGGTGCCTAATTTAGAAATCAACTGAACACCCGGGTTACAGACTACTATAATATTGTCCTAGCTTTGAAATCAAACACTAACACCCGTTTGCACTAAACTTATAAATCGCCTAAGTCTTTGCCTAACTACTACCCGGTCAAGTTAAGTCGGCACCTGAGTGTAAGCGACGTTTTCGAGCCAGGTGCCGAGTTAACTTGGCCGGGTAATCGTTAAGCCAATGTTCCATTTCTTACTATTTTTATAAACCTCGGTAGCCGTGTGGCAGCGCGTGTGGCCATGTGGAAGCGCTCGGCCTGATATCCAAAGGTCCTAGGTTCAATTCCCAGGTCGGGCAAAGTGTGTTTGTAGCGATGACTTGATTTCAATGATGGAGGTCTTTGCCCAGCAGTGGGTCAATATATATGCTAATTACTTCGTCATCAGCTCATTTTTATGTCCCCACTGTTGGGGCACGAACCTTCCCTATGGATGGATAGGAAGAACGGACCATAAACCACCACGCGGGCCCAGTGCGGATTGGTGGTTGTTAACGACTGCTAATGCAGCCGGGATCAACGGCTTAACGTGCCTTCCAAAGCACGGAGGAGCTTGAGATAATATATTTTTGGTCACCTATCCGATGACCGGCCTTTGCGAAAGTTCAGCACTCGCAGACCGGGCGCGTTAACCACTGCGCCATCGAGCTCCTCCATCCTAATTACTTATTTACTACTATTTTTAGCTGTACTAATTTTCTGACACTTTATAAAGTTTTATAATTTTGTATAATTTTGAAATGGAACTGTGTTAAATTATTACTGTAATGACTTATTTTATTTTTCGTATTTGATCTACTCCTTTTTACTGACCTTATGAAAAGAAAATTTGTAGTTCAGAGAATATATAAAAAATGCCACCATTTCTGGAATCTGCATTTAGTGGTGTGTTTATTTTCTAAGAGATTTGAACAGATTAGACTACTTAATTTATTAAGCTTATTAAAAATGAATATAAGGTACTCTGCGTTTTGGGGTTACTTAAAGTGTGTAACAATTTAGTTTATATCTCCGAGTCGTATACTTTTAAAGTTATAAGGGTTACAACTCCTTAAAGATGTTTGTGGTGCGAGTCCCGACATCAAAGCTGGACATCTTCATGAAGGAAGACTTCTGGCGGAAGGGTGTAGTCTACAGGCGCTTCCATGGAAAGTTGCCTGTTGCTACCAAGTTGGCACAGTAGATGCCAATCAAATAATACTAACATAGTTTGCTAAGTTATTTTATATACTAACAAAAAACTGTTTTTTAATTTTTTTATGTTTGTTAGTCTGTAAGGTATTTATTGTATGGGCCGCTCTGTATTTTTACCATCTTTTACATTGTTTGTTGCCTGAAATAAAGATTTATTATTATTATCTCCTTTATTTATCTTCTTTCTTAAAACTAGATTTTTACAATATTTTAATATAAAAACAATAAAACATTATAAAAACCTAATCCTAGAGTACCACCAGCAGCGGGGCAGGGCCCAAGCTACCGGTGGTCAGGGCTGCAGAGTGAGGAACCTTCTGATAATACGTGCCGTGTCTAGGAGTACTGCCTTTTGCATCTGACCCTTTCAGCGATTCACTTCGCTATCAGACCGTTTATTATTATTATTATTATTATTTACTGCTTGGCTAGTATCTCTGAAGGAAATATAAGAGAACTTCTGCCTGCAAAGTGTTCCAAACGTCATAAACTAACAAGTAAGTAAAATTATTAGGATATACGTATACCGTCCCACAGGCAAAGACCTTCAACATTAAAATGAAGTAATCGCTTCAACTATGGGTATTGGACTGGCGGGTTGGTGGTAACAAAACCGGGCTGTAAATCAAATAACCAAAAACACTTAAGCTGGTTCCCTATATTCTATCTATCTGTTGTTTTGCCTACTATAGATAAAAATTTGACATAAGCTCCATACAAATTATGTCACATTTCTAATTCCAGTAAGCAAAACAACAGACATAGAATATAGGGATCCGGCATTAGTGTACTGTACTCTGTGTAGTTACTTCGCGTAGTGTTTAGTTTACTCAACAAATTGAATACTAACATAATACAAAATATGATTCTACAATCATTTAATATAGTGTAATATAGACCAAACACAAGCTAACTGCATCCCCGAGGATAACCCGAAGCCACACATTTAAACTACTTTAAATTAATGCACTTACTTGAGCTTCTCAGGTCGCAGAGTGTTATTTGAAACTAGATAGAAAGTGGTTAAACTGCTTTTTTAATCATTTAACGTTAATATATATACTTTTTTAACCGTCTTAGACCTGCATGTGGGTTGATCAGACCATGAAACTGAACAACTTTCCCCAAGAAACATAGGTCAAAAAACGAGTTTTTTTTTTACTTTCCTAGTCAAAGCCTCTATTGACCGAGCATGCTGGTTTGTATGGGTAAGTAAAAAAATAATCTTGTTTTTTGTCCTATGTTTCTTGGGGAAAGCGGTATAGTTTCATGGTCTGATCAACCCACTTGCGGGTCTAAGACGGTTAAAAAAAACGATATATTTCAGCGTCAGATTTGAGCCTCAATTCTTTCTTTATATTTTTCAGATAACTAGTTTATGAGCAGACATAATTATCTGCTACACAATAGTAACTTCAGTGTATCTGAAACAATAACAGTTCTTTCAAAACATCGTAAACTTAAATACAAATATATTCGTTGTAAAAACCCCGTTTAAGTTTATTCTAAGATCATAAATGATTTAACTGTTACACTTTCGCATTTACAATATAGTGATACAGTGCAGTGTGAAACCAAACAGAAGTTACCAGTTCCAGCACGGTACACGACGAAGTATCAATGCAAAATTATTCATAGAAGTATGCTGTTCTACGTTTCGCCGTAATAAAACGCATCGTAGCCGTTCGATACCTCCGTAGCACATTTTGTAGCGCACGCTACGCTCGTAGCTTTCGTAGCTGCTTACACTTTAGTGTGATCTACTACGACACGCCTTCGTAGCTTACCCTAACCATACTCATGATTCAAAGATTGTGCTCTATATTATTTAGCAGTTTACTGTCAAATGTTTACGCATTCATTTTATCAAGTGTAGTAGATAGACCACTCTGGTCTTCGACACATAAACTTTCGTTTCCTCGCAGTGGTATATAATATATAGTATACTTTAAAATCTTTAAAGTAGAGGTTTTGTTGAAAAAATTACAATACAAATAATTGTTGGTATAGTCAGTATTTACTGACTACTCCATAGTATATTGCCGTTCCAATCACCTAACGACCCGCGTCTCGAGCTAACATTTAAAGTCGTTAGTAATTAGGTACAGCGAATATCGCGAGCACTTCGGTATCAGCTCACGTATTGTTCGGCGCGGGGTTTACGATCGCGACGCGACTCGACGCGCGGCGGCCGGCCCGCGGGATCAGCCGTTATAACTTTCAACTGTTTTACTGCTTTACGCTACACTGTTTGAATTTTAAAAAAAACTACTTTGGGATATGGAAAGGCCGCCGTCACCTTTATCATGTAGGTAGATTTAAATGCCTCTCTTGTTACTGGTTTGACTACAAATCTTAGATTCAGACTTTACGACTCCACTCAGGTTGGTTGAGCATGTTTAAAACCCGCCTGGCTTTGCTGATTAAACTGTTGTATTTCGTAGTAATAAATAAGATAGCCAGTTCCACAATAGTTGATGATACTGGGTCACTAACTTTGATACTTGCATTGAAAATGCCATGTTTATTTGTAAAAAGAAAAGTTCTTTCAAATATTGCTGTTGCCACTCGATTCCACGATAGGTCACTGCTCTTCTATCAAGCTACTGACTTTCTTGTAATATTTTTTAAGGTACACAAAAAAGCAAGCTGTGGAATATTAGTCTCCTGAGCTGAATTTTGTCATTTCATTTTTTCTTTTTTTATGCCTTATAAGACAGCTCTTGACCTCGATATTACCTGATGGTGAGCGTAGATGGGGTCTACGGTAGAGCGAGCTGCCCCAGAAGATGCCTATTAACTCTCGCCTTGAAGGCATTCAGGTTATAAGTTTTTGGGAACACAGACGATGGCAGAGAATTCCACTCCCTGCCAGTGCTCAGTAAAAATGATGACATGAAGCGCTTAGTGCGACATAGTGGAACTTCTACTAGGTGGGGATGATATCTTGCAGTATGTCTGGAGGTTAGGTGGTAAAAGGGCGATGGTGGTATGAGCTCGAAAAGCTCCCCGACACACTCTCCGTAGTAAAGCCGGTAAAAGACACACAGATAATTATATTATTACTAGTGGACCCGGCGGACTTCGTACCGCTTTGACAGTTTCCATTCATTCCCGTGGGAATATCGGGATAAAAACTATTCTACGTGTTAATCCAGGTATAAACTATCTGTATGCCGAATTTCATCCAAATCCATCCGTTGAAGAAGCAACAAATATACACACATATGTACACACAAACTTTCGCATTTATAATATTAATTAGTGAAAAACTATCCTACGTGTTAATCCAGGTATAAACTATCTGTATGCCGAATTTCATCCAAATCCATCCGTTGAAGAAGCAACAAATATACACACATATGTACACACAAACTTTCGCATTTATAATATTAATTAGTGTGATTATGTACAAAATTTCATGATTATCGGTTGAATAGTATACGCGTGAAAGCGTAACAAATAACAAACAAACAAACAAATAAACTCACTTTCGCATATTAAGTTAGGTTACATTAGTTAGGATAGTTAGGGTATAAACTCTGATTTAGACACACATCTGCTTATAACGTAAGTACACCACTATTTTACAATAGCCTGTAAAGGCCATCCCAATCCTACCCAAACTACTCGGAGAATCTAGTATAGAGTGCTGGAGTGGAGCACGCTTACGCTTGCGTGATGCCATTCCCTCTATAAGCCTTCTGACGTTGTTTTGATCGTGATCAAGCAGTGTGGCTTGAGGAACCCTTTAAGTTTCTCGCCACCCCCAAAAAAGTCCGGTGACGCTGTGAAAGCCGTTTACAGAAAACAGCAAACTCTGTCCTAAACATTTATGAGCTTTTTTTTTTAATTAATTTCTTTTACAATTATAATGTATTTTACCAAAATATAATTTCGCCAAACTGATTAACAGTTTATTGGCGAAAATTGCAATAATTTTAAAATTGCAAACTACAATAATTAACTTACATTGTTAAAGAATTTTAAACTATTTCAAGTGATCTGCCTATCGAAATCCAGTAATAAACAATTTTTTAACTTTTACTTAAATATGATATGTTTAAACTAGTACATTTCGCTTATCAGCGAAATCGATCTATTTTTTATAAATTGACGTTTCCATGACAACAAAACAAACAAATCATTTTGTATTGGAAAATTAAATTGTCGTTTCTAGTAGGTATTTTCCGTTACTTAGTTAATATGTTTCTCACCGTTTAAACCTTCCCTGAACTTCCACAAATATTTTAAAATCAAAATTAGCCAAATCGGTCTAGCGAAACGAACAGCATTGATTTATATATTGACATTTCCATGACAACAAAACAAACAAATCATTTTGTATTGGCAAATTTAATTGTCGTTTTAGTATTTTCCGTCACTTATTATTTATGTTTCTCACCGCTTAAACTTTCCCTGAACTTCCACTAATATTTTAAAATCAAAATTAGCCAAATCGGTCCAGCCATTCTCGAGTTCTTGCGAGACTAACGAACAGCATTGATTTTTATATATATATAGATAGTGCGTACATGGTAATTTTCGACTTCTGTTTACGAGATTAGTGAAGACCTTTTCAGCAGTGATACGAAATAGGTAAGTAAAAAAGACATGGTAAATAAGTCCTCGTTGGGCCCGATAACCG
>OY720039.1:6980545-7488609 GCA_963082485.1 Eudonia mercurella | reverse complement strand
TTTGTGTTTTTGTAATTTGTTCGCAACAAAATTTGCTTTAAAAATCATTTTGAACATTTTATAAAATAGCTTGCTTATTTCTTAACTGATCTTTAATATTTGTAAAAATATTATGATCGGATGTTAATGACGGTAGTTGTTGACATTGAATGGGCGCCTTTGGCTTACAAAGTAAAAAGTGTTGAATAATTTCGGCGGGCTGGTTAGAACCACGATAGCTCAATTGGAAGAGCACCTGACCCGGAATGTCAGAAGGGTGCAGGTTCAAATCCTGCTCGTGGAAATTTTTTCAACATTTGTGTTTTTGTAATTTGTTCGCAACAAAATTTGCTTTAAAAATCATTTTGAACATTTTATAAAATAGCTTGCTTATTTCTTAACTGATCTTTAATATTTGTAAAAATATTATGATCGGATGTTAATGACGGTAGTTGTTGACATTGAATGGGCGCCTTTGGCTTACAAAGTAAAAAGTGTTGAATAATTTCGGCGGGCTGGTTAGAACCACGATAGCTCAATTGGAAGAGCACCTGACCCGGAATGTCAGAAGGGTGCAGGTTCAAATCCTGCTCGTGGAAATTTTTTCAACATTTGTGTTTTTGTAATTTGTTCGCAACAAAATTTGCTTTAAAAATCATTTTGAACATTTTATAAAATAGCTTGCTTATTTCTTAACTGATCTTTAATATTTGTAAAAATATTATGATCGGATGTTAATGACGGTAGTTGTTGACATTGAATGGGCGCCTTTGGCTTACAAAGTAAAAAGTGTTGAATAATTTCGGCGGGCTGGTTAGAACCACGATAGCTCAATTGGAAGAGCACCTGACCCGGAATGTCAGAAGGGTGCAGGTTCAAATCCTGCTCGTGGAAATTTTTTCAACATTTGTGTTTTTGTAATTTGTTCGCAACAAAATTTGCTTTAAAAATAATTTTGAACATTTTATAAAATAGCTTGCTTATTTCTTAACTGATCTTTAATATTTGTAAAAATATTATGATCGGATGTTAATGACGGTAGTTGTTGACATTGAATGGGCGCCTTTGGCTTACAAAGTAAAAAGTGTTGAATAATTTCGGCGGGCTGGTTAGAACCACGATAGCTCAATTGGAAGAGCACCTGACCCGGAATGTCAGAAGGGTGCAGGTTCAAATCCTGCTCGTGGAAATTTTTTCAACATTTGTGTTTTTTTTTTACGAAACACTTTACAAAAACCTTCATTCGTTTATTTTACTTAATTATTTTAGCATAAAGATGACGTTTCGAACTTCAAGACAAAAAGATACTGTAAACTCATACTGCGAGAAACGGAACGCCCTTGATTAAAAATAATTGACGCTTGCATAGTACAATTTTCAGACAACCAACACTCCGTCTCCGTTTCAGTCTCCCTGTGACCACGGGATCCGCAAAGGGGTTTTATAACGTCAGTATTAAATAATATGCATGATTAAAAAAGTAATTGATATTTTGTTTAATCACTCGTAGTACATAATTATAATGATCATCATCAGCCTACATTAGTCCACTGCTGGACATAGGCCTCTCCAAGTGCACGCCACTGAACAGGATCCGCGGCTACTCTCATCCAGCTCTTGCCAGCCACCTTGCGAAGATCGTCGCTCCAACTAGTCTGAAGGCGTCCTACACTACGTTTGCCGATACGTGGTCTCCACTCAAGAACTTGTACGATATATGTTAATATAGCATCGTAAGCATTTACAATGCTATATTTATTTACAATTTTCAGACGACCGAAAAACAAAAGACAGACGAAATTATAACATCGAAACTATCACGACAACGTTTATTTATCTTAGTGATTATCATTATGCAAACGAAGTAAATGTAATACAATATTACAACAAGAATTTATATTTGCTCATACTTGTATATAATAATTGTGTTAGCATATCTCGTACAACATCAGCTAATGTCAATTCCAAGACTAGAGCTGTACAAATATCGTGAACGTCTAGATATTGAAAGCAAATAATGCGCTTATGTTCTGTTAGCACTATCGGTATTGGTTTTCTGAGTTCATGTATGTGTTTTCATAATACAGCACTCTGATAAGTGGATACTCCTTACAACCTAGTTACATTCAAGTGATTTAGTCAATAACGGATCTTTTGATATGACGGTCTTTGAGCTTTAGTATTTGTTTGCTTATTTAATAATTTTTTATTGTTTCAAATAAACTTGTGTTGTGTTGCATTAGTGTTGCAATACTTACATGAGGTATAAAAGTCCAAAATTTTGTGTTTGTAACTAGAAGGCAGGATAGCATGATCTGTAGAAAAATTGATACTTCTGGTGGTACAAGGGTTAAAATTGAAATTCAGAGTCAGAGTGAAGAATTTTGTTGTCGCTTAGCAACAAACTATAATCATTGGGTGTAGTGTAGGTACTGATGTACTGATGCTACGTTTTTGACAATACAAACTGAATTGTTTTCATACTTCGTTTTCATACTTAGACTCGCTCAACATTAATGCTAAAGCTACAGCCCCAGTATCCTTATTCAGTAAGTGAGTGATATTAACAAAAAGTTATATGAAGTAATACAAAATATATAGGTGCGGCAACACAGGTTCATTTTAGTACACGTTACTTTTTAGTACACAATCTTCTTTCGGAGTCGACATACTTATGCGTACTGACTTTCATTAGAGCAGTGGTTCTCAAACTTTTTTAATGACGGAACCCTTTTGGGAAGCAAAATACTTGATGGAACCCTACAATAAAACAATTGTTTTTATAAGTGTACTCTTTATTAATCAGCATAATAAAAGTACAATGTAACAGTTACTAATTATTATTTACTTCACCACTTGCCAAGGACAATAATAGAAAACATTAAAAAAGAAAAAATCTAACTAGTGGGAGGTATGAAACTGTTTTTTATTTTTCATCAATTGGTTGATATTAGGTTTGATGGAAGAAAGTTGGAGTCTCATATCAGCTTCGGCGTCCAGTCTATTGCGATATTTTGTTTTCATGGCTGCGTAGGTAGAGAATCCTGTTTCGCACAAATATGTAGTTGGGAACGGGAGATCCGCCATAAAAGACAATCGGAACAACCAAGTTTTATCATACAAACGGTCCTTCAAATTAAAAGAAGTATCTGCTGAAAGAAACATTTGTAACTCGGCTCTAAGTTCAAATAGCCTTGTTAAAGTTTTACCCCGAGACAGCCATCGCACTTCTGTATGGAGCAGCAGTGTTTTATGTTTGCTGCCATAATCTTCACACAATAATGAGAACAATCGGGATTGTAGTGGTCGTGATTTGATAAAATTAATTATTTTTACCGCTTCATCCATAACTAATTTTAGATTTGACGGCATTTGCTTCATCGCAAGTGCTTGTCTATGCAGAATACAATGACTGGAACTACAATTAGGCGCTTTATTTTTCATTCGTGACACTGCTCCTGCTGTTTTACCTGTCATCGCCTTGGCCCCATCTGTACAAATGTCAATGCAATTGTTCCAACTGAGATTATTTTCTTCAAAAAATATATTTATTTTATTAAAAATTTCTTCCCCGGTAGTGTTTGCAAGCAGCGGTGAACACATAAGCATGTCTTCTTCAAAAGAACTTTTATATGGATATCTCACAATAACCAGCAGGATAGCCAAACCAGCGACATCAGTCGACTCGTCCATTTGCAAGGCGAATCGTGTATTTTGTAGACGTGTAACTAGTTCTTGTTTGACGTAGCTTGCCAGATCATGGATTCGTCGTGAAACAGTATCGTTTGATAGCGGAACAGTAGAAAGATGCTTTGCAGATTTTTCATCGAGCATACATTTTGTTATGTCTAATACACATGGTTTTATTAAATTTTCAGCGATAGTGTGCGCTTCACCTGCTTGTACAATGCGATAGCTAACTAAATATGATGCCTCCGTGGCCTTTTCGTTGATAGTTTGTGTTACATGCATCATATTTTTTTGACTTTCTAATAACAGATCTTTTTTGCGAACAAAAAATTCTTTATTCTTGTCTTTAGACTCGGGGTGTACAGTTTCTAAATGTCGGCGCAATTTGGCAGGTGCCATGGAACTATTAGGAAGCAGTTTACTACAGAGCATGCAGAGAGGTGAGCCGTTGGAATCAACAAATCCGAAACTGATATAAGATTCATCATACTTCCTTCTTTTCGTCTTTGAAACCGTCGAGCTTGACGTCGTGGCATCATCTTCTGGATCGGTGATTGCTATATTCTCCGCGCGCACTGCTTTTGAACATTCAGCGTCATTAGAAGATGTTGTTGCAACACGTTTAACACCTTTAAGCCAACGTTTCATTCTTCTTTATTTATAATGTTACACATCAGGATAGTGGGGTTTAAATAATGCACAATCGTTACTGCGTATAAGAGACTAAATTTAGTACCTACAGTGAAGAAATGTATAAAACTGAGACAACAGAATACAGCAGGCAGTAAAACAATGAACACTATTTTCTCGCTAGCGAGCTTGTAAGAAGGTAGTAACTTATCGCTCTGAACGCTAATCGTCAACTGACGACGCGCGACGCGCGATCGCCGCTTTTATAATTAGTCCTAGACTCGATCTCAAATATTCTCGAAAATACTCGAGTCGGCACCTTTGATAAACAAAAAGCAAAAATAAAAACAGAAATTTAAACAATATCGACTTTATCCTTTGAAGTTAGAGTCGAAAGTCGCTTGTTGACAACTATAGCGTCTAATTCAGAGGCGGCTTTTATCAAAGAGACTGCGCGCTCACAAGTATACTACCCGCTCGCTTTAAGTTTGCCGCTGGCGATAGGTATGACGTTCGAAAAGTAGCGTCAGCAAAACATAATATAAAAATATTTTTTATTTAATTGTAACAATAAAAATTGTGTACGTACATATTTGGGTAAAACTATGACACATTATAAGTTTTGTTGTCACGTGGGGGAGGGTACGCGCATTCCACAGACCGTCAAACTTAGAGCGAACGGGTTGTACAAGTATAAAATTGTTGATACCAAACTTATGAGATATCGTACCAGCTATTGTAACACATGTTTATACAAATACAAATAAATAAATAAATAACGTTCATAGCGTTTTGTCCCCGCGCGGCCGCGGAGTCCGCGCAGCCGCGGAGCGACCAGAGAGAGGTGTTTTGATTTTTTTTTTCTAAATTCTTGCGGAACCCCGACAGAGTTATTATGGAACCCTAGGGTTCCGCGGAACACACTTAGAGTATAGCTGCATTAGAGTTATATTTGTTTTAGCCACTGGTTGCGAGCAGCACAAAACCGGTCGTTGTAGAGATCTCTGGAGGAGCAGTAGACGTCGTTTGGCTGAGACAACTATGATGATGATGATGATATTTGTCAAGAAAAAAATATGATTGAGTATTGATTTACTAACACTGACTCACTAATACTTTTTACTGCTTGAGGTTTGTTAGGGTTTCACGGAACTTGGTTAGCTTGATTTATGAATGCTCTTCTTATACATAGTTAGGTAATAAATACGTTAAGGGGGTGCCGCGCGGAATTTGAAAATTTACGTGTTTTTAAATCACGTGCTAGGCGCTGAATAGGTTTTATACATTAAAAGGACTAGTATAGGTTAGCTTAATCCTTTCACAAGGTCATGGTTGTCTTGTAATTTGAAACAAATACCCAGAAACTGCATAAACAATACGTAAAATAATGATATCTAAAAACTTATTTCTTCAGAAACTTTGTAAATATAGCACAAATGAAACAATGATCCAACATCAAAATGTTTGTATTGATATTCCGCAGGTCACTGTTGTCTTATTTTTCAATAAAAAAACATGAATATGAAAATATTAAGACTTTTCTTATTTTTACCCAAACGCCTATGATTTTACGAAAGTAAACATTGCTCTAATTAAATCACCAGCCTACTTTATACAGATATTAGTGTGCGTGCGTATTCGTAGTAGGGGGGGTAAGGGGCGAACGGAGTACAACATCTAATCCGGCCCAATTGTCAACCTCTCCTGCACGCGTCGGTGGTTCGTATGAATAGCCGGCGGCGGCGTCTGCCATCCGGTGGCCGCCGTGGTGCTCCCTGCTCGACAACCAACGAGGCTCTGACGTCCGAACTAATGGCGGGATAACCATTCACCCAACCAGGCAACTGGGAGGAAGAGGCTTCAGTGGCCTTGGAGCTAATAACTCCTAAAAGTCTGGTGCAGAAGGCAAGGGGAAACCACTGCACTACTATCCCAAGAAAGTCGTCATGGAAGTACAACCAAATGAATTAAGGTGGCCATGTGATCCGCTTAGCAACCGGCGCCGCGCTGCGTCCGGGGCAGACGGTGGGAAATATGCTACCGGCCATGCGGATGTAGGAGACCAGGCAGCGCATGGAAAATATACTACTGGAGCCTCCCTCACGATGCGACAAATGCAGAAGATAGGCACGTGGAACGTGCGCGGATTGATAAAACCAGAGAAACTTCCTATAGTTGAGAAGGAATTAACCAGATGCGATGTGAGTATCTGTGGCCTTAGTGAAACTCACTGGAAAGGTAATGGCCATCTACTCACTGAGACCCACGCCATATACTTCTCTGGTAACGACATAACCAGCCACAACGGAGTTGCTTTCCTGATTCCTAAACATCTAAGGAACTGTGTGTTGGGGTACGAGCCAGTCAGCGATCGAGTGCTGAGTATAAAACTCAAGGCGTCGCCTGTAAACCTCAACATCGTACAAGTATATGCTCCTACAAGTAAGGCAAGTGATGAAGTCCTGGAGAGATTCTACACCGAACTGGATACAACTATTACTAAAATACCCAGTAGGGAAATTCTAATGATCTTGGGTGACTTCAACGCGAAGATTGGGACGGACTCTAGTCAACTGAGTGACTGCGTGGGTAAATTTGGATTGGGTGAACTAAATGAAAGAGGTGAACGTCTAATACAGTTTGCAGCCGATAATAATCTAGTGATATCAAACAGCTTTTTTCAACACCACCCACGTAGACTTTATACCTGGATATCACCAGATGGCAAATATCGCAACCAAATTGACTATATTCTGATTAGGTCGCGATGGAAGACATCGATTCGAAATAGTCACACGTTACCTGGGGCCGATTGTGGATCAGATCACCAACTTCTGATCTCCAAAGTTCAGCTCAAGCTGAGGGCAGCCAGAAAACTTGAAAAGCAAAGAAGGATTGAGGTGAAGGATAGCTCAAAGTTTTTTAAGGCAATTGAACACAATTGGACCCAATGGACAAACGCGGACCCTGATTCCGAGACCCCGGATCAGCTGTGGAACCGAGCGAAAACCCTAATAGAGAACGCCGTCAAGGAGTCCGTACCACCTGAACAAACACGAAAACGACAACATTGGATGAGCGACATCACTATGGAACTTGTTGAAGAAAGGAGAAGAATGAAAGCCTCAGGAGCTGATGTCAGATCTCTGAATGCCATGTCTGCGCAGATTCAAAAAGCATGCAGGCAAGACCGAAACGCCCAGCTTCAGAATATATGCGTAGAAGTTGAAGCACACGCAGACAAACATGAATCTAGAGATCTCTATCAGAAGATATGCTTCATCACCAAGACCCTTGCTTCTAAGACATGGGCCATCGAAAACGCTCATGGTGAGACGATCACTGAAATAAAAGAGATCTCCGAAACTTGGAAAGAATATTGCCAGTCACTATTTCAGGATCAAAACTCACAATGTTTTGCGTCAACCGAACCTAGGGAGGAAGAGATAGAGCCAGACATTCTCGAAAGCGAAGTGAGAGCTGCGATTAAACACCTGAAGAACGGGAAAGCCACCGGCAGAGATGCTATCCCGATAGAAACCATCAAAGCGTCAGGTGAACATGGTGTCCAGATTTTCAGAACCCTCTGCAACAAGATATGGCAGACAGGGACATGGCCGCAGGAATGGGCTCACACTGTATTTATCCCTCTACACAAAAAAGGTTCGACGAAAACGTGTAGTAACTACCGCCTCATTGCCCTAATATCACACTCGAGCAAGATCTTACTGCACATTCTCAACGAGCGCCTTAAGACCTTCTTATCCAAAGAGATTGCACCCGAACAAGCCGGCTTTGTAAAAGGTAAAGGAACCCGGGAGCAAATCCTGACAGTGCGCCAGATCATCGAGAAAGCCAGAGAATTCAACAAGCCCACTTATATTTGCTTTGTTGATTTTTCAAAGGCGTTTGACTCTGTGAAATGGCCGAAACTTTGGAAGACTCTACTGGAGATGGGTACACCAAAACACCTTGTGCACCTTTTGAGGCGCCTCTACGAGGATGGGACTGCGTCAGTGAGAGCAGACGAGATGCTTTCAAGCCACTTCCACCCTAGCGCGGGAGTCCGTCAAGGATGCATTATTTCTCCGCTTCTGTTCAACATCTACACAGAGCTCATAATGAGAATTGCCCTTGAAGACTGGACGGACGGTATTGCAATTGCCGGCCTGAGGATCTCGAACCTGCGCTACGCAGATGATACCACCCTATTTGCAAGCAGTATGCAAGATATGGAAGACCTGCTGCATAAAATGGAAAGCGTCAGCTTGGATTTTGGCCTTAAGATCAATCGCAGCAAGACAAAGATGATGATTGTGGATCGTGCCAACAACAACTTGCCCGAAGTCACGAAAATTGCGAATTGCGATGTGGTCCAATCATACGTCTATCTGGGAGCGCTGATATCCAACAATGGCGGATGCGTGGACGAAATAAAGCGACGTATGGCGATTGCGAGGTCTTCTATGGACAGACTTAAGAAAATATGGAAGAACCGCAACATCACCAAAGCCACAAAGACCCGGCTAGTTAGAGCACTTGTGTTCCCCATATTCCTTTATGCTGCAGAAACATGGACGCTTCGGGATAACGAGAAAAAGAGGATAGATGCTCTTGAGATGTGGTGCTGGAGAAAAATGCTTGGGATATCGTGGACAGAGTTCCGTACCAATGACTCCATCCTCCAAGAACTAGGCATCAAGCAGCGCCTATCCTCTATTGTCCAAGCTCGCATCCTCACCTTCTTTGGACACATATCTCGACGCGGCCGTATGTCCATCGAGCGACTGGTGGTGCAGGGCAGAGTTGAGGGCACCCGAATGCGTGGCAGATCACCAATGAGATGGACAGACCAAATCAAGGCAGCACTAGATGACCCCCTGTACCAATGCACCAAAAAGGCAACCCTCAGAGAGGAATGGCGACGAATTGTGAGGCGGGTCACCCGACCGAAATGACGACCACGACCACTCTGTCAAGAGTGCTACGACTAAGAAGAAGTATTCGTAGTCGTGCGCCGTTGTCACACCACTGCCACGCGCCGCTCGCTCGCTGTCATAAAGAAACTTGAAACTCGCAGTTTTGCGTCCGCGCTGCACCCCCTTAAGGGTCTTACAAATAAACAAATAATAGTATCCGAATAGTTATTCCGTTTTTGTCTCTTTTACTCTAATTTGAAATGACGTTTACATGACAGGAACAAAACACGGAATAACTATTCGGACATTATTATTTGTTTATTTGTAAAGTACTTATTGTTTGAGTTATTTTAAAAGTAACATTAAATAATGTGTATCATATTGCTACTCGTGAATCTGAAAATATTAAATGATAAACGAAAAGTGAGCGAAGTACATTGCTAAGATTATATTCAATATAAGTTAAGTAAACTTTTTAAAAGTAAAAATGTAATAAATTATTAGCTCTTGAGAAAGTTGATGTACTATAAAACAAACACAATAGCATTTTTTATCAAATATTTCATTGAGCTTCTACAATGACATGTTTTAAAAAGTTTATATTTTTAATAACAACATAGCGTCTTGGGACATTCTCATAAAGGCGTTCAGCCTTGTCTTGTGATATATCTTGTGGAACATGTGCTTGATGTGTGTATTTACAAACTCTGAAAAGTTTAATAATAAAATTCCAGAACGATCGTCAAGTGTTCTAGACAGAATCATTATGCTGACTGATCTTAACTAATATTTAGAAAGCTAATGTCTTTAACTATATTTTTATTAAAATGTTCAAATAATTTTTAACGCAAATTTTGTTGCGAACGAATTACAAATACACAAATGTTAAAAAAAATTCCACGAGCAGGATTTGAACCTGCACCCTTCTGACCTCTTTCTGGTGTTCTGTGCTTCTGATATACCGGGTCAGGTGCTCTTCCAATTGAGCTATCGTAGTTCTAACCAGCCCGCCGAAATTATGTTATGAATATTAGTGACGGTAGTTGTTGACATTGAATAAATAAATTGTTAATAATTTCGGCGGGCTGGTTAGAACCACGATAGCTCAATTGGAAGAGCACCTAACCCGGTATGTCAGAAGGGTGCAGGTTTAAATCCTGCTCGTGGAAATTTTTTCAAAATTGTGTTTTTTTAAAATATTTTTATTATTTTTTATTTTGTTGTTATTGTCATGTCGTAAGGCCTCTTATTGTGGGGAACAGCGGCTGATATTGAAGCTATATTCATTTTACCGAAACGAGCAGCAAGAACAGTGTATAGACTAGGTTCACGAACTTCTTTAAAAATCTTTTTAAAGAGAATTGGTGTCTTGACAGTGTGGTGGCATCTCAATTTATTTATAATTGTATAGTTCTTGTACGTTGCAATATCAACTCATTTACTAAACACGGTGACTTACACAATTTTAATACTAGTAGTAAGACAAAACTTGTAACGCCACTGTTCAGGTTACAGAGGGTGCTTGGTTCTTTCTTGGGGCAAGGTATACACTATATAAGATATCAATTCATATGAATGATCATTATTTTATAAGAGCCAATTTATAAAGTCTAAACTTAATAAATTATTTTGGATTTCGTAATTTTGTTATTATAATTGTTTAATGTTTTCAAGGACATATTATTCACTATAGGCGTATTACCGCGCCTATTTTAAATGCCGGTCTTTATTTTTACATTGCTAGTGCTACTATGTATCACTGGGAATACAAATGATATCAAATGACTATAATTGAAGTAAGCAGAACGTAAAACTTGGTAGTTTCTTCATTGGCTTTATGTATGTATCTACAAAATATATTTAAGGTGTTATTAAGTAAAAAGAGCCACATAGTACTAAGGTATTACGTGACTTTTGATTTGACCGCCTCGTTGGCCGAGTGGTATAGCGCTCGGTCCGAACCTGAAGGTCCCGGGTTCAGCTCCCAAGTCGGGCAAAGTGGGTTTCGGATTTTTCAATGCATAGCCTGGGTTTGTGATCATCAACCCTCATTTGGCAAGCGTGGTGATATTAAGCCAATACCCATAGTTTGTAGTGATGACATGATTTCAATGAGTGGAGTTTCTTGCGCCCATTCTTCTCCACAGCTAAAAAATAGACGTCCTGAATGGGTAGTAGGTGAAAAAATGTTTGGACGATTCAAATGCACTTTTCTAAAGTTTATTTTAATAAAACATATTTGAATTTGACTTTGACTTTATGATGGAGGCCTTTGGCCAGCAGTGGGACAGTTATAGGCTATTTACTTTACTTTTTACTTTTTACTTTTTACAACGAACGATTTTTATAATATACCTGATGATCAATATACCTATATAAGATTCAGGTCCATGCCAACTAGTATAATTATGTACAACTTCATTACATAGTCATTTAGTGCATCCGTTGACGTCAAAACCGTCTCAATATCATTGTAATTAGTATCATTTGTCACATGCGATTGTATCTAATACGACAGCCTTGTCACGAACTATCTTAATTAGTATTCTCTAAATTGCGGATCGTGCAATTGGAGAGGCCTATGTCTAGCAGTGGAGCTGGTGAAAAAAGGGACGAGCTTGTTGCATTAAGGAAGAAACTAGGCTGATGAGGTAGCGCAATCTGGACTCTTCTGCTACAGAGACACATTCCGTACCTTTCTGCCCCCAGACCCATTACAGGTATTCTGTACGAGTTAACAACAAGGATCCATCCCTAACTGTTACGGACAGAAGTCTCTATTGTATATTTGTATAAGTTAGCAAGTAAAACGGCATAGATGTAATACGGTTAACATATTTGCGTTAATTAAGTTTTATAGTATTGTATAGGTATTATTGTTATTGATAATAAATGATTCTTATTTTGTGCCTTTTATTGGTTAAAAGTAAAGATTTAAAGGTTTTTTAAAGTTATAAGGGCCAGGTAAACGTGCCCAGAGGCCTAATGCCTCACTATGAAAAGTTTATTAAAATAAGTAATTAAGTTTTAGAAAGTTATAAATATGTAGGGTATCCAGATTACGAGAGATACCGTAGGGTACATGTTAATACGTAAAGAAAAGAGAGGTCCGAGCGAAAGGGACAGCTGCATAAAATACGACGGCTCATGTGGGTAGTTGGTTTAGGTTGTTTAGGTCAAAAATGTAAAGCTACCTACATGGGCCGGCAGCTGTACCACAACGTCGCTAGTTCCCGACCTAATATGTGTTTAAGTCACGGCCGGTCAGAGCAGATTTTTGTAAGCTCTCCGGACCCCAGCTATAAGAATAAAGAAGAAATAATCAAGAACCGAGTTTTAATACAGTCCACATCGAAGCACAACGGCCGATCTGTAGGGGCTACAACCAGTCACGAACAGTATCTTTGATCCTCCGAGCCGGATTTGAAGAACTGAAGCTTTCGCCCATCAACATCAGTTTGAAGATCCACCAACGCATTAACCAACGTAACCACCAACGGAAGTAACCACATACCACATACTTGTGTTCTGTCACGAGTTCTAACGCGGGTGGACCGCGGCTCAAAACGTCTCGCCACCTAACGGTGCCAAACGGTGGGCGTTCTGAGTAAACGCCGTTCAAGGCGGGACGACTTATCGGACAGGGTCGTCAGTTTGCCTTTTTCAAGGCGAGCTTAAGTCCGGCTACGCCAGTACGGTTTGTCGTGGAGCGGGGGTCCTTTCTGTAGGCACTGCCTAAGCTGTCGGACACTCCAACCGATACGCGAGCACCCCGTTGTCTACGTCGACTCTCTGCTGGGTAGGTCCTACCTTTCCACTCCCGCACGAACTCCATCCTTGGACGGGCTCCCCACATAGCGTGCCCGTTTGAGATTGTTAGGAGTAGGGGCAGCAAGAAAGAAGATGCCGACCACCCGAAATCAACGCCAAGCCGAGAAGACAACGGGACTACGAACGCTTGACAGACCACCCGCATCACCCTCAAACAATGCCTCAACCGTGACGCCAATGGAACCGCTCCAAGAGACCGCTGAACGCGGAACCGCCACTACGGAAGTTAGACGCAACGACGACGCACCCCCACCCGACGCGCCCAGAGCGGGGCCGCCGTCGGTACGATCAACAACGAGCGTCGCCTCACGAATTAAACAAGCGCAATTTCTAGCGGAGGAGCGACTCGCCGAAGTACTCCGGCGAGAAATACAATTGGAAGCGGAAATGATTAATAAGAGACTTGCATACGAAGTCGCCGTTATTGAAGAAGAAGGGGGTATAGAACCGGAGAGCTTGCCCGCCGATGTAACCCAACTTAAAGTGAATGAATGGTTGGATCGGCGTCGGAACGCGCATGAACCCGATACGGATAAAGTCGGAAATGTGCGACAGAGACAAAAGGATGCGCGTGCAAGTGAGATGGACAGAGGTCGCCACCTCACTTATTCGCCATATATTGAAAACGTTCGTGAAAACGAAAACGCAGTGAAAGAGGCGATGCCCCGTGACCAAACGAACAATGACGACACGGGAATGGTTAAGCTCGCTCTGACACTAGAGAAAATGATGCATAATCGGCCGGTACCACGACAGGCGCTGGATTTGCCTACATTCAGCGGCTCGCCGGTCGAATGGTTGCCGTTCAAAGCGGCAATGCGCGATACGACTAGACAATTTAAATTTAGTAAAGCCGAGAACTTGGCACGATTAAGAAGCTGTCTTAAAGATGAAGCAAAGGAAGCGGTGTCCGCTCTTTTATATACGGCCGTGGACCCGGAAGTTGTGATGAAAACACTCGAGCAATGCTTCGGACGGCCAGAAGTGATAATCGATCGAGCGCTGGACGACATTAAAAGACTGCCGCGACCCGGCACGACGGCCAGTGAGTTGAACACGTTCGCGATCAAACTACAAAACATTGTGTGCATACTCGATAATATCGATAACAGAGGCTACTTACGAAATCCGATGTTAACGCGAGAAGTTGTGGACAAGCTCGGACCGCACCTACGCTCAAGGTGGTGCGACTACGCAACTGATTACGGAAGCTATGCCGAGCCTGAGATCGTTACACTATCCCACTTTCTCATGAGAGAGGCCGACAGAGCCCTACAGTATGCATACGTAAGCTACAACCCTACGAGAAAGAACGTTATTACCGAGACGAGAGCGAACGTGAAGCAACGATTCGAGCGAAAGAAAAGCACAGCTGTATACGCAACGAATGATGACGTCATAAACAAAGAATGTCTATGTTGTGGAGGACGTCACGACGTGCCGCAATGTGATCGCTTTAAAACCATGACGGTTAAACAACGATGGGAATGGATAAAGAGAAGCGGAGTGTGTTTCCGTTGTGCAAATGGGAAACACCGTCGCCTACAATGCGATAAACGCGATCTGTGCGGCGTTGACGGTTGCCGCCACCCCCACCACGCCTTGCTACACGAACACCGCACCAGGCCGAACGAAACCGAGATGGTGGCGTCGGTTAATCACTCGACCGATGCTACTAAGGTGTTACTGAAAGTGTGTCCCGTTACCATCAAGGGACCGAAGGGGTCAGTCGACACATACGCCCTGCTCGACGAGGGGTCGACTGTCACACTGATCGATCAAGACCTGGCGGACCATGTAGGCGCGGACGGGCCGGCGAACGATTTGCAAATACGAAGCGTAAATACACAAACGACGTGCGAGACCAAGACGGTGAATATAAAGTTGATTGCTACTACGAATAAACAACGATTTAACATTAAAGCTAGAACGATGAAAGATTTATCACTCAACGGACAGACGCGGTGCACAACGATTGTTTGAAATACGCAGATATGAAAGAGTTATCAAACAGCAACGTCTGCTAAGGACATGTCAAGCCTCAAATATTGATTGGGGGCAGACAATTGGCATCTCATAGTCACACGAAGATTGCTACAGGGCAAGCGAGACGAACCGATCGCATCGCTCACGAAGCTGGGGTGGGTAATACACGGATCAGCGCCACGGTCAAGCGTGCTGATGGAGAGTAATACGGTTGCGGTGTTATACGTAAACACGCCGCAATGCGCGACGATCTCGCGCACTCTCTCACCCGACAACGAACTCCATGCTATGGTAAAGAAGCACTTCGAAATCGACTCACTGGGAATAACGAAGAAAGAGCGAGTGAGCCCGAGTGATGCTCGCGCCGTGGAGTTGTTTAATACGACGACAAGGAAAGTCAACGGAAAATACGAAGTTCGATTACCGTGGCGACGTGATGACGTCACGCTGCCGCCAAGTTACGAGTCAGCACTGAGACGATTGAAATCTATAGAACGAAAAATGGACAAGTCTGACGAGTTTAAGCGAGCTTACACGAATCAAATAGAGAATCTGTTTGATAAACGCTATGCCGAGGAAAGTAGCGAGAGCGATTTAATGAGCCCGCATTTATGGTACTTACCTCACTTCGGCGTAACGAATCCGAATAAACCCGGAAAGCTACGAGTTGTCTTTGACGCGGCCGCCGAAGCAAACGGAGTTTGTCTAAATGACGAGCTTTTGGAGGGTCCCGACTTACTACGCGACCTGGCGGGCCTGCTACTACGATTTCGCGAACGAGCTATCGCGATTACGGCCGACATACGAGAGATGTTTCTTCAAGTTAAGATATGTAAAGATGACCAACCCGCTCAGATGTTTCTGTGGAGGGGCGCCGATCGAACGAAGCCATCTACGCGCTACAAGATGACGTCAATGATATTCGGAGCGAAGAGTTCACCTTTCTTAGCGCACAGCGTGAGAGATTCGAACGCCGAAGCATACGCTGCCGAGTATCCACGAGCATACGAAGCGATTACGAAGAACCATTATATGGATGACTACGTCGACTGCTACGACACCGAACAAGAAGCGATTGAAACAATAAAGGAGGTCGCGAAGGTTCACGCGCAGGCAGGATTCACGCTGGCCGGTTATAACTCTAACGGACCGTGCGTGTTGCGTGAGCTGCCAGTAGAAAGCCGTGACACAGCACCCCGACAGCTCGGCGCTAGTTATCATCAATGGGGAAGAACGCTCGGCTTACTATGGGACGCTGCTACAGACGAGTTGGCGTTTAATACCGAGATGGTTCGCGTACACGACGATGTGAAGCAAATGAGGCGCGCTCCTACTAAACGAGAGGCGTTGAGCGCGGTCATGTCAATATTTGACCCGCTCGGATTGTTGAGTTATTATACTATACGAGCAAAGATCATCTTACAAGGCATATGGCGGTTAAAAATAGAATGGGACGAGGCCTTACCCGATTACGAGGCCGGCGAGTTCCATGAATGGTTGAACGGATTGAGGGCATTACGTAGTCTGCGTCTACCCCGGCTTCTACATACGGGGGGAGTGACGGGAAAGCAGCTACATGTTTTCTGTGACGCCAGCGAGGTCGCTTACGGCGTTGCAGTATACTGGAGAATGAAGGGTGAAAATGGCAAAATACGAGTCGCACTCGCCGCTGCTAAGGCCAGAGTGGCACCGATAAAGCAACAAAGTATTCTGAGAATGGAGTTGCAAGCGGCGTTGATAGCTACGCGACTAGCGAGTTCAGTATTGAATGAACAAAGATGGCAACCTGAGAGAATCATATATTGGACCGATTCACAAACAGTGTTGAAATGGATTAATAACGACACGGTGCGTTACACCCCCTATGTAGCGCATCGCTTAACTGAGATAACAGAAACGACGATGCCGTCACAATGGCGATGGGTCCCTACGGCTCACAATGTCGCGGACGACGTAACGCGCGGCAATGAGATTACGAAAACGAAAAATGATCGGTGGTTTGTCGGACCGGCATTTTTATACGAAAACGAAACGGAATGGCCCACGAGTGACGTCATCAATAACGAACACATCAGCGCGGAGAGTGAACACTGCGTAACGCACACGCATATGTGGCAGAGTGCTAGTAGAGTAGTGCCCGATGCTAAACGCTTCTCCTCCTACGAGCGTTTAGTGAGAACGATGGCGAACGTGCTACTATTCACTCAGAGATGCCGCCGCCGCGCTAGTAAGATGACGATTGAACATATCAACGAGGCCGAGCGCCTACTAATCATTGAATCGCAACGAGAGAGCTTCGCAGACGACATCGACCGCCTCAAAGCGTCCCGCAAACTACGTGCGGGCAGCAGACTACGACGACTCGACGTGTTCATCGATGAAGACGGAGTATTACGAGCGAGAGGGCGAATAAGGGCAGCGGGTGTGTCTGCCCCCGCTACTACGCCCGTAATACTGGACGGCAGCCACCCGTATGCGCGATTGCTACTAGAACGTGAGCACCGTCGCGCCCACCACTCGCACAACGAGCGCGTCGTCAACGAAATAAGACAACGATATTGGGTTCTACGCCTGAGGCCGGCTGTGAGATCTGTGGCGTTCAATTGTGCATTTTGTAAAGTGAGAAAGACGCTACCTACGACGCCGGTGCACGGTGACCTACCGAAAGCACGTATGGAAGCCTTTGTACGGCCATTTACGAACTGTGGCCTCGATTACTTTGGCCCGATGACTGTGACTATCGGCCGGCGTCATGAGAAACGGTGGGGGGCGCTATTCACATGTCTCACTACTCGAGCTGTGCATATTGAACTTGCGGCGAGCTTATCTACAGACTCTGCGATTATGGCTCTAAGACGAATGGTGGCCAGGAGGGGATGGCCCCAGATTATATATAGTGACAACGCAACAAATTTTAAAGGCGCGGACCGAGAGTTAAAGGCCGCATACGAACAATGGGAGCCAGCGCTACGAGAATACGCGCTAACGCAACGCACAGAGTGGCGTTTCATTTCGCCAGGTGCGCCGCACCAAGGCGGCGCATGGGAACGGCTGGTGAGAACGGTGAAGACGGCGCTGCGAGTTACACTCAACGAAAAGTCTCCGCGTGAAGAAGTACTTATGACGCTACTGGCTGAAGCCGAGCACACTGTCAACGCTCGGCCTCTAACACACGTCCCTGTGAACATCGACGACCCGGAAGCGCTGACACCCAATCACTTCCTTTTGGGTAGCTCAAGCGGCCTGCCCACCACTGGGCCGTGCGAGCGCGCCGACCGAAACACATGGCGGGCGGCGCAGGCGCTGGCGGACGAGTACTGGCGACGATGGCTGCGCGAGTATCTACCACTACTTATACCGCGCGGCGGCACGCGCGACTCCGAGCGACGCAACGTACAAGAAGGCGACGTGGTCATAATTGTGGATAACACACTACCCCGCAATGTATGGCCCAGAGGCGTCGTTACGAAGATATTTCCTGGACCTGACAACGAAGTACGCAACGCAGAGGTGCGCACCAAGGGCGGCACGTTCCGACGACCGACGACGAGACTGGCTGTCCTGACGATGGAGTGAAGAGGCTACGCGGATGCTGCGCCGGGGGGAGCCTGTTACGGACAGAAGTCTCTATTGTATATTTGTATAAGTTAGCAAGTAAAACGGCATAGATGTAATACGGGTAACATATTTGCGTTAATTAAGTTTTATAGTATTGTATAGGTATTATTGTTATTGATAATAAATGATTCTTATTTTGTGCCTTTTATTGGTAAAAAGTAAAGATTTAAAGGTTTTTTAAAGTTATAAGGGCCAGGTAAACGTGCCCAGAGGCCTAATGCCTCACTATGAAAAGTTTATTAAAATAAGTAATTAAGTTTTAGAAAGTTATAAATATGTAGGGTATCCAGATTACGAGAGATACCGTAGGGTACATGTTAATACGTAAAGAAAAGAGAGGTCCGAGCGAAAGGGACAGCTGCATAAAATACGACGGCTCATGTGGGTAGTTGGTTTAGGTTGTTTAGGTCAAAAATGTAAAGCTACCTACATGGGCCGGCAGCTGTACCACAACGTCGCTAGTTCCCGACCTAATATGTGTTTAAGTCACGGCCGGTCAGAGCAGATTTTTGTAAGCTCTCCGGACCCCAGCTATAAGAATAAAGAAGAAATAATCAAGAACCGAGTTTTAATACAGCCCACATCGAAGCACAACGGCCGATCTGTAGGGGCTACAACCAGTCACGAACACCTAACATTATGTATATTATGTATATTTATGCCAAATAAACTTTTATTCATTCATTCATTCATTCATACATACTAACCAACCCTTTATTTACCCCTCACTTTAATATTGTTTTTTTTATCAAGTAGTTACTTTTGTCGACCAAACTGACCTCAGGACTCCTGGTACCCTTATCGTCTTAGCAGTAGTGTTGTGTACACATAGTTTATTCACTAAAACTGTAAATCCACACTTATTAATAAAGAGGTAATGTTTGTGACTTTGTTTGTTTGTTTGTTTATTTGTTTGTTTGCGGAGAGTAATCTCTGGAACTACTGGCCAAATTCCAAAAATTATTTCACTGTTAGAATGCTACATTCCTTGCGGGTAACATAGACTATAGTACTTTATTTTAAAAAAGAGTTTAAAAAATCTTCAATGCCCGCGGGCGAAGTCTCGAGTGATGTGGTAGTATTTAATATGTTTAATAAAATACCTTATTTCGTTAAGTATGGAGTGTTTTTTTTATTTTTTGTAGCCTCTCCAATATGGGGTGATGTTGATGATGATGAGGCTTTGCAAAGTGGTTATACGCTACCGTGTAACAAGTTTACCTACTTGTTACATAATAACGCCTCGGTGGCCGAGTAGCAGAGCGCTCGGCCCGATATTCGGCCCCGGGTTCAATTCCCAGGTCGGGCAAAATGTGTTTTGGATTTTTCGATTCATAGCCCAGGGTTGTGATCACCAAGTGATTAAGCCAATACCCATCAATTGTAGTGATAACTTGATTTCAATTATGGATCATTTCACGTCACGTCGTTTAATATTAAGTTGCCTTATTTATTAACGTTTTTGATTGTTCTACCATAATATCGGATACGCAAAATCAATCAAAAGCTTGGTCATTATTCAATCTTCATATCTATCATAGTTTAAAAAGTAACTAACAGTCGCCCAGCACTGTTCGATATTCGACCGTAATTGACCGTAAAAAAACTGCTAAATGACGCCACGAAAAAACAAACTAATATATCTTTCGCAACTCCATGTTATTTATCTATTGGAATTGCACTGGTACCCAATGCATGGCTCAAGTTCACCCTATCTATAAACAATTGTAAGCGTGCATCGTTCCAATAATAGAAGTTTCAATATTGGTTGGTTTATGCTCAAAGAGATCCTGAACAAACTCGCAGGAAAAGCAGGTAAATGCAAACACGCCGGGAGTCAACAGCTCGGGCGAATAAAATGTGCGAGGTGCTATCAGGAGTTAAGATAGTGCTAGAACTTCGGCCGCGCAATATGGTAATGCACAGTATAAGAAAGGAGTATAGTTCTTCCTTATACTATGGTAATAGTTTTTACTTTCCTAGACGACTTTCTTTACTTAGCCAGCATACTGGAGAGCACAATATGTGATTTTTTTTTTGTTGATGGCTTCGTGCGATTAGCACATTTAGCCAGTGTCAAAGTAATTTTTCTAACAAGTAATACATAAATAAACAATATTTCTTTTCTGTATGATGATGATGAATGATAATAGAAATGAGAAGTGAGAAATGATATACCCCCAACCCCTCGAGTATCTCAGTAAAGATGTGGGGCTTTACTAAGTCCTCGGGCGGACTTCTTGAGAGAATTTGAAAAGTGACGTTGCACTGTTTTGTTTCATTTGCCGACACTCGTATGCACACTCACGAACATTTAACGGTTAATAATCCACCATTATTTCACATTAATATTCAATATAACACAAATTTTCAAATTAATCGGATCGGTATAAAATGTCAGATTTGAAAATAGAACAACGCATTTTATTTTTTTTAAATATTTTTTTAAATGACACCGTATTTGAGATATTTGATAGTTTTTAGCTAACAAGCAATCTCAGGCCAACATATCTCTATAGGAACAAAAATACTCGTTTTAAATGATGATATTAAACAAAATATAGCAATTAATAATAATTCTATTATTATTTGTATTTAATTTTGATGTCTATTGATATTTTTACTCGTTCATTACTTTTATTTTTTTGAATCCTGTATGTTAAAGACGACTTGATACATAGTAAGTTTACGTAATTTCCTTGATTACTGGAAGCTAGTCTGAAATGTATCTTCCTCTGTTTGACATTTAATATAGTTATCTCCCATTTCTGCGCAAAATATTGACGAAGCTATTGCGTGAAGTGTTTACGGATAATGTACAGTCAGCAATGAAAATCCCCGAATACTTTAGTATTTCTTCAAAGCAACTAAAGAACCTTACAGGCGCGTGTTAACTTCTACTAAAGTTATAATGACGTGGTAGGTACTAAAGCGTTGAGATTATTTCATTGCTGTCAGAAAGAACTTACTAAAAGAAAAAAAAGATGAATGAATTGCGCTTCTTGCAATAAATAACAATACAAAGAGACGAGATCTTATAATTGTTAAAAATTATATAGTTTATATACTATGAACTTACTAAAATAAAAAAAAAAGATGAATGAATTGCGTTTCTTGCAATAAATAACAATATAAAGAGACGAGATCTTATAATTGTTTAAAAATTACATAGTTTATACTATGCATACTTACAATACGCAAAATAAAATGGATGGTTTTTTGTATAATTAATAGGCTTGCGATAAACCGCTATCTTACTTAAGAAAATGGCAAAATCAGGTCACTACGACACTGTTGGGGACTATCGGGATCTATCTACCATAGTATAATTGTATGTATTACTATGGTATATAGATAAAATACATATACTTGGTTACATAAATTTGTTAAAAATCAAAACATTAATAATGTTTTAGAACTCAATATTTTTGAATACTTTAGGTAAACTTGTTACTTCAAAATGTGGTCGTGTAGTAGAAAAACAGTGACATTCGGTATACTTAGTGGTTTCAGTGTTCTACATAGTAAAATAGTGCACGACTCGACATTTTCATCGCAAAAAAAAATCATTGAAATTTTAGTTGATGACATGACATTACTAACCTCTATTTTGAATGAAAAAAGAAAAAAAATTGTTGATCACTGGTCCCTGTCGACCAGCTACTGCTCTACTTCCGATATTAATTCACAAATCTAAAATTAACATTAAAATGTTGATTAAGACTTCCATTTAGGTTCGTAGCACAAAATTAGCTTCTCTAGTTTGTGCAATTAGACTACTTTTGGCAGAACTGACGCCCTCGTCGCATCGGCTCCTCGCTAATGTACATAAAATGTTGCTTGGTGACGTCGAAAGCCTTAATTTGGAGGCTAAATAAGCCGCCGGCTGTGCTGACTCGCAACTACTTAATTAAGTGAGCAAACTGATATTTGAACTTCGAAGAATATTTCTCCAAATTCATTGCGACTTAGCGCGTGTTTATAGTCCGAACATAGTTTTGTTTACCATACTTTTTTCCTGGTGGTAGGAACAGCCTTTAATCCCATTACCTGGACCCGCTGCCCGATCCACAAAATGCCACTGCACATTCACATGATACGAGTGCACCAAATATGCACACTCGCAATGGCCCAAGACACCATAAAACAAGAGTATATACGAGAACTGGTTCACACGCGCTCTATACCAGGTGAGCGCTTTTCCCCAACCTCTATGACCTGGTCAACGTGAGCCGAAGTTCTACCCTTAAGAGGCGCCCTCGGGTTGTTCCGCTTCCGATCAGACCTTTCGGAGAATCAAGCAGGGAATGAGGATATGCTTGTCTAATTAATGACTTTCGATGTTTCGATCACACGGCTTGAGGAACCCTTTAAGTTTCTCGCTGCTCCCTAAAAAGTCCGGTGACACTGAAAAGGCCTTTTCAAGATTTTTTTTTGGAGAGAGATAGCTGATTGCCTCAGACGGCATTTTCAGCTTCACCGGGCTTTTTTGGAAGCGGCGAGGAACGTAAAGGGTCCCTCAAGCCGTGTGAAACGAATCACCTTCTGAGGTTTTCTAGAGGGAACGGCATCGCGCACTAGTGCGCGTCCTCGTGCCCTACTAGATTCTCCGAAGGGTTTGGATCGCATTGGGGCCTTTTCAAGATCATCACCAAACTCTCTCCAAAAAAAACCCACTACCTGGAGACCAACCTAACACATTTCTGCCGCCAAGCGCATGATAGCCTTGGTGTTACAAGCGTTCATAGGCTGCGGTGGGCGCTTTGCATTCAGCGGGCCTGACAAGAGCTGGATGAGAGTAGCCGCGGATCGTGCTCAGTGGCGTGCACATGGAGAGCCCTATGCCAGCAGTGGACTAGTACTCGTATAGGCTGATGATGATGATGATGCTCGTTTAAGTAACCTAAAAACAGTTATCTCACGTTAATTAGCACGTCTAATAATAAAATCATAGTTACATTTAATTTTTAGGCAAACTTAATGCGTCTTGTATTCGGCTCTTAGGTAGACTTTGAGGGTCTTTTTTTACTGAAGAGAATAACGGCCTAAGTAAAATAATTCGCTAAAAATGATTTAGTGCTGTTTAAAATTCACAATTAGCAATTTATTACTAATGTCTGAAAATTAGGAACTAAGTACGTTCCATAGATCCTCCAAAAATCTATATATTTTGACTAATCTAAGCTAATAAAAGCCACATACTAAATTGTAGAAATGAATCGTACTTTTAAACTCACAGATGAGCAATGTGTGTTGAGTTGCTTCCAGTGCGTTAATTAAACGCTATACACTGTATAATAGTGATTAGTTGGGAGATGGGTTGGCGTGTTCCAAGAGTTTCTCATTAGCTGGGCGACTTTGTTTAAACTAGTTTAATATTACGGTTAATATGTTTTCCGGGTAAAAGGAAGCACTCTTTTTTGATGAATGTGTTTTTTTTGGTATTTAATTGACAAATAAGGACTTATTGCGTTTCAATTCTCCGATCAATTATGTACACACGGCAGCAGATCAACCTACCCAAAACTGTCAAACTTCTACAATCAATTTTGAACTTTATCGTTTAGTTTTAAGGATCAATATTAATTGGAGAAATTTGACAGATTTGGGTAGGTTGATCTGCCGCCGACTGTACTAGATAAAGGATCCGGAACAAAAATGCATCTCGAAAGCGGTCCTGTATGCTCATACTTATACATTTAAATTAATTGATCGAAGATGAAGATAAAATCTGAAAAGTTTGTGAATTGTTGTGTGCGGAGTACAATGAAATACGTCTGTATCGAACAATGGTTTATTTAGCGAGAGTACCATACAAAGAAATTATAAAAAGATGCGCAGATACTTCAACTTATAATATTTATAATGTTGACTTATAGTCCACTAAACACACCCTTAATCCATTGTGATAAGGTTGAAAGTAGTACCTTACATATACCCTACCATTATAACACCCTACCACTTATTTATTGCTTAAATGTGAATATACCTCCACGTAATAATATAAAAATGCAAACAACAAATGAACACACTAATTACTTTCAAAAAGTTGCGTGGTTGCCGAATCTTTCGACGGGTTTACGGACCCGAATAGACCTCTCAGGAACGTTCACTGGTGGTGCAGTGGCCGGTGAACTTACTACCATGCCTGTGCCTTCGCTACTTTCAGCTGACTTCGAACTAGGACACGAAAGAATTGAAATCGGTGACCTCTTTCGTATTTGGTCTATATGCCTCTTAATAAGTTGACTGTTTTCCCAGGCTACAGTATAATTACGGGAGCCTAATATTCTCTCAATTTTACCCTTAGCCCATCTATCATTACCTGTGCCAAATTCCCTAATCCATTCCTCCTCACCTATCTCGAAGCTGCGCGAGACACCCCCAACATTTCGTACCTGATTTTCCTGCCCTCTTTGTACGCTAGCTACCGCATTACTGTTTCCAGCGCAAAGATCCAATCTAGAACGTAAATTCCTATGCTGTAATAAAATGGCTGGTGATTGACCCGTCGAACTATGAATAGTGCTACGATATGCAAAAAGATAAGACTGGAGTGCTGCATTTAAGAGATTTTCTCATGTAAAGTTTTTTTAAAGCTCTTTTGCAGAGCTTAACTGCGTTTTCGGCCGCACCGTTCGAAGAAGGGTGGTACGCCGAAGTGAAAGTATGACTTATTCCATTTTTTGTCATAAAATAACCTTACTAGTAAAGGGCGGTCCGTTATCAAATACAATCTCTTTCGGAAGACTAAACCTAGAATTTTTTTTCCTTAAAACTTTAATTACATTTTTATTTCAGAAGTATAGTTTCAGCGTTTTTACTCGCTTTGTCTGAACTTGATATCCAACTGGTGCCATTTATAATATATGTTCTAATTTTTTAATTTCATTATTTTTTTTAAATCTATATTTACTCGTCATAGTGACCACATCCTGCCTGATGGTAAGCAGCCGTGCAGTCCAAAATAATGAGAGCGCTCCTCACCGTGGAACAAGCACGGCAACAAGCGCACCCACTCATGACGGCCTGCATAAATGCCGCTTCACGCCCCGCTTAAAATACCCGGGACTACGAGTATATGAGCTGGGAAACACATGCGCGGACAAAGAATTCTAAAACCAAATGGTCTTACAGAGGAACGACTTGCCAAATTTTTGGTACGAGTACTGATTGTCTGTACAGTTATGATGGTGGTTTCTAAGATCAGCACGTGTAGTCCGGGAGAGGAAGGAGAGGGCGGGATTAGATCAAAAAGTTCTTCAGAATACTCTCCGTAGTAATTTCGGTAGAAGACACTGAGAGAAGCAATGTATCTACGCAGCTGGAGGTCCTCAAGAGAGGCTGTAACCTCAGCATCTCCAATAATGCGTAGCGCTCGCCTTTGCAGTCTATCAAGTGCATCGAGGAGGTATTTAGCAGGGTAACCTATCTTACTTTCGAAACTTTTTTGTTCGAATTTCAAAACATTATTCATCGCCCCCGTGTGGTGCTGGGGGTAAAGAATTGCACCACCTCATCTCTTCCCGTGGGTGTCGTAGAAGGCGACTATGAGACCATTCCAGAGGATGGGCAGCAGCGTCTCTCTGTGATTATTCTCACCTTACTGCGATCGCCAACCCGCTTGCCAAGCGTGGCGATTATGGCAAATTCCCCTAAAAATGATTAATCCTTGAGGGAGGCCTTTGTCCAGCAGTGGACGTCTTTTTGGCTGAGATGATGATGATGATGATGATGATTATTCATCGAAATATAAAACAAGTAGCCCCTTGAGCGTCGATCGACCACCAGGTGGCCGATAACAGTTAAAATTCGGATTTTCAGCAATATGTCAATCGTGTTTTTGGTAAAATGAAAATATGGAAAACAAAAATGTGGCTAAACGTTTTCGGGATCTTAATAAAATTCGTACTTAAAAAATTCGGATTAAAAATAGGTAACTATTTAGCAGAGCCGTCCTATAGATGGGAACAATACTTCATACTCGATCGCACCTGAGTCTTGTACAGCAAACAGCGCTGCTCGGGAGTGAAAAACCGCCTCACCTTATTGAGAATAGCCAACTTACGGGAGGCAGTTAAAATAACACTCTCGATGTATCATTTTGGATTAAGTTCCTGGCCGATGTTCATGTCAAGAATGCTGAGGTCCATTGAAATGGGTAACGGAGAGTTCTGAAGAGTAAGAAAGTGTTACCTTGGACGAGAATGCACAAACCTGGGTTTTGCTGGCATTGACTCGACCAGGTTTTCAGATCCCCACTTAGAGACACGATCGAGAGCTAGGTTCAGTTTGGCAACCAGTTCTTGCCTTTTCACCATGATATCGGCTTGCTTTGCCGCAGGATGTCCCAAGTACCGCTCATGCACCGTACTGTTATTCGCATAACAATGAATATTGCCCAAGGACAACATGTCATTGATATGCAGTAGGAATAGAGTAGGTGAGAGCACAGAACCCTGCGGTACTCCGGCATTGACTTTGTAGAACGCGGAAGAACTAACCTCACAAAGAACACGAATCCTCCACTCTTCTAGAAAGCCTGCAACCCAGGCGCACAAACGGGGCGGCAGACCAAAGGCTGGCAACTTGGAAAGAAGGGAACGATGCCACACTCTATCGAAAGCTTCTTTCGTCTTTCATTCTATTCCTGCCGGTATTGTTGAACTTAAGGTATGGTTAAAGTAGCGCTAATTTTCAACCCTGACAACTGTTGTACAAATTGTTATAGATCTATCGATTGTCGTTTTATTCGTTGCATTATCTCTGAATGACAATCAAATAAAAATTAGCAATCGAAAAAAAGATACGCATACGTAATTTATTGATCGTTACACGCAGTATATTTTGTACTGTTTAATTTTTTTAAAATATTAATTATGACTTTTAATACTATATAAATATAATGAAGAACCATGAATTTGTTCATAACTTAAATTCGTAACTTATTGACAGTTACAAGCTTTCTCCTCTCTTTTGCTATGGACTTGTTCTTTTTTAAATCCTTTGTTCTTAAAAGAGTTTTATTGGAAAGCGCCTTAATCGTGTGAAACTACAGATTGCTTTCTATACAAACGAGTTTAATTAATTGCTTTTTCGCCACGGCAAAACGTTTAACTTAAGTTGGAATTCGGTTTGTTTTATCCGATTTTAGTTTAAAACGTACCTACACAAAGCCAACTTGAATGAATGGACGTGATTGTGATTTCGACCTTCGTGAATATATAAATGTTCAATCGTTTTTCTGTATTCTTTTTTACGGGTCAGTCCCTTTTTTTTGTGGTATTCGAAATATTTTAGCTATTCTCAGACGTAACAATTTTTATTTTATATTAGAGAAGGTACATTAACATTATACAAACTCTATATTTAATGTTAGTAGTTAAAAGAACTTAAAATTATTGTTAGTAATTAAGACTTCATCCTTTACAAGGTAGTGTCCATCTGCGCCCAGCGACGCATTATGGGGCTATCCCATCCATCAGCAACAATTCTCAACGTTTGCAGCAATGACGCAGGACGCTTACGCATAATAACATAAAAACCATCGATACGGGATTCAGTAAACATGGCTGAAGCACTACAAAACCGCGAAAGACCGAATAGATAAATTTCTTCGTCAGAGCTATCCATAACGTACATTTGCACGCGACGTCTGGCAGTACACTGTATTCAAAATCCGTCAATGCGCTGCGACCCGGCCTGTCACTAATGTGCTTTGTAAGCATTTTGCGCTGCGCTGCGGCCCGACATAATGTGCGCGAACCTATAGACCTCTTGTACGGACACAGATCTCGGAACAGTCCGAGCGCAGCTGTTGCGAGATTCCGTATGAGTCTGTAAGAGTTCGTCTATGTGTGCGTTGCTCGAGCACGTTTGTATGAAGCTTACCTTTTGTATTCTTCTTATTTTGTGGTAGCGCGTTGTATGCCCGTTGAGTATAACTAACCCACAGATTGCACGTGTAAAAGGATTGGCAATATTCTCTAAAAAGCATCACCTTGACCTCAGCTGTACATCTCGTGCAAACCTACGAGCCAGCATATTTCAGTGGACAGCCATCGCCCTAATAATAAGTAAGTAAGTTATAAAGAGAAAAAGAATTACGAAGTAGAATTAAGGTAGTTCCGTGAACTCAATTAAATTCATTTTGAAATTGGATGGTCAGGGCCGACTTGTTAATTTTCTCTTAAAGGTTCTATTTGACTCTTTCTCCAATGAAAACCTTATATTTAAATTATAACTTTTTAAAATATCATGGTCACTTATATTAGAACTATTATTATTAACGGGATTATTACCACGTTTTTTGTTGTGTGAGTATCCGATATTTCCGCAAAGTTGCATGCGCCATGATCACGGACGAAGTTATTGCGGGTGGGAGATTATGAGTTGATAAAACGATCTACCCTCATCCTTAGTCGTTTTTTACGCTCGATACTCGTACCACTGTCTCCTAAGTCACTATTCACTTTATATATATTGTCGAAATAAAATCTACTCAGAATAATTTTTTTAGCTTAGATAGTAGGTACCTACCTGTTTTAAACTATCGCGTCCATTATAAATAACTAGCTGACCCGGCGGACTTCGTACCGCTTTGACAGTTTCCATCATTGAGTTAAATAATATCAATGGTTTCCATGACAACAAAAGAAATAAATAATTTTGTAAATGTTCAAATAATTTTGTATTAGAAAATTAAATTGTCGTTTTTAGTATTTAATTTGATATATATTTTTAAAAAAAATAGCCTATGTTACTCAGCGCTAATGTAGCATTCTAATGGTGAAAGATTTTTTTAATTGGTCCAGTAGTTTTTGAGTTTATTCGTTGCAAACATACATACATACATACAAAAATACAAAGATTTCCTTTTTATAACATGTTAACAAGGTTTAGAATCCTTAGACTATTCTATGAAGTTTGCGAATACCTATGCGTTTGCCTATACCTATGTAAACCGATTGAGTGTGAGACGAACTAAGTAAAGTAAAGTGAAATTAATTAAGTTTTCCATTGTCAAACAAAATACTTATTTAATATTATTATCAATATCGAATACCTGACTAATGAATATGAACAAATTTTTACTTACTGTAGCAGAGTCGTCACTAGTCACTGACAATATAGATCATCGTCATCATTACCAGCTCATTTAATGTCCCCACTGCTGGGGCACGAGCCTTATTCGATATGGCATAAGTCGTGCAAAGGGATGGAAACACTAAAGGGAGAACGGGCCATACACCACCACGCGGGTCCAGTGCGGATTGGTGTTTATTAACGACTTTTATGCAACGGGAAACAACGGCTTTACGTGTCTTCCCAAGTCAGAGGAGCTCGAAATGATAGATTTTTGGTCGAACGTCCGATGACCGTTCTTTGGGAAAGTTTCTTAACCTTAGCAATCGCAGACCGGGCGCCTTAACCACTGCACCATCGAGCTTCTCAATCAACAATGGCCGCGACAGCCAATGATTTGTTCAGCCTACATGATTATTGAATTGAACAGTGAACACTTCAAATAGCTACCAAATTGGTATTTACCAGTTAGGCAGTTGCAATAATACGTCGAGCGGGCCGTCAGTCAACAAGTTAGCACTTTACACGAGTTCTACATTCGGCCGATGGTTTATTCATGTAGCCGCTCTCGGGGCTCGAGTAAGGCGATGGATTGTTCACGTTCACATACGAAACGTATCGCTGTTAAAAGGTTGACGTATACGGAGGTGTGCGGATCAAGGGCAACGGTGAACGACGTGATATATAAGACAGCGATTTGTCATCCATTTTGTTTGGCGACCGCCACTAATGGCGTAGGATAGACTCTCTCTGTCTGTGCTCCACCATTATTAACGAACATATATTTAATAAGAAATATATTCAGTAAAATATTTGTTTGTCTTTAGCATGGCAAAGCAATGCATTTATTTAGTATGACATAGGAACCGCTCTCGGGGCTCATGTAAGGTGATGGATTGTTTACGTTCACATACGAAACGTATCGCTGTTAAAAGGTTGACGTATACGGAGGTGTGCGGATCAAGGGCAACGGTGAACGACGTGATAATATAAAACAGCGAATTGTCATCCATTTTGTTTGGCGAAAGCCACTAATGGCGTAGTATAGACTCTTTCTGTTTGTTCTACGCCATTACTAACTAACCCATACATAATAAGAATTGTATTCAATATAACATTTTTGTGTCTTTAGTACGGCATAGTCTTTAGTATGGTATGGATCTTGGGGCTCAAGTAAGGCGATGAATTGTTCACGTTCACATACGAAACGTATCGCTGTTAAAGTGTTGACGTTGACAAAAATTTGACGGAGGTGTGTGGATCAAGGCCAACGGTAAAAGGCAGATGAAATATAAAATTCAAAATTCAAAATTCAAAATTCAAAATTCAAAATCATTTATTCAGTTTAGGCTACAAGTAGCTCTTATGAATGTCACTATGCCATCGGTTCGTCAGTCTACTCTGGGCGGGAGATCTTGTACTGAGAAGAACCGGCAAGAAACTCAGCAAGTGTCCAGCTCTTTTCTCCCTTACAGCGTCAAAAATATTGGAAAATGCCCTATCATAGCAGGACACTTTCCATTACAATAAACACAAAAATATAGAAGACAACCACAACATGTAAAAAAAAAAAATAAACACAAAATAAAAAATCTACGCTAACAAATTTACATCAGGTAAAAGTTACAATTTCCACAATGTCATACAGTACCACTACAGTACTATCGTAGAAGTCAAAAATTGTTTAAGAAAAACAAAGTCAAATTATAGTGAAAAATACTAAAAATAAGATAAGTAAGCGTGAGCAGACCAGCCTCCACAGGCGGCACCCGTTCACGAGTATGACATATGAATCAGCCATCGCTTCGCTCAACCATATTTTAGGGAACGTAACGACCCGACGCACACGCCACCACCGTAGAGACAGTAAAGAGAGCATGACACACTCAAGATACTCTAAATAAAAAAAACTTAGTGATCTATTTAACGCAACGCTGTTTGTTATCTGTAGGACACTGTTGATAAAGGCTATCATATCAGTATACAAATTATATAAATTAATTTTATTATGATGATTCTAGAGTATAATGTTGTTTTTATTATAACCAGGCTGTTTTATCATCTAAATATTCTTTGACTGTATAATAACCTTTTATGAGTAATAAAGATTTCACATGTTTTTTAAACTTATCTAAAGGTAAATCTAGTACAGTACTTGGTATTTTATTGTAATAGTGTATACCTTGCCCCAAGAAAGAACCAAGAACCTTTTGTAACCTGAACAGTGGCATTACAAGTTTTGTCTTATTTCTAGTATTGAAATTGTGTACGTCACCATGTTTAGTAAAGGAGTTGATATTGCAACGTACAAAAACTATACAATTATAAATATACTGAGATGCAACTGTCAGGACACCAATCTCCCTAAAAAGATTTCTTAAGGAAGTTCGTGATCCTAGTTTATAGATTGTTCTTATTGCTCGTTTCTGTAGAATAAATATAGTTTCAATATCAGCCGCTGTTCCCCACAGTAGGACGCCATACGACATGACACTATGAAAATAACTAAAATAAACTGTTCTAGCAGTTTCAACGTCTGTTAACTGCCTAATTTTTCTAATGGTATAAGCAGCAGAACTGAGTTTACCGGCCAATTTCGATATATGAGGATTCCATTGAAGTTTTGAGTCAAGGGTTATGCCTAAAAAGACTGTAGAATCCACCAATTCTAATTGATCACCGTTTATTCTAATATCAATTGGTTCATTTCTGACATTTGGTAATATAAATTTAATACATTTTGTTTTCTTAGCGTTAAGCTGTAAATTATTAATAGTAAACCAACGGAGTACCTTCGAAAGAGCTTTATTTACATTTTCATAATTAGTCCTACACCTAGTTACATTAAAAATGAGTGAAGTATCATCTGCAAACAATACGATTTCACAGAAGTTCTCTACAAAGAATGGCAAGTCATTAACATAAATCAAGAATAGAAAAGGACCAAGAATCGACCCTTGTGGAACTCCCATTTTTACATTAGAACCAGATGATTTAGTACCATTTATATCGACAGTTTGTGTTCTAGAGCAAAGATATGACTGTATTAATTTTAGAGCAAAATCTTTAAGACCTCGATCGAATCGAATAAGACATCGATTTTTATGTTGTGTGATAAAAGTAGTATTTTAGACATCAAAAAAGGGAGGGACCTGTCTCCTAGAATACAGGTCTTCCTAACCTAGGAGGCAGTCATACTTTAACTCTAAGCTTTGTTTTTTGTAACTTTACATTACTGTTGTATACTGTTTATGCAATGTTGTTGAACAATAAAAAATATTATTATTTATTTAGTATTTACTTTGTTTAGCGGTCGCCATTAATGGCGTAGTGTAGGCAAATGTTGCTGTCTTTACTACGCCATTAGTAGCAAACGTATAAATAATAAGTATAATATTACCATGTTACACTTGTGATACGCAGTTTTATGTTTTGAGTGTCATATTTGAAATAAAAGGCTTTATGCTCATACGGATAATACAATGAGTATAAATAATAATGCGAGTCAGTTATTCAAAACCTAGTTAGTCAGTTGTTCATGGTTTAGGTAAGTGTATGTTAAATGTATATCTAGTTCTTATTTATAACAAATAACCCTCAGTAGCGAGGATTCCGTTAAAAATACTATAAGCCAATACTCAAAGATTTAAAGCCTTAAAAGTGAGAAACGGCCGTGGTCAGTTGTATAATTCTGTATTTTTAGAACGCTTAAATAAATTTGTAGCTTATAATAAGGTTTGTGATGAAGATGAAAGTAAAAGACAAAGTTGTAGCCCGATGATCTAACAATATGACAGACAAAGTCACCACAGCTCACAAAAAGTGACCAGTCACAGCAGCAGTGACCTTCCAGACTGATGATGAGATATAGACAGACAACTCAAAGTTCAACAAACAGAAAGGTTTATTATAATTATTTCGTCCATTATAAATAGTATATTAACCAGGGTTCTTAATAACATGTTAACAGGGTTTAGAATCCTTAGACTATTCTATGAAGTTTGCGAATACCTATGCGTTCTAGACAATAGATGTAACCTGAACGAGTGCGAGTCGAACTAAGTTAAGTAAAGTGAAGTCTTTCATTGTTAACCAAAATACTTATTTAATATTATTATCGATATCGAATACCTGACTAATGAATATAAATAAAAATTTAACTTACTGTAGCAGAGTCGTTAATAGTCACTGACAATATAGATCATAATCATCATCATCAGTTCATTTTATGTCCCCACTGCTGGGGCTATGGATGGAAACACTAAAGAGAGAAAAGGACCGGACCTATAACCAGCAGTGGACTTCCAAACTGATGATGATATATATATTAAATCGTCTGTTTATAAACAGACAACTTAAAGTTCAACAAACAGAAAGTTTATTATAATTATTTCAGTGGCATGCATACTTGGTTTGGTTCTGGCGTAGACATGTTATAAATTTTTGTAGTGTAGCATAATGTGTCTTGCATATTTTATATAACATCCGGTAAATTATTAGATTAAGACCTTTCCATTCAGGTAATAGAGCCATGGCTTACACGCTCCCAACGATACATTGAGCATGATTGACTCCATGCTTACGGTGGGAACGACCAATAAATGCTCAATAGTCCATTTTGTGAATGGATACGAAATGACACGTAGCAGATCCATTTAGCGCGCTGGGTAAAGGGAGTGGATTCAATGTGCGGTGGGTCGGCTTACTGCCTTGTTTTGTGCGGATGCTTATTAATGCGTCCAGTATAGATAGAGTCGAGTGGTACCTACGTTAAGATTATCGTGTGGTTCTCAAACATTTCATGTAGCTGTAAGTTATGTTAACGGTGACGTGTTGCGTGCTAATGCTAAATTAATAAGGCTAACGTTTTTTTAACCTAACTTTAATATAACATTACACAGCTGATAGAGAGGCTCTAATCATCGTAATTATCGCAGCAATTGCAATCTTCTCCCTTTCTTCTTATCTTCTTATATTTGTCTTTTTATTTAAAGTATGAAAGTGTATAATACGGCTTGCGCGTTCGGGTTGGTAAATTATAAGCTACTTTCGCGATGCCGGGTCACCCAAATGGCCAAATTAAAACATCTCGAGATTCTTCGTACTTCGAAAGGCACTTTAAATCTTTAGGCCCAGTTATTGTCATAAGACTACTATCGTTTAAACCCGTTAACCAGCTTTGGGGGAATGTAGTGGGTTATGGCCTGGTTTCCGTTGATCCTATAGTTTATCTGGAAAGGCAATAAGCCAGCAGTGATGAAAGGAAAATATTTTGTCACTTAAAATAACTATTAGCTCTGGATATTTTTACTAGACTAAAAATATACATACATACATCCTACATTAAACAAAAGTCAAACACCATTCAGCTGCATACATTTATTTAGGCTTATACAGGACGAATATAATTTGGGTCCACAGACCGTAATAATGTTTGTGGGGCCGACTAACCTCTGGGTGGGGAGTAATGTTAAACATGGCTGCTAATTTGTTGATTGTGCTCACCAAGAGCTATGAAAGGAATTGTTTCTGCTGTACCGTTGTATCTTCATGTTTCATTTAGTAAAAAAAAGTTAATAGCCAATGACTGTTTTTGCTAGGCAAAGGCTTTCAGTCATCACTATAATTGATGGGTAATGGCTTAATCACCACGCTTGTCAATGCGGGTTGGTGATCACAAACTAGGGCTAGAATACGAAACACACTTTGCCCGACCTGGTAATCGAACCCGAGACTTTTGGGGTATCGGGCCGAGCGCTCTGCCATTCGGCCACCGAGCCGTTTGTTTAATTATAAACCATTTATTTAAACAGCCTTTATTATGTCCCACTTCTGTGCAAAGGCCTCCCCTCTACATTTTCAGTCAAGGCATTTTTAAATAGCCTTTAATTAGTTCCACTGCTGAGCTGAACTACACTAGTCTTAAAAGTATCGGATGAAGAATGCGCTTCGGCGCGTCCTGATCTGGCGTTATGACCTGACGCAGATGGTCCCTTGTGCTTGCGCAAGGACGTCTGACACCTAACTTTATAACCTAACGGTTGATGGTGTCAGTATTAACTTTATAGTCGAGTGTTGCGGTGATGCTGAGCAAAAGCCTCCCCTCTACGCTTCCACTCGTCCCTATCCCGAGCTAAGCCGTACCTACCTTGTACATACCACCTTCGCAAAATACTGTTTAAGTCGTCATCGATCTTCGCTTTGGCTTGCCACGTTTCTAGTGTCCGTCACATGGAACCCAGTCATTGGCGATCTTAGCAAGACACATAACATGAAAATGACATCGCTATCAATGACAGTTACTTATATTTTTGTTGGAATTCTGCTTCCCTTTTCAAATCTTGAAGACCAACTTGTAAACGTCTCACTATATGCTATTGTTCATGTAGGAATTGTATCTGCTAGCAAAGAGATGTTTATATACTGATGACGATGAGCTTGGTGATATGATGATGATGGGCACGGTAACATAGGGGCACATTTAAACAAAAGCAGAATCTATGCATTTTTAAACGTTCTGAACTAATTCCACGGATTTATTTGAGACTTTGAAGCCTTATGATTTTGTATTGCTATGCCCCTTTGAGACACTGTGCCCTATCATATAGGGCCCAGTATCATTCCTATCATCTTTCATATAGAACTGCGGTTACAACGAACGCAATAGAATTCAGGATCATTATACGAGTACGATACTTTCTGTGCCGCACATTCAAGTCTTCAATTTGAGCTGAGAAGTGTTTTAATTTGGTGGGCAGCCTGGCGTCTTCAATGCGAGCCACGTGAACCCATCATATGAGCATCAGCATTGCTATGTCTCGCGTTTATGACCATCTTAAAACTTCTGTGTTTTGTATTCGACCGTCCCTACTTATTCTCGAGATGTTTCTCGGCAAATGTATGTAGATAGTAGAAAATTTTCATGAAACAAAAAGTTTTATAGAATTTTCTGCAGTTTGAGTTTCCAAACGCCCATATTTTACGAAAACAGTGCTTCTACTTCAGAATTTAAATAAGACTAGGTCAGCTGTATGCAGAGCCACATTGTCATCCCGTTGTAAGTTTTGTCTTTATTTATATAAGTTTCAAGCACTGCTTAAGATAGCGGGACTGAATATTTGGCCCGTTTATGTCGAGAAACTGCTTGGAAGATGCACTTTTTCTAAAGTTTATTTTTTGGGGAGCTTTACACTTTTCACGAAAATATGGTTCAATTTCGTTTGCTTTATATTAAACAAAATCCGTTATTTTTTGGCTGTGATGATTCTAAACACCTCGGTAACAAACCGCTCTAGCAGAAAACCGGTGGTCCTTGGTTCAGTTCCCAGGTTCGGACAAAGCGTGTTTCTGATTTTCCGGTGCATATTCCGCATTTGGCAAGCGTGGTGATCAAGCCGATACCCATTAATTTTAACGATGGTTTTTTTCAACCGGAGCAGTGGAACAGTTTACTTCACTATTTACAAAAGATACAACAGGGGTACAAATGTACACAGTTTAAGCGGGCGTTTCGAATCGACAGGAGCAAAGTGTGTTTAGTAAAGTTGCATGTATCGGGGTGTGTACAGTTCGCCGTTCAGCTGTTTCGTAGATGCGTGTCGTGTCTGTCCAGCGCTCACTTGCGGCAGCCGAACACTGAAATCAAATTAGCCGAATCCCTTTGACGAAGTTGGAGTTTGAGCAACTCTGTCCAACTGGGGGAATTATTAACAGCGCAGTTTGGACAGGTGAGTGTGTGCGGCTAAATGATTGTTGTTGACGATATTATGAGTATATACCGATTAAACGTGTAAATAGTTTTTTATAAATCTTTGTTTTACTTATATTGTAAATAAAAAACGGCCCCAAATCATCACCGTCAGGCAAAGGATCAAAGTAAATGTTATTTAATATTATTAAATCATACTTATTTTTGTGTTTGTAAGAAAAAATACAAATGTTTAAACTACCATGGTCAAATAGTTATACAGTTTACTTACTTATATGTATAGAACGAAACGTTACTTAAATTGCCAAACAAAAGTTAAAATTAAATAACTATAAAAAAGAAGTCCTTTAACTGTGGACTCACGGGAACGGTTCCAAAAATGCTGGGAAAAAACTAAAGTATAAATATAGTACTATTATAGTACTAGTACTACTATCGCTTTAAGCGATAAGACCGCCTTTGCCCACCCCGATATAAAAATTTCGTTGTTTGCTTTTTACTTTTCTCTGAGTTTTATCTATCTATCTATAGTACCTTACTTATAAAGTTTATAAGTAGATAATGTATCCAATTAATTCCTAAATAGCTAATCAAACATAACATGTCCTTGTAATGAATGACAGGAATACATTTAAAACGGTGTGACAAGTATAAAAATCCGGTGTTATTTCAACTGTATACTGAAAACACTTTCATTTGATACATTAATTATGTATAGGTATCGAGTTTGTTATACTAGAATGTAAAACTCCGAAAAGCATAAAAACTTTCACCATGATTAAAGCCAGGCTACGATGAATACCTATTAAAACTGAAAAGCCTTGGAGGCTATAATAAAGTGTAATAAACTAAGTTTCGAAGAAATTCTCTTGCTCTAAACTTGTCCTTTCGCTCAGCAAAATATAGATATCAGAAAAAATTATTACTTTCCGCCCTAACGTTCCGCGGAGTTTTGTAGTTATTCACTAAAATTTTAAGTTATATTTAGTTAATTAAATGAAAGTTGTTGCAGACTCTTTCAAAAACCTTTTTGATACTTTTTATGTTCTTATTTTTATACTTTTTTGAATATTGACATTTTTATAGATTTTGCTTTTGTCTTTGTTCTTTGGCTGTCTTCGTTTTGTGATTGGTATTGTGCGTGAAAATTATAGAAAAAATCCCACTTATTTCCTGTTTTTAATCATTTTAGTCCATTAGTTCCTCACATTAATAGTTGTCGTTTTCAAAAGTGTCGTTTAGGACTTGAAAAGCGGGTTAATGATTGAAGTTTAGCTTGATTGCATCAAGAGTTAGTGGACCACGATAGAAGACCTAATCCTGATTGACCCTAGCTTGATTTTGTAGCTACGTTTATAAAAAGCTGTTGTCGGAAAAAAAATTGTTATCGTGTTCCGTATTGTTCAAAACAAAAAACAATATACTGTCTAACTACTTATATATTGATCAACGGAATACAGTTCTTCATTTCAAAGCTATCCTCGGAGAATTGTACGGGATTCGCGGCTCATAAAACTTTGCAACTTCATATAAAGTGTTTCTATACATTAAATTCAATGGAAACATAAATCACGGACAATATTAGAGAAGTATAAAGTTTGGGGCAGCGTTATGGGCATCCGGGAAATGGGAATTGGAGAAAAAAAAATGTAAAGCAAATATATGTTACAATTTAAGCTATTTTTATTTACGACACGGTCTTTTTCAGGGTTCCGTAGCCAAATGGCAAAAAACGGAACCCTTATGGATTCGTCATGTCTGTCTGTCTGACTGTCCGTTCGTATGTCACAGCCACATTTTTCCGAAACTATAAGAACTATACTGTTGAAACTTGGTACCCAAACCCATACGTGTGGGGTATCTATGGATAGGTCTTCAAAAATGATATTGAGGTTTTTAATATAATTTTTTTCTAAACTGAATAGTTTACGCGAGAGACACTTCCAAAGTGGTAAAATGTGTCCCCCCTGTAACTTCTAAAGTAAGAGAATGATAAAACTAAAAAAAATATATGATGTACATTACCATGCAAACTTCCACCGAAAATTGGTTTGAACGAGATCTAGTAAGTAGTTTTTTTTAATACATCATAAAGTACGGAACCCTTCGTGCGCGAGTCCGACTCGCACTTGGCCTGTTTTTAATATTTGTAATCATAAGTACCCTGTGTACTTATGTGAGGCGGGGCGATAAAAAAACAAACCTGTGGTTCAATACTTTTTTTTATATATTTGGATGTTTTGATGAGCACCATGGCAGCAGCTATTTGGGATGCGATCTAGAAAACTAGCAACTTTCTCATCTCCAATTCGTTGGATGGGTGACCAAATTCAATTATACTTGGCGTTGTCGTAAATACTCCCGCAGTCATTAATATAGAATCACCCTCATCCCTAATGCCGGCCCAAAAGATTTCACGCCTAGTTTAAAGGACCCCATGTCATAGAAAGTAGGGAAAACGTGTGCTGGTAGACTATTCCATCTTTTGGAGGTGCAACGAAACAAGCCACCAAATATCTTTGTGCGTGATGGAATGTTCGAGACAGTCAAGTAGTGACTCTGGAAGCAGCATCCGTTTTCATATGGAGGAAGGGATAAGGTGGGATGAGGTCAAAGAGTTTTTCAAAGAGTTCTCATTTGTATCAAACGTAACGGTATAAGGGTGTTTGTGTAAAATGTTCTCATACTTAGCCATTTTAAAATAGCATGCAATTTACAGGCTGCTGACGATGATACGTGCAGTCGATTTAAATATGTGGAAAAATCTATATTCTTACCAGCTTTGCCTAATTTCATATCAAATCTCATTCGTGAACACCACCATATGACCACATCACCAGCTCATTTTATGTCCTCACTGCTGGGGCATGAGTTTTGCTTATGGATGGATAAGGAGAACGGGCCATAAACCACCACGTGGGCCCAGTGCGGATTGGCGGTTGTTAACGATTGCTAATGCAGCCGGGACCAACGGCTTTCCGAAGCACGGAGGAGCTCGAGATGATAAATTATTTTGGTCACCTATCCGATGACCGGCGTTTGCGAAAATTGCTTTACTTTAGCAATCGCAGACCGCGCGCGTTAACCACTGCGCCATCGAGCTCCTCTTCGTGAACATTTTTCAAATACATTTCCGAATTCTAACGCCAAATGTTTATTTTGATTTGATATTAACAGCTTTGTTATTTACTATTTACTAACAGATAAGGCATCATAATGTGCGAGTTCTAGCAAAACGAATAACATTGGTAGAACATAGGTAAACAGCTACCCGATTTTATACCCTAAACTCGCTCAGTTACAGTACAAAACTGTTTAGCTATAAACAAGAAAAAGTATGTGTCATTTCAACATCGATTCGCATAAACTGATTTACTCATGTTTTACTATCGTAAATAAAACTGGGATTTCAATACTTTTGGATTGAACTCCATCATCTTATTTGAGCGATCTTTTTAGATTTGGGGTTTTTACAACACCCGCGGGATAAATAAACAAATCAGAATAATATATAAATATTGCGATTACAATGGAAAGATGTAGTGCAAACGAATACAGTAGGATTGTAACTGCTGAGCAAGATTTATCTTGTGAGTTTAGTTGTAAAGCTAATTAAGTTTAGTTTTAGACAATAACTGAGATTATATAATAACCTAAAGTAACTAAAATTAATACAAAACTAAAATAAGGCGTCAAAAAATTCCTCCGCGTCGCAGTCGACTGGTAAAGTACCCAAGAGACTTGCGGCATTGCCACGTTGAATGGCAATGCTTAGTCTCTGGCCAAGGAAAAAGTCAGCCCTTGGGTCATGGGAAGTGTCAACCAGCCGTTTGGAGATGTCATTAAATAAAACATGAGCATTCGGGCCCCACGGCCCGAGGGTTTCAACCCCAAACGGCTCGAAAATATAATTACCGATAAGGTTATTATACTTTCGCCGCTTGAGGTTTTCTGCAGCCGCAGCAGCAGCACCAGCACAGCACGCTGTGCTACGAAGATGGGATGGCGCAAGAGTATCGACACAAGTTGCATCCCACACTAAAGACCTACCCAACTTCCAAGGAAATAAAGACATGCCGTCCGGTCGCTTGCTGGAACGCCGACGGTGACAAGAGCTCGTCGGATGATGTCATTAATGTTCGCGTGCCGTGCTAAGCGGCCCGCACTACGGCTGCAAGACAGGCCGTGGTGTCCGAGGCCGTTGACAACTTCGCCACAGTGACAGCGATGGGGAGAACAACAGGAGCACCTAGACGCAGGGAAGCAGCGAGGCGAAAGTAGTGTCGTCAAACAAAGTACCTAAGTTCGACGACGGTAGTGCATGAAGCTAAAGACCCGACTCCCACTTGCCCACAGCCAGCAGGCGCGCATGCTTAGTTATTAACGACGACCTCCTTGGTCGAGTGGTTTGTACACCGGTTTTCATGGTGTCGCCATCTCTGAGGTCCCGGGTTCGATCCCCGGTCGGGTCAGTTTAGGAATTATTGTTTTCCTAAATTGTCTCGGGTCTGGGTGTTTTCTATGTATAATAAGTATGTATTTAAGTATTTTAAGTATGTTTATCCGTTGTCCAGTAACCATTTTATCGAGTTTCATAACGAAACTTCTCTTGGGCTAGATAATTGGTGTGAGTGTAGGAAAGTTTATTTATTTTTATTTATTTTATTTGCCTAGCTGTTTAGTTATTTAAACATAAATGTTTGCCTAATTTAGGATTGAGGATGGTATCTATCTGTGAGAACCTGTAATTGGCTTTATGTTGCTATTTTTAAGTTTCTACTTTGTTTATTAGCTGTTGGTTTTACAAATGACTAAATAAATAAATATCTTTTGTCAGTATATTGTCAGTAATTAAAACACCTCAATGAACTTCAATTAAATTAGGCAAATTGTTTCATTGACTGAATAATTTTGACGGTAATTATCTCAAGGGCACCGGCGCGGGCACGGCTGAGAGCTCGGTCGAGGGCAGGACTCAAGCACAAAATAAAGAGACTTCAATAGGTATAAGTTTTATACATACTGCGCTTGAGCAACGCACACATAGGACGGACACGGAGTCTCGGACCATCTCAAACCAGTCCAAGCAGCTGTTGTAAGATACCATGTCCGAGTGAGATCATCAATGTGTACGTCGCTTAGCTTACCTTCGGTAGACTCCTAAGGGAGCTCGATGGCGTAGTGGCTGGCGCGTTCGGGTTGTGATTTTCCCAGTTATGGCACTAACAACTAAGAAACAGCGCTCACTGTCGATCTGCATACAAGCAAAAGAGATGCAAACAGTCGTAATTCACTAGATTCAAGTCATGAAAAACGCTATTTAAATAATTCTAGATTTTTATTAAAAATAAAGCATGCCCGGTATGTCAGAAGGGTGCAGGTTCAAATCCTGCTCGTGGAAATTTTTCCAACATTTGTGTTTTTTTTTAAATAATACAGGTATATATTAGACAGCTGTCACAGGTGTTAATAAAAACACAATATTTGAGGTTCAACTTAAATAACGATACTAGAGCGATCGTATTTTTCCTTACTGTCATAATGTTGAAGCAACCCTATAAATTCCTTCGTCACCCCGAGAAGCGTACTTTACGCATGTATAAAACGAAATCCTATAATACCAAGAAAGGAAAACAATAACGGGCCTAGAAAGAATAAAACATGAAAATTCCTTACAATTTTTTGTGTATGTTTTGTGATACAAACGTGATTACGAATCATCAGACGAACGTGTGAATAAACAATATAGGAAGGTGTGTTCCATAATAATTGTATTGTAATGTGACCTTATTGTAACATAGGATATCACGTGCGTCATCGGAATCGGCCGGTCATTCCAGGTCCGTATTTAAGTGTTGATTGGGGGGACCCTCTTTTTAAATTTAGATGTGATTTTGAAAGAAAACTACTGTAGATTATTCAGTTTAGGCTACAAGTAGCTCTTGTGAATGTCACTATGCCATCAGTTCGTAAGCCTACTCTGGGAGGGAGATCTTGTATTGAGAATAACCGGCAAGAAACTCAGCAAGTGTCCATCTCTTTTCTGCTTATAGTCTTTGCTTAGTGTCTCAATATATTATAAATATTATAGTGAAAACTAATTAACTCCTTGCAAAATATAGTGTAGTATAGCGATTTCAGTAAATCGCTATACTACACTATATTTTGACCACTCAAATTGACCACTGGGCCAATTTGAGTTTTGGTACACTAATACCCACTTTTTATTTTGAGAGTGTAAGCAAAGTCAGTCAAAGTCATTATCCTTCATAGTCTTAAAAAATATAAGGGTCTCCCAATCAACACTTGAATGCAGCCCTGGAATGACTGGCAGATTCCGACCTCTGTTTATGACATTTGAAACTGAATTTTTATGTTTTGTCACTTGTATGCTCGGCGTATTATCTCTTCGTTAGAGAATCATCATCTCAGCCAAAAGACGTCCACTGCTGGACAAAGGCCTCCCCCAAGGATCTCCACAACGACCGGTTTTGTGCTGCTCGCATCCAGCGGCTTCCCGCGACCTTGACCAGATCGTCGGTCCACCTTGTTGGAGGCCTGCCCACACTGCGCTTTCCGGTACGCGGTCGCCACTCGAGGACTGCTCCGCCCCAGCGGCCATCAGTCCTGCGAGCAATGTGCCCTGCCCACTGCCACTTGAGCTTAGCAAATCTTCGGGCTATGTCGGTTACCTTTGTTCTTTTGCGGATCTCCTCATTTCTGATTCGATCTCGCAGAGAAACCCCGAGCATAGCCCTCTCCATTGCTCTTTGAGTGACCTTGAGCCTTCTGATAAGGCCCATAGTGAGCGACCACGTGTCAGTCCCGTATGTCATCACTGGCAACACACACTGGTCAAAGACTTTCGTCTTGAGACACTGCGGTATATCGGACGAAAAGATATTTCGTAGCTTACCGAACGCTGCCCAGCCTACTTGGATTCGACGATTCGTTAGAGAATATAACGATATAAATAATTAAATGTGAGCAACTTTGATTTCAATATAAAAATTTTTTTTTTTTATCGGATAAGATTAGATGAATACTATTTTTTTTTCATAATGAACAATTGAACGGCACATTAAATACTATGTTTGACCAATGCTGGTTGGTGGGTTTTAAATACTGCCATCTTACTACCGACCGGGATAACTGGGATCAACGGCTTAACGTCTCTTCAAAGTGCGGAGGAGTTAGAGTTATATCAATTTGGTCATGGTCACCATCCGGGGACACGGCATCGCGAAAGTTGCTTAACTAAGAATAAATATCTTGTTATTTTCATATACATAGGTAGGTACATATTTTACGTTTTAATTTTAATTAAATCTGAATTAAGAAGAAAGTTGAGAGCACTTATTTAGATCAAAGTCAGTTAATAAAACAAAGCAGTTTCAAAAATTAAGCATGTTATGTTTGAAACAAACGACTGTCTGTCTAAAATGAATACCAAGAAAGGGACAGATACACTTAAAACTTATTAAAGTTGAAATATTATTTTGAGGTTAGATTGTTAATGTTTCGGTGCTAACAAAGTAGTAAGTTCATTGAATAAAATAGATTATTCATTTAACAGCGCACTCAATACTAAACTACATAGATCATCAAAGGTTATATCTTTCTCATTAAATGAGGAATTTGAGCTTTTATCGTAAGGGTATCTTTACCATAAGGTTTAGGAGTGTGATATTCGATGCAGGCACGTTACAATATACACTCTATAATACCTACCTGAGTTTAGAATCCTCAGAACGGAGAAATTGAATATCTCAAACTTTATTGAATTTCTGGCTATATGAGGGCATCGCAATGTATTAGTTTGGACTAAGCAAATAGCGTTGGTAGTCAGTCACATGATTTAATACCCTAAACCTGTAAGCATTCAGCATAATACTGATTGGCTCAACATACAAAGTACGTACAAACGATCACATAAAGTGTACCAATAGCAAAGAAGTTTATCATAACTTGAGAATAAAAGTGTATTCATTTTTTATTCTTTATCTTATTTTACATTCATAAACACATAAAAGAAAAAGCTTGGAATAGAGATGAATGGAAAAGACTACACCTACAAGACCGTGCCTCTTAAGTTAAAGAAGAAGAAATAAAAAGATTTACAAAGGTACATTCTACGCATTGAAAAGTCTCTTTGTACACAACATAAATCTTTATTAAAGAATCACAAGTGTGTAAAGACTTCTTGGCTGTCTTAGCCGAGACTAAATAACAGGAAACAGTAATTAACTTAGTGCAAATTAAGAATGTTACCCTCCTTTCAGTCAACATGCTTCGCCTATATTGTGTAGCAAAACATAAACCGAGAAATGTAAATCGAGTTTATGTTGGCACCATTTACGACGTTTAACACTTACAAAGTTGAGTTATGCTTCTATATACTGCAAATGCATTAAGCGGTCTTATGAATAAATTGGTAGTTAACATTAATCCTATAGCTCAGTGCGACAAACGTCTCCGCTACCATTCGGAATAGAGTGATGTTGCGATATGAACCTTTTATACCACTTCGGTTAGTGTTTTGGGTTTCTTAGATAAACGTTAAAGTTATATTATTGTATGTTCCCGGTATTTTTTAAATCTCCAACATGAAGGTTGGAAATTAAAGAATAAATTAGTGCATTGTCCAAAGAATATTACAATGGTTAAATCAATTGTTTTAGCCTGCGGAACAGTGGATCGGTTAATGATTAACATTTTAATGAATGACATTAAAAAAGTATAATTCAAAAAATCTTAATTCCAGAAGCTTTTAAAAATAGTCATGATTCTACCGTGACTTTAGTTGTTATTAATGCAATTTAAAGATAAAACTAAAAATTTCTTTCTAATTTTTTTTTAATCTTCTTCTTACGAAGTTTGGAATTCACGTTCCCATTACGAATATTTGATATGACTGACTAAATAGACAATTTAATGACATTTTCTATAGGTCTGAAGCTAACAAACATAGCGATATTTCTAACACATGAATTCTAATCCAGCTATAACTAAGCCAGTTAACAAACAAACGTACGAAACAAGCTAGAGCTAACTTCTAATAGCCACTCATTGAGCCATCACAGCCACTCCGTACACCTTATTCAAAGCTAATACACGGGAATGTATGAAATCAAGTTGGCGCCAAGTTTAGGTGGGAACGGCGCATACGGTAACAACCAAGTCTGTGCTTGGTTTAAACCAGTTACTCAATTGTTGGTAAATTAACATTCTAACTAAATCATAAATCAGAAAGTTGGTGCGTTTGTAACTTTAACAGCCGTGCAGACTTCATCGTTACCAAATTTGGCATGTACTCCGTCCCGCAAGGATGCAATCTTAATTGCCAAATGCGGGATTTAATGGTGCTCATGAGCCAGTGGTCGCAGTTAATCATAATAATTATCTTGCAAGTACTTATGTGATTGGGTGATGTTCCGGAAACATATTGAATATATTATGTCGTTTGCGCAGCTTGCGTGTTCAGGTTTCTCTATCAATAAATGATGATGATGATCGATCTAGCGATTTAAACAACTATAGCAAGTTCAGGTCTACGAATGGTATGAATTAAAATGTCTCAAACTTTTAATGTACTGTTTAAGTGCAATCCTGGATTGCTATCCGAGGACAAAATTTATTTATTATGTTAATAAGAAATCAATGGGACCGGTGTAGCTAGAAGGGGGTAATAATAAAACTGCAGTAAGCTCTCAATTAATAAAAAAATATTTATTAAAACTCGTCCGTGCTTTGGAAAATACGTCTTATGATAATGAAATTTATTCGTATTTATTTATAACTTGCTGACCCGGCGAACTTCGTACCGCATTTCTTTTTTCCTTTTTTTTAAATATAGCCTATGTTACTCAGCGCTAATGTAGCATTCTAATGGTGAAAGAATTTTTTAAATCGGTCCAGTAGTTTTGAGTATATTCGTTGCAAACATACATACATACAAAAATACAAAGGTTTCCTCTTTGTAATATTAGTATAGATAAAGAAGTTTTTATACAGAAGTTAGGAATTGTATATTATCATGCTGTACCAACATCAAAAACGACTTCAATTGATGCTTTCTATTCTATACACAAACACAGAATGCGAATGTGAGATAGTTGCCAAAATTGAAATAGTTGATGCTAAATTCGATTCAAAATTAACAATCATCAAATTACTAATGAGTTAAAATGGAAATTTAAATCAAAAAGTAAATACATATTTTAACTATTAATTAGTTCAATTAAAATATCGTATTTCAAGGATTTATGCTGCAATACCATTAAATATTAATCCGGCATAAATACGTTTGTTACCTATGGAATCATGTTTGCATAGAACTCTCATGATCAAACAAACAATTCAGGCAACAAAGCGAACAATTCAGGTGAATAAGCACACCCGGCTGGTTACAAATGGTTATAAAGAACTAGCAGCTCGAAAAGGAAAGATAGGTTGATTGTGTAAGAGAGAATATCAATTAAAAGGAAATGACGGTTCAGTGACGGCTGATCGAGGAGAGTGGAAGAAAATTAAGCCCGCTGCTAAGTAGCAAAGGGGACTTCTTGGCGGGAAAGTCAAGAGTCATGTCTGTGGTTTTCTTTTATTTTCAAAAATTTGTGTTATGTCGAATATTAATGTGAAATAATGGTGGATTATTAACCGTTAAGTGTTCGTGAGTGTGCATGAGTGTTGACAAATGAAACAAAACAGTGCAACGTCACTTTTCAAATTCTCTCAAGAAGTCCACCCGACGACTTAGTAAAGCCCCACATCTTTACTGATATACTCGAGGGGTTGGGGGTATATCATTTCTCACTTCTCATTTCTATTATCATTCATTACCATCATATAGGAACTAAATATTGTTTTTGTAAGAAAAATTACTTTGACACTGGCTAAAAGTGCTAATCGCACGAAGCCATTAACTAAAGGAAAGAAAAAAGTAGCAAAGGACTTGGACAGAAAACATCAAACACAGAAAGCACATAACCATCACCATGACATGGTAATTTTATGTCCCCGCTGCTGGCGCACGAACCTTCCCTATGAGTGGAAACACCTCAGAGAGAACGGGAAATAAACCACCACGCAGGCCTGGTGGAGGTTTGGAGGTTTGGAGGTTTTTAACGTCTGCTAATGCAGCGTTGACCGGCTTCACGTGCTTTATGTGTCTGAAGCACGGAGAAGTTGGAGTGGAGATGACAATAGTTGATCACCAATCTGATGTCCGGCCTTTGTAAAAGTTGCTTAACTTCAATAATTAACTGCGCCATCAAGCTCCTCAGGAAATGGGTGAAGCGTTTAGCCTTATCTTGCCTTTTCGTATTCCGTCCTTCATAGTACCACGCCTGTTAGACTTCAATATCACTTATTTACCGTAGCTACTATTCCGTCGCGTACGAAGAAGGCTGGTGACTTATTTTTTTGCCACACCACCGAAAAATAGAATGTTCTTCCAGCACACGCACCCTTTCTTCCTACAATAAGGAAGTGTGTAGACGCAGCTTGCTGGTCAACAAGGCGAAGGCAGCTAATACGGTACAATACTATTTTACCTGCTGTCTTTTCATCTGGACTCCACTAAGGTGGAAAAAAATAGGCTAAAGGTGGTAGCGTACTTGACCGGTATCTCCAACTACTTAGAAAAATTAAACCGATGATCGCGTCCCTTTTTTGGAAGACACATCTTAAGATGACAGTTTAATGTACCACATAATTCATTACCGTCGTTTTCAGCCCGCATCTACATACTGCTGGTCCTCCTCCATGTTACGCCATTGTCTTCTGTTTTGAGCTGATTGCATCCAGGTTTTTCTAGCGACCAGTTCTATATCACTGGTTAATCTAGCAGTTGACCGTCCGGCGCTGCGCTTGTCTGTCCTCGGCAGCCGTTCCATGAGGGCTTTACTCCACCGGCCATCACTTACCAACTCAAATCAAGACAGCTATATAATTTAAATGCTGCAACTTCCACTATTAAACGTTAAAGCTCTATAAATACGCCGAAATCTAATTAACGCAACGCATAAAACCAAGTTTGCATAGAGTTCACCTGAAAGCGAACAATTCAGGCGACTGTGCACTCCCGGTTAGTTACAAAGCAAACTAGCTACGCGACTCCCCGCTGTAAATTAAGATTAGAAGTAAATTGTCCTCTGGTATCCTTTGAAAATATTTCCCGTTTCCTAGTAACTTTGCGCTTCTGTACTATTTTGTTTCTTGTGCAAAAAGCAGTTTTAATTTCTCATAGTGCGTACTTATTAGCCTTATTTAATTTTAGCATTAATTTAGGTGATTCTTTATATTCGTAAGTATGAGTTATACCTACATACCGACACTACGTCGTTTTTTATCATACTCAGCCCATAAACGTCCCACCTGCTGGGCTTACGCTTCCTCTCTTGGATTAAAAATGGGACGAACCCACAACCAATTGGAGACTATTACGAAAACAACCAGAACCAATGGTTCAACGTGCCTTCCGAAGCACAGAGGAACTCCAGATATATTTATCCGGTGACCTGGTATTGCAATTGCCTAACTTGCATGTTTGCAACGCGAACGCAAAAGCCGCTGCGTCATTTAACTCCAAACTCTGAATAGAATGCAAGAAACTCAATTTCATGTAGCTAAAGTACCATCTTTCATCTGTAATTTTATTTTCCACATTTGATATAAAAGTTGATACATCTCGGCGCTTCGCAAAGGTAGAACGTTAGCATACAATAGGCCGTATCAGCTGACAACGAAGTGACAAAAGCCAATCACTGGCAGGACAGGAGCGCGAACGGACTATGTTTGAATTATTTTTATTCAATGAAAGGCAAAGTTGCAGTTTGCATAAGGCCATACATATGCATGAGGTAACAGGCACAGCGCCTGGTGCATGTATTTACCATAGGCAAAATGGCGGACAAAAATAACACAGCGGGAAACAGAGCCGTGATGCGCTGTGACAAATCCGTTTTGTATAAAACAACCGACTGATTTCGAAATACCCAGCTCAATGTAATTAAAACGAATAATTGTGGTACAGTATTGTTAAAATGTGGAAAGCTAAAGGTTAAACACGCGCCCCGTATTTAAATATCAATCAGGCCGATTTAAATATCACCATTATTTATTTTTCTCGGTATGTTGAATGCTTTATATTGGATTGCTCATCCATTGTTGATCATTTCTTTTTGTTTGTGATAAGAGAAAATTAAGCGGGATTTAATCGAATATATTTTGTTTAATTTTTCATCAATAAATAATTCTTATGAAAACAATTAGGAAAAACAATTAAGTTCTATGTAAATTAATAACTTATTACAACTAAACCCCAGACCAGAATTCGAGAAATACAGGCATGGGTCTACTTGGGTATACTATACGATAAGCGTCATCTCCAATACAATTATATCTCACGAAATACCAAACCAGACAATGCCTAGTCATTTTTGTGGATACTTTTTCTGTAGAACTCGTTCGCGATTAATGTCTTGTCTTGTGAGCGGAGTGTAGGTGATACATCGTGACCATTGCTGCCCGGCCCCGCCGTCTATCAAAAAGCTCAGTTTACCTCGCCCTTTTGTTGTCTAGCCCTCGGCTTGTTCTCCCTCAAAGGGAGTAATTTCAAAGGTCTTACGTTTCCTTTATGGGGGCCTTCTGAGGCATATCGCGTGGTTAAGTTAACTGGTGACGTAAAAAAAATGTTTCGTTTGTGGCAATCCGTGTTTTTAGGATCAACGTTAGGGCTGTGTAATGTCAGATACCTACCTATACGTTTTCTTTGTCTGTGAGTGCTAAAGAGGCCCCTTTGAAATTACAATGTATTAGCAATTTGTAATATGTATGAGGTTGTATGTACATCTGTCACTTTGATTGCTCTTGTTATTTACTTTATTCATTTGCTTTTTTTTTTCACAAAACAACAGCAATGTTACTAACATTGTTAGTAGTAATCCAGCTATCTGGCCGTCGTAAAAAAAAAATAGTTTCCCGCTATTCTTCACCCCATCTCACTGGGAAGCGACCTTGAGACCTCTGGGCCTGAGACCGATGTCACAAAAGTGATAATAGTATTTCGATATTCTAACCATTAAACCACAGAGGTGGATTTACATTTTGGTAAAAAGAGCAGTAAATAAAATTTATATAGCCTATGACTGTTCCACTGTTGAGCAAAGGCCTGAATCACACACAAACCCACAAACCCGGGCTATGCATCGAAAAATCCGAAACACAGTTTGCCCGACCTGGGAATATAACCCGGGATCTTTGGGTATCGGGCCGAGCATTTTGCCAATCAGCCACCGAGGAATAAAGAATAATAAATTTGATATTTATTAAATCCATCTAGGTACTAATACTAGTAATAGGCTGTTAAAGTTTTAGCGAAAAATATACATTACAAAAAAAAGTCAAAACAACACTGAGCCAGTGAAACTTGGGCTTGGCTTAAAATTGCAATTCCCATTTCGTATTTGCTAAAAGGATTTCGCGGATATCCGAATTTTTGTATACCCGAAACAGTCCCGTTGAAAAATCAGATTAAAATACACGAAAGTCAATGAATGCTCAAACAGGGATCTGCTCGTAGCGTATTCAAATAGGAATGAATGAGCCAAAACAAACCAATCAATCACATAGTTGCGATTAATTATTCAGCATCAGTAATTGTTGGCGATCGCCAGTCATGTACCAGTAGGTAGTATAACGTGCTATAAATATTAACACAGGAAACCTGCTAACTGACTAACCCGTTAGCAAGGAAAACAAATAAACACTTTACCACAAGAATATAATTTAGTATATTACAAAATAAGAAAAAAAATAAAAATAAAATATGTTACAAAAAACAGAATAATCGTAAACACAGTTCAGAATAACATAATAATAATAAATTTGTGAAATAATTATATTAAATAAAAAAAAAAATGGTAACGCAAAAACCGGACGCGCGCGCGCTTACGGTATATAATATACGCAAGTACAGGATATTATTTTTATAAAAACATAAATTAATATCTAACATAATAAAAACATAAAACCATGTAATAAAACCAAACGATTTTTTCTCAAACATGCTTGGAAATGATATCATTACTTCGAGAATCTTCTCATAGATAATTTTTAATTGCTGTACTGGTCAAATACACGCGAGCAGCGGCCGGCAAAAGTCTATATCTGACGTGTTTAGCGGCCGAATAAAATAAGATAAGAAACCTCATCAAGTTATTTAAAAATGGAATGAACATTTCACTTCGAAATACGGCAACTAAAGAGTCATCATCTCAGCCAAAAGACGTCCACTGCTGGACAAAGGCCTCCCCCAAGGATCTCCACAACGACCGGTTTTGTGCTGCTCGCATCCAGCGGCTTCCCGCGACCTTCACCAGATCGTCGGTCCACCTTGTTGGAGGCCTGCCCACACTGCGCTTTCCGGTACGCGGTCGCCACTCGAGGACTGCTCCGCCCTAGCGGCCATCAGTCCTGCGAGCAATGTGCCCTGCCCACTGCCACTTGAGCTTAGCAACTCTTCGGGCTATGTCGGTTACCTTTGTTCTTCTGCGGATCTCCTCATTTCTGATTCGATCTCGCAGAGAAACCCCGAGCATAGCCCTCTCCATTGCTCTTTGAGTGACCTGGAGCCTTCTGATAAGGCCCATAGTGAGCGACCACGTCTCAGTCCCGTATGTCATCACTGGCAACACACACTGGTCAAAGACTTTCGTCTTGAGACACTGCGGTATATCGGACGAGAAGATATTTCGTAGCTTACCGAACGCTGCCCAGCCTAATTGGATTCGACGATTGACCTCTTTGCTGAAGTTGGACCTACCTAGCTGGACCGTTTGTCCCAGGTAAACATAATCGTCCACAACTTCAAGGGCAGAGTCTCCAACCTTCAGAGGAGTGGGTACGACACGTGAGTTTGACATAACTTTCGTCTTCTCCATGTTCATTTTAAGACCCACTTGTTGAGAGACTCTGTTGAGGTCACCGAGCATTGTGCCGAGGTCTTCCAGGGTCTCAGCCATGACCACTATATCGTCAGCAAATCGAAGGTGAGTGATGTATACGCCGTTGACGTTGATGCCGAGTCCTTTCCAGTCCAGAAGCTTGAAAGCATCTTCCAGTGCAGCAGTGAACAGTTTCGGAGATATAACATCTCCCTGTCTCACTCCTCGCTGCAACTGAATAGGTTTCGAGTTCTGGTCCTGAAGACGGACTGACATTGTGGCGTTTTCATACAAACACTTCAACACTTCGATGTACCGGTAGTCAATTTGGCACCGCTGGAGAGACTGTAGCACGGCCCATGTTTCAATCGAATCGAAGGCTTTTTCATAGTCCACAAACGCTAAGCAGAGAGGCTGGTTATACTCTTCGGTCTTCTGTATAACCTGCCGCAGCGTATGTATGTGGTCCATGGTGCTGAAGCCTTTTCGGAAACCGGCTTGTTCGATAGGCTGGAAGTCATCAAACCTGCGTGCGAGACGATTCGTTATGACTCTCGAAAACAGCTTGTAGACGTGGCTTAGAAGTGAGATGGGCCTGTAGTTCTTCAGCAGGGTTTTGTCGCCCTTTTTGAAGAACAGTACCACCATACCTTCGTGCCACGTTTCTGGCGTTCTGCCCCCTAGTACGACGGAATTAAATAGCTTCTGAAGAGCTACGAGTACCGGTCTTCCGCCTGCTTTCAGAAGCTCGGCCGTAATTCCGTCAGCACCTGGTGCCCTGCCGTTCTTGAGCTGTTTGAGAGTCATACTAATCTCGTACAGGCTGATGTCCGGGATGTCTTCGGTATACTAAACAACTAAAGAGTAAAGGAAGGAATTTATTTAGCAAGGACTTCATTTAAATTGCGAAATGGCTCGCAAATGGAAAGCTGTTTAGAGTAAATTAAAAAAAAAAACAAATGAACATAAAGTGCCTGCAAAATGTTCTTCTACTCCATCGACTGGTGTAGTTGATCGATGTTTTAATCGTACATAGGTAGCATATTAGCACAGTATTACTATTAAAACTGTGTTATTAGTTAGAATTTCCGCGCAATTTAGAGAAAAGCATTATACTACACTACGTACAATGTCCTCAGACTGGGTGGAGCGACGATTTTCGATAGGTGGCTGACAAGAGCTGGATGGGCACCTGGAAAGGCCTGTGTACAGCAGCGGACTAGTTTAGACTGATGATGATGGTGATGATGATTATACTACAAGCCTTGGCCGCAACTGGGCATAGATGCATTAATAATAACAGACAGAATAATACAAAACATTGCCAATCGCACTAAAACATTGAAGCGTGAAGAGCTGTAATTGTTAGCTGTGGTCATTTGTCATCAGCAGATCGCGCCGCATCATTGATCAAATCTCAATTAAGTAAAGAGGTTTAGCTTTATTGTTAACGAATCAGTGTAATGAGTACTTAATCTAGATAAGTTAACTGTTTACATTTGCTGCAATTATTACGTAAAAGCCCCTGTCACTCGCGCTTGCTCAATGAAATTGCTGGCACAATAGATATATGTTCGTATTCTAGGGCTGAACTCGCAAGTGCAATTGTGAAGTTAAGACCGGATTAATATTATTTCCTGTTATGACAATGTTTGTGTGTTAAATAAATATCAAATAATATTTATTTTTGCCGGAATTACAGGATACTAGTTCAGGCACATCATATTGCTATTTTACTCTATTCAAAGTCAGAGTCAAGGTAAATTTTTTTATTTCAAATAAACCTAAAAATAAGTACTTTTTAATCGTCAAAACATTTTTTACGTACTACCCATTCAGGACGTCTTTTTTTTAGCTGTAAAGAAGAATAGGCGCAAGAACCGCACAGCTTTTTATAGAAGTAACGACATTAAAAAAAATACAAAAAAAATATGTATGTCGTTATCAAATCATACAATATTACAATTATAAACTTCAAGAATACGGTATATACTGAATATTAGTATTTTAAGGATTCACCATTACCAACTCCGACTTCTCCAGAGATTTCCAGTAAGAATTAGTAGCAATATAATGGACACTATAACTGAGGAGATCGATGGTGCAATGGTTAACGCGCCCAGTCTGCGATTGCAAAGATTAAGCAACTTTCGCAAAGGCCAGTCATCAGATGGGTGACCAAAACATATCCTCCGTGCTTCCAAAGGCACGTTTAGCCGTTGGTCCCGGCTGCATTAGTAGTCGTTAACAACCACCAATCCGCACTGGGCCCGCGTGGTGGTTTATGGCCCGTCATCCTTGTCCATTCATAGGGAACGCTCGTGCCCCAGCAGTGGGGACATAAAATGAGCTGATGTTGATAATAAAGGAAGAAGCTTAGCAAGAGCTGACCTAACCCAGGGCAGCACTCATGCCAGCCCACTACTCCAAATATCTTCAGAGAGAAGTAGCAACATTAAAAACTAACTAAATTAAAAAAATATATTTAAAAATCAAAGTAATTCATTGAAGACCACAGCAACGCAACACACAGTAATGGAAACATAGACAAAATTATGCTTAGTGGCCCGTGAGTGGAAATGAAAACCGCAAAGGCCACTCAAAACGTCGCCAATGCACGTTCCCCTACACCGGAACACTGAATATAACGTTGATAAATCATAGCAATATATCCGTTATGGTAGTGAAACAGCGACTCGCCACGTATCGGGATATCGCTGGCTATAGCGGTATCGGAAACCGCTTACATTCGAATCGTCCTTAACGGTCGCATCTATGTACCGTAAAAACGAGCTAAATGCGATATGACTGTTTCAATCAATACGAGTACCGAAAGAGATCGACTCTGATTTCGAGTGTTGCCTCGAATAGTTATTATCTGCAAGTTCACATGCTCGCGAGAGGTTTTGCGATTTAGACGTTCCGATTCGAATGACAAATTGCAGACAAGAAGGCTTTGGGCAGACGGCATTTCGTTGGCTTGTTAGCATATGGAGCTTGGCGCAGCGGCTATTATGTTCGAGTTGCAATCTTGCAAGTTAAGCAACTTTCACAATGTTGGGTCACTAGATGGGTTACCAAATTAAAACGTCTTGTGCTACTCCGTGCACATTGTGATGAATGAATAGTGAATTGTTTCTAAAAATGTCCACTTACTTAACACCTATATAAAGACTAGCTTCTATGTAGTGCAGTCACGGTTAAGTTGATATAATTGAAAATACTATCGTATTGCATAAACAAATATATATTAAGTATCCAAGGAAACGTGTTTACAGTTAGTCCGATCCATAAATTCGTAACACACTATAGTTTTTTCTACAATATCATTTAAAGTGGGGCAAAAATCATGAAAACGAGAGGCAGCGTTTAGTTGATTTCTTATAGTTAATCTAAATTGTTGTACCTTTGATTTTGTCTAAACAATCGCCAATGGCTAAACTACAAATTGTCAGTCTCACATTTTCGATATATCAAGCGGTTATTTAAATTGTTAATTTTCAAATTAACACGTTAAATTCTCCATACAAAGTTAGTATGGTCACGCGGCATCAAATAAATATGTAGAAAGACATTTCAAATAAAATATATGACACTTGTCACTTACGGATGGCGCACCCTTAAGAACAAAATACACGTAAATCAAAAGCAAGTTAAACTGAAACATAAAGTTTAGGAAGAAATACAAAAGCCGAGAGTTGAAAACTCACTCATCGGAACTTTAATATCTTGTACAGCCAGCATCAAATTGAAAGAAACAAAATATAATCAAACGTGTAAAAAGAAAAAAGATTTTTTACACGTTTGGAGTTTTATGACAAACACTGACAACATTTTTGTGTCTGATAAAAGACTAAATGTAATGTAAGTTAAGGCGAAGGGTAAGGCACACTAGCGCCACCAATTGATAATTTGACAATTACTAACGGACCGGATCTTTTTTTAAACATTGCGTACCGTCCGACAACAGGAAAGCATTCATAGTATTTATTTAATAATTGTGCACTACTTTTTGTTGCGGGGTTTATTCACAAAACGGGCTATCGCATTTATTTATAAACAATGGCCACTGTTAATGTTAGCGAATGAATACAAAAACAAACCTAAAAGTAGTGCACAGTTATTAAATAATAAATGTTTGCCTAGTGTCGGAAAGTCCGCAATATTTAAAAAAAAATCTAGTTTAGCAGTATCAAATTAAATCCATTAGCGGCGCTAGTGTGCCTTACGCTTCGCCTTAAGGTGATTTGTAACTTGTTCTAGCGTCAGTCGCCGAACTCGCATTCAACCCAAGCATCTATGTCAGATACTTGGGTTAAATGTGAGAAATCGTAGTTCAATCTCAATAGCTTTGTTAGAGTACTGCACTGAACATGAACCCATACCTTACAAATACAATTTTAACCTTAAAAAAACAAGTCCTACTATTTAAGGTCCATCCTATGGACTTCTTCAATATGATGTTGCTTGTACATAAGCATATACCTATATGCTCACTACTATTCCCAGAAACCGTAGTCAAAGGCAGGGCGAGTATCTACGTAGAAATAACAGCAGCCGTATCGGTTACGGCGTAAAGGCCATAAGCAACCACAATCTTTGTCACCACAGATCATAGTATGGTCTGTGCTTTACCAACCTGAGCAGGCTTACATGTTAGAACTATAATTAGTGTTGTTGAGGACTCGAGTTCTAGTGCCTTACAAATAAACAAAGAATATGCTCCGAATAGTTATTCCGTGTTTTGTTCCTGTCATGTAAACGTCATTTCAAACCAGAGTAAAAGAGACAAAACACGGAATAACTATTCGGAGCTTATTCTCTGTTTATTTGTAAGGGGGTTAGAGTTTTAATTGCATGACTCGTCACAAGAGAGAAGGGATTAGTGTGCTGATGAGACTCGCGAGTCTGGTGTCAAGTTGAGCGCTAACATTCAAATGTTGTCGTCTCGACTTTTTTTGAAAAGCGAAACGAGCTCTAAAATATGAAGTCGGGAAATTCTAAGCTCGAAAGACATTGAACTCTGCGATTTGTTTTGTATCGAGTTAAGTCTTATAATTTTATGACCGAGCTCCAAAAAAATACTGACAAGACTGAAAGACCAGAAATAACCCATCACACTGGCACCATCATCAGGCTGATGGATCATAACCATGAAAAAAAAAACAAAGCTGGGTTACATACAATTTCTTAATACAATATTTAGATTGATGAAGATAAAACAAAACACAATCCGATTACCAACATCGGAGTTCATTTTGTTGATTCCGTTTTATTAGTCACTCAATTTCAGCGGTCATGTGCCACTTTATCACAGTGATATGCTACAGACTTGCGTTGACAAATGAGAATGCTGCTGCGACTGACGGCTCTGTCTGATACACACTTTAACAGACGACTATACATTTATACGATTTATAAAAATAGTTGATGGCTCCAAAGGAAAATAAATAGTAACATAGTAATGCCAAATGGTTTGTCAACTAGTGGTTTTTGGATTTGGACTTTTGATTAAGGATAAAAGCGAGGCATCTCGAACTTATGTATTATACTTAAGTTCGTTTACTTTCTGGAGATGTCTCGGCAACAATTTTACTTTTAGGAAAACTAAAAATACTTTGCTTTTCTATTTTATTTTTAGTAAAGCATATGGTATTCAAACAATGGTATATTCTTTGACACACACGAACCAAGTTCATATTCGGAATTCACGTTCGGGTGAGATTTAAGAACGTCTGCGGCCATCATTACTGGTACGTGTACAGTATACAGATGAAGTTACAGTAATAGATAGATACAGTACTGTCCAACAATATGCCACGCCGCTGACGTCAATATGATATGATTAGCAACATTATACAGCCTTCAGCGCGTTATAGAACAATTTATGAACATTCACAGGTCGTTATAGATTACATAATGTTTAACCAAAACCACCCCGTGTGGTGCCGGTGGTAAGGAATTGCACCACCCCATCTCTTCCCGTGGGTGTCGTAGAAGGCGACTATGGGAGCATTCCAGAGGATGGGCAGCAGCGTCTCTCTGTGATTATTCTCACCTTACTGCGATCGCCAACCTACCTGCCAAGCGTGGCGATTATGGCAAATTCCCCTTAAAATTAAGTATCCTTGAGGGAGGCCTTTGTCCAGCAATGGACGTCTTTTTGGCTGAGATGATGATGATGATGATGAAAAGTGCATGGTGAATTGGGTTTGAATTGCTGCTAAAACAATGCTGCTTGTCGGCAAACATAGTCACCATTTTGGGTTGGATCCTTCTACAAGAGAATCTAAGGAAGTCTAAAAACGTTAGTACGAACATATGGTATTGATTTCTACATAAATGACAAACGGTCGATCTGGCGTATCGAACTACAAATTGGTTTTCAAGTGCCGGTAAACTCTGTAGCTTATCAATATTTATCATACAAGTGTATTATAATGAAACCATATTTGATGGTTCGAACTTATTATACCCAAAATAGTAAGTCGCCCTAAAAAGCACGAACGTGCTATAAAATACCATATCTGGTGTAATCTCGTCGAAAAACGATGCTTGCAGCGGAAGTAATGTCAGTTTTTTATCGTACATCCGTGTTTTCGTTAATAATCGGGTCGAAGCGAGGTCGGAAAATACTTTTGGAGCTGTTATATTTGCATTTTACGATGCATTTTATATGTTTTTTTTAAACTGTCATGGTCACCAATATGGATTTAATTATTAACAGGATTATGACTATGTTTTTTGTTTATCGCGAGTTTGTTTGTTTGATGAATGTCCGATATTTCGGCACAGTTGCATGCGCCTTATTCACGGATGTACTAAAGATTTGTAGGTAGTTTGGTAAGATTTTTGAGTAGACAAAAGTTAAAAAAAAAAATCATAATTTTTTCGCTACTTTTCATAAAATTATATAAATCCGTAATTTAAATTATCTCCATTAAAAAGTTTGAAAAAGAAAAACGATTTGTGTTTTCTTTAAAATAAACAATGATTAACGTAACATAATATCATACACAGTATTCTAATGATTTCTTATTCTTATAACTAAGTATAGCATACACATACAAAAAAGGTTCTAAGAGCGGGATTCTGGACCCGCTCTTCTGACATTCCGGGTCACGCACCCCGCCAATTAGGCTTTCGTGGCTGTATCCGACCCGTCCAAGATAGGACGTCGTAGCTGTTGACATTGAATAAGGCGCACTCTGGCTGATATAAGTTGGAAGATAGTGTTGACAAAGTTTTATGAATCAATACATATAAAAAGAAAAGGAAGGAACGAAGAAGCTCGATGGCACAGTGGCTAAGGTCTGCGAGTGCTGAATTAAGCAACTTTCGCAAAGGCCGGTCATCGGATAGGTGACCAAAAATGTATTATCTCGAGCTCCTTCGTGCCTCGGAAGGCACGTAAAGCCGTTGGTCCCGGCTGCATTAGCAGTCGTTAACCACCAATCTGCATTGGGCCCGCGTGGTGGTTTGTGGCCCGTTCTACATATCTGATCCGAACCCCTCGGAGAATCTAGTAAGGAGCGGGGACACACACTAGTGCATGATGCCATCTCTGTAGAAAACCTGTGAAGGTGTTTCGTTTCACACAGCTTGAGCTTAAGTTTCTCGCTGCTCCCAAAAAAGTACAGTGACGCTGAAAATTCATTTTGAGGAAATCAACAAACTCTCCAAAAGAAAAACCTGGAACGTTGAAAATCAGGCGACTGCTAGCAGAGAATTTCATGGCGAGAGATAAGACGGGATTTTTCAAAATTCACTCGGGTCGTTTTACCTACATAGACGTGTTAACATAGACGAAGGCGCGGCTATTGTAACGTGATTTTTATGATTTGTATACCTATTATATAAAAATTGTACTAAGCATCGAAATAAAATACCAATGCCGTATTATATTTGGTATTGCACAGTACAGTGTAATGAAGCTGTAAGCGAGCGTTTTGAGCAAGCACCATGTTCTAGTAGGCTTCTGACAAATGAGCGGGGCGCTGACGCTGACAGCCTGCGGCCGGGACCGCTTGCTCCCGGGATTGTTAATCGGGATGGAATGTAGTATATATGTTATGGACCAAGTAATAAATTGGGGCATTTTTCATAATGCCCAAGCACTATGAATAATGACAAGCTACTTAGGGCAAAGTAAATAATTATAATTTGAACTTCCTTACTTATCACATTGCCTAGATATTATAAATATTGCCATGTGGTTTTCGGGCAATCTGATAATACCCTGTGTATTTTATATTACACGGGGTGCGGGGAGGAGAACAAGGGGTTCTATAATGTTTTACACACAATTTATCAGCCAATTTTCATTCCACAAGCAACATTTTGTCACCTTTTCATTTCACAATAAACTATTGCTTTAAAAATGGCATCAAAACATAAACATTCAAATGGCAAGCTGTTATTTTATAAATCATCATTTTATTTTATTTTAAAAGATAAACTGACGTGTCAACATTTTTCAGAAAACAAAAAAGTACGTTTTGTAAATAATTAATTTGTCCAAAATACAACATAATTATATATTTTTTAAACAATACAATAATAATCTTCAAAAGTTTGTTTCTGGCTTCATTGTTTTGGTCACTGATCTTTTTTTTTTTTTTTTTTTTTGTCCCAGGGGAAGTCATTACGACTACCGGAGCCTTTAAGAGGCACCCGGTTATGTGGGACTCACCCGTCCGCCTTTCCACACCCACTGACAGGGAGAGAGGCTCCAAGTCAGCTGCCAGGACTAAGTCCCGGCTGGGAGGGCGAGACGGAGGGGGATACCGCACTAAACCCCTGGGGGACCACAATCCGAAAGCAGAAGGCTAAGGCGACGGCACGGGACATGTCCGAAGATAATGACCGCGACCGCCGCCCTGCGCCCGTGCACCGACCTGCAGCCATCTCCACACACCCATTCCCGCGTTTGCACGGGAAACGTGTGCTTTGACGGCCACGCGCCGGGGCACGGGCACGTACTGTTGACACACAGCAATATGAATGAACAAAGGAAAAGAAAAGTCCACGCGCACCCCCCACAGGCGGGGTGCAGCGCCGACACCTCAACACTGGTCACTGATCTAACACAACCTAACCACTCCAAACCTTACCATACCAACCCTCACCTTTCTGTTCTTTGCCCCCTAGTGGAAGGCTGCGCCCCCCTGCTCGCCGTTCTTCCTAGCCGGAATATTGCCTAATGTCTTACTGGCCAAGTAACCATTATACCAAAATAAAATAAATTAAGTAATAGATCTTTGTCCATTTGACGTTTTTGCGATAGGAAAATATAAAAATAATGTTCTGTTGCAAAATGCCTATTCATAAAACAATTATTTTATGAGATTTTTTATGAGTGCTGATTTGTGAAATGAACATTTGCGTTTCGTTGCTTGTTATCTAAAAATTTGTTGAATAACTGTCGAACTTTGTCCAGTTAATTTAAATTTTTATTATCATAGCTCAGCAGAGTACCTACCTATGAAAGCAATAACTTAAAAAAAAATATTGATTCTATCTTTGAAATAAAAAAAACAGTAATAAAACCTTGTTTTAATTACTCTGCCCCATATGTGATATATTTTTTTTTAATAAATAAAAGAAGCAGGCAAACGAGCAGACGGGTTACCTGATGGAGAGTAATCGCCGCCGCCCATGGACACCCGCAAACCCAGAGGAATCGCAGACGCGTTGCCGGCCTTTAAGGAAGGAATAGGCTCGTTTCTTGAAGATCCCAAGGTCGTAACCGTCTATAAATAGCTGGTTCCACAACACTGTAGTTCGAGGCAAGAAATTTCGTGAAAAACGCACAGTAGTAGACCGCCACCCATCAAGGTGATGTGGATGGAATGACATTTGATTGCGTGTAGTGCGGTGAAGGAAAGCAGCGGCAGAGATCAAGCCAAACAATTTCTCAGAACACTCCCCATGATATATGCGGTACAATATACAGAGAGACGCAACGTCTCTCCGAAGAGCCAGTGGATCGAGCCGACCTGAAATAACCATGTCGTCGATAATTCGAGCAGCTCTGCGTTGAATGCGGTCAAATGGAAAGAGTTGGTGCTGGGGTGCTCCAGCCCAAAGATGGGAGCAGGGAGGAGGTTTTCCGGGTGTCCATGTGCGGCGGTGATTACTTTCCATCAGGTGTCATCTTTTATAAAAAAATAAATAAATAAAATAAATGATTTCGATTTTTTTTTAATTTTGAGATTAAGGTAAATAAATACTAATGTTTAGTATTAATATTTATAAATATTTATAAAATATTTTTCAAAATACAGTGAAAAAATTAAACGCCCACCCGACCCATTTCAGCTTCAGTGCAGCAATTAGCACTAAAAATAAAAAGTAAAAATTTATTAATATTTATTTTCAGTTTTAATACTGAATCTGCAAGGGGTTAGCGGGGAGAAAGTCACGTAGTCAAATGGCCTCGATCTAGTAGGAAACGGGTACACGCTTGCGTGGTTCTATCCCTTCAAGAAACCCTCAGAGTATGTTGCGATTACAGGGCTTGAGGAACCCCTTAAGTTTCTCACCACCCATAGAAGTCCGGTTACGCTGTAAAGGCTATAGGCGGCAAACTACTTCTTTAAAAATATTTTTCAAATGGCGTAATTATCAATTTTGTGTTGTGCGGTCTGTAAGGCACCCACGTCTGCATTTAAAGGTTAAACTTTATAGCGAAGTCGAAACCATTCTACGAACGGACCTAACCTTTAGCTTTCAAGGATGTCTCGAAACTACATAAATACTTTATGCACGATTTCTCCCAAACCTTATTAATAAAAACTTATTACCGGACCGAGCTGCTGACCGAGACGAAAAATTACTCACTGCTTACCAATTACATAGAAGTAAGGTTGAATCTCTTGAAAACATAAATAGGATTTTTTTGAGAGGTTATTGTGGTGGTTTTAAATATAACGTTATCGAATTTATTTAATACCTTAGTTGATTCTAAGAATTTTCAAGTAAAGTTTTATTATAGAGTTTATTACATGTTTTTGCAGATAAAATCAGTATATCGTGGTAATAAGGTCACATGGGTTAAGTAGATGAGTGATAATTAGTCATGGAGACATACGTTCTCACTAATAACTTAATTAAGGGTATTGTTACGTAGCTCATAACGCTGTCTACTGTAGTACTTGAAACAATTAACCCAATAGCCTATAAGAACTCAGAAGCAGTAACTCAAAAGCAATTTACATTACTACTATCATCCTAATATATTTAATTGTTCGTTGTTTAACACAATTGCTAGCTGCAGGAATTGCTAAGTCTATTGTAAATAAACTTTTGATGCTGTGAAGTTCGCACTAAGGGATTATCTTCGAAATTATTACGACCGGATTAAGTATACTACTCAAAACAAAATAAGGGCCACGAGGTATTTTTTCATTTTGGTGTAAATTATTAAACATTTACATATTGAAAGTAGTAAAATATTGAGTATACAAACTCTTTGATACCTAAACTTTTTAATATTGTAGTATTCATCTAATGCTGGCAACAATTTTAAATAAAATTTGATTTAAAATTATTTTTGAAAATTTTGATTGCATTTTCTTTGACGTTTTGCTTTCCTTAGCTTCTTGGTTTATTAGAAATTATCAGAGTTCATTGATATCTCGAGTCAGAAACATCTTTTGCAATATGCCACAAGCACGCAGGCGTCATATGGACTCGCTGACAGCAACCAGAGCCGTTACAATGATTGAAGAAGGTCATTCGAAGCGATCTGTGGGTTTGCAATTGGGATTTTCTCGAAGAGCTATTCAAAATCTATGGAATCTCTTCCAAGAGACCGGCAGTGTTAGAAGAAGACCTGGTTCGGGCAGAGTTCGCATTACAACAGCTCAAGAGGATCGTTACATTCGATTAAGTGCGCGCCGAGATCGCACAACGACGGCCCGCAAGCTGCAAAATCGTTTACGGCTCACAACGGGTACTCGTGTCAGTGACCAAACTATTCGTAATCGATTGCATGAAGACCAGCAGGCATCAAGAAGGCGAGTTGTCCGTATTCCATTAACCAGAAATCATCGTGCAAATCGTTTAAGATTTTCCCGTCAACATTTGGACTGGGACATAAACCAATGGGGCATGGTGCTCTTCACAGACGAATGCAAAGTTAAATTTTTTAACGACGATCGGCGTATTAGAGTATGGAGAAGACGCGGCGAGAGATTTTCAGAAGCCTGCATCCATGAAGTCGATCGTTTTGGTGGTCCAAATGTAATGATTTGGGGCGGGATAAGCTTACACGGCAAAACTGAGCTCGCTATTTTAAATGAGGGTACTGTTACTGCTCAGCGGTATATTTAGGAAGTCGTCAGACCACATGTGATCCCATTTGCCCAGCGAGCGGGTCCTGGATTCATCTTGATGCAAGACAATGCTCGTGCACACACGGCTCAAGCGACTCGGTTTGTACTAGAAGCGTCTCAAATTCAAGTCTTGCCGTGGCCGGCGAACAGTCCGGACTTAAATCCAATAGAGCACATGTGGGATCAGTTGAAACAAAGAGTTAGAGACGGTGATCAGGAAATCCACAACCAACAGCAACTCAACAACGCTGTTAAAAGAGCCTGGGAAGAGATTCCAATGGAAAATCTCAGGCATTTGATTGAGAGCATGCACTCCAGGCTTCAGGAGTGCGTAACGAAACGAGGGGGGCATACCCGTTACTAAAAGATGAGCATGGAGTATTTTCTTTTGTTTCAGTAACTTTACATTGTTTTTATTTTTAACCTTAAATGTGTTTTTTTTTTCAAAAGCAAATAAACTTTTTAATCATTATTATTGGAATAAATTTATTGGTCTACACGGTAAAAACAACATTAGTTTTCGTTATGGAGACAAAAAAATTAATATTGGTTTTATTGGTTTATTATAATGGTACAGACAAAATACCTCGTGGCCCTTATTTTGTTTTGAGTAGTATATAAACGTGAAAGTCGGGAATGATTTGTAGTTGAAAATCTTTCGGGTTCTTTCAACTGGTACTTTAAGTAAATCAATATTATTTTGTTTTTATTTTTATTCTGGTGGTTTTACGCTATATAAAGAATGAGTAGGTATTAAAACATTTCTTTTTTACAAGCTTTTATTTAACTTGCAATGTATGTTTGTCTGTTCGGGTGGAATCTTGCAACTCAATTTTGAAGCAGATATCTTCAACTGATTAAGCTGAAATGTTGTATATACATGTTTAGTTCGGAGCACAATACATGGTTAATTGTGTAACGTCATTCTAAATCGAAGATGGCGGCACACCCAAGTTGGCGGACTAATTATTTTTAATGCATTCCTACAATATGTATCAAATGAAAGGGCTTGATATATATCGAAAATAATATGGAACTCATAATCCTATTTATAAACCTATTATAGAATGCCTTCTTAATGAACGTTGCAAACGCGCATGGGATTGTATTCTAAAAATAAATAACAGTAAAGTCAAAGTCAAATATTTTTTATTCAAATAAACTTTAGAAAAGTGCTTTTGAATCGTCCAAACATTATTTTACCTACTACCCATTCAGGACGTCTATTTTTTAGCTGTGGAGAAGAATGGGCGCAAGAAACTTTCATTAATATAAGTAATGACATTTACAAAATTATATGCCGTTACCAAGTTATACAAGTTTAAAATAACTTTAAAATATTTTAAATTAGAAATACCTGTTGGAGTGATTGGAGCATTTTAAAACCATGCTGTTTTGTCTTCAATGTAATAGACACTTTATAATAAGCTTTTATATAAAGCTTTTCTTTAATGGTGATTTTAAATTCATTAATATAAAGTTTTTGAATATTGACAGTAGATAGAACTAGAGTAGATAAAACAGTAGATATTCCGTTGCCATTATAAATCATATGACCTTTATTGAACCACAAACAAGGTTTAACATTTCCAATACATATTTACAATATTATTCTGAATCTAAAAATAAAAACTTTAAAAAATATAATAAAATAACTAAAATAAATTATTAAAAGGAGTCTCTTTAGGCAAGGTTCCGAAGATACTGGCAGCGTTCCCCCTTTGAATAGCTAGATTAATTCTTTGTCCGAGGTAGCTGCCAGCTCTTCGGTCTCCTGTGATGTCGACTAACCTTTTTGCTATTTCCTTAAAAAGTCTTAAGGAAAAAAAAATCATATTAAATTTGTTAATATCAAGTTTTTTAATATTAGACAGCAGATAGAACTAGAGTAGACAGAACAGTACATATTTCATTGTTGCTTAAGCCATTATAAATCATAGATTTACCCGTAAAATTTAACTATTCAATCGTTTCGTATACTTTAACTCAGTAGCCAAAGTAAATAATATCTGAGTGAGCTCGTAACTTTAGAATGAACGATATTTTTTAAACTACTGGACCGTGAACAAACAAATAGGAAACGCTGTCATTTGTCACAACCCCTGTTGTGATAATAAATATTCTGTAAAAACTATGTGACTGCGTGTGTGTTATAATGTATCGTCATAAATATCGTTTGGAAACTAAAACTATGGTTCTATTTTAGTTAGGCTATTCAATAAATCGTTTTTAAGAGTTCTATCCAATGTCACAGTAAATTACTAGATCATTAAAATGTTTCCCTAATACAAGTGGAGTAATTTTGGTCACTTGGATAATGAAATGAACATTAACATAGAGGATGTTCTTAATAAAACCAACCACAATCGGTAAATGACGGGCGGCAGTCAACAGAGCCTCTTTTTTTGCACTTGTGGAAACGAAGTTCTCAATGAGCGATTTTCTGACAGCCCAAATTAAAAAATAAGAATTAGTTCAAAAAAACTTGATAGATGGCGTTTTATTAAAGCCGAGCCGTACAAAGAGGCTGTAATAAATTGTGCAGTACACAGAGTGGACTTTGCTTGTCAACCAAAAAAATAAAAAATGAGTATTTTCATTTCAGGACCTATTTCTATTTTCCATAATTTTGTTCACAGTTTGACAGTTCCACAATATTGATATTTTTTGATACCTTTGTCTGTATCACCTTTTCAAGCAAGTGTTTTTTTTCAAAGAAATGCCAATCCCGTGCATTGTTGCGTTGTGTAAAAAAATTGCTCTCACATTTTCCCTAAAGATGAACCTCGACAGCCATACACGTGCTCTCCATGGACTCGCCTTTTACTAAGCGCCATCTATGAAGTCATTTGGAACTAATTTCTTTTTTTTTGGGGTCGGAAAATTGCCCATTACCTACGTAGAAATTGTATGATGTATTGTCAGTTGTGACGTTTATGCCGGCGCTTCTGTATTACACCATGGACGTCGAGCCATAGTGAAGCGAATGACACTGGCAGTTACACCAGTGACAGCTCGCTTGACGTAACTCCGATCGCTGGAGTATTGCGTTTGCACGTTGGATAATCGGTTTGCATCTGGCACATGCACCACGTGTTCTGTGGAACGTCTCGGTTTTCTTGTAGTCTCGTGTGAGATCTTTACAATTGTACTTTGATTTTAATTACGAAATAGATCGTTGATTGTAAATCGGTGCTTAATTATTTCTCCTCGCCCGTTAACCCACGTCACGCCCAAGCATAGCAAAGATGGAAGAACTTAACAAAATGACCCTTGTGCTTACATATATTTAATTGAGCACCATAGCTATACGGTTAGTAAATAGTATCTTTATTTACTAACTGCATAGCTATCTTATCTCCAATTGTTAACACAAACAATGCTACCAACATTAATATTACGGCGAAAGACTAATATAATCGTAAGCTGGTAATAATCTTCAAAACGGAGTTTAAAACAACTGCCGCTACAGTAATCGTAAGGATATTAATAAAGGAACAGATGAAACGTTGGTATACTATAAAATGTGAAAATAAAAAGTGAATATAAAACAACAAATCGTTCCACGTCGCTGGTTGGCGGCCTCGGGATGGCCATTAAAACGTCTTTATTGGAAAATGTTTACAACAGCTTTATTACTCTAGGCGTAATAAGGCCACTCGAGGTAATGAAAAAAAAACACAACAACATGCCTACTTTTTGCTATTAAAATAATGCTAATCTTAATTTTATTTTTTTATGATTGCGTCCGACGTGAATTTTCAACGATCGCAAAGCTGTTCTTTTGTTTGCCCCTTAAAAATAATCTGTTGCCTTTTGTGGTTAATTATATAAGAAGATGTTGATGACAAAATTAATAGATTACCGCTGAATACAAGCACAATGAATTGGTAGCGATTTTCTAACCGCTACCCTGCTTGAAGCAACGAACTCTACGTCAAAAAAAAAATCCAATTTTTCCTTTAAACTTCTCATCCCTAGGCTCAGGTCTTCTTACATTAAGGGGATATCGGGCTGTCTCGGGAGATTTAGCGACTGCTTTTTTAACACAACAACCAGGAACCAATGGCTTAACATCATTTTCGAAGTTGTGCGAAATATTTAATTTTAACACCTATTCAGTGACCCTTGATCACTAAGTTTGCTTTACTTGCAAGATCGAAAGAGGCAGCGCGTTCGAGTTCCTGTTAAAATTCAATACTGAATTTAATTAAAAAAAAACCTATTATTAGCGCTATTATAACCGCCTTTGTAGTCTAGTTGTTAAGACCACTGGTTTAGACCCAGAGGTCTAAACCAGTTTGTGTATTCGGTTTAGTTGGTGGTAAGGTTTGTTTGTCCGCCTGGCTAGCTATCACCATCTTATTTAAATATGTAGCCATAACATCAATGTTTGTAGCATTGTTGTGTTCCGGCAGCTAGAGATATGTTAGCCAAAGCCTCACTAGTTGAGGATCCCGGGTGAAGTGCGCTTCCATCATTGGCCTTATCATCACTTAACATCAGGTGAGAACAAGGTGACATCACTGTGCTTACCCGTAAAAATGTATAAAAAAATAAAAAATAAATAAACAAAAAATTTACCTATTAACGCACCTAGAAAGCAAATATGCATGGGTCCACGTCAGTAGTCTAACGAAGCTATGGGGATTGAACCACTATTTCTCGCATTTAACCCGACCATCTATTTGTTAGGCCTCCGACGCCTCATAATGTAGATAGAGTATATCGGTCAGCCTTAAAGCCAGTAGGGTATCTATATCGGTCAGCCTTAAAGCCTTATCTCATTTTCAGTACTATACAAATTACAATCACTAAGGAAAACACGATTTACACGACGCCTATACCGAAATATCGCGCACAAGTGATTAAGAATGATTGTCATCATTGTATAATTAATGCAAATTGGACAAATTTCGCATTTCCACCCTCGCCACGGCAATTTTGTCACTCACTCGTTTACTATCCATTGTTTAAGCTTCTTACCAACGAATTCACTTAATTGAAAGTACCTAAGTAGTTAATTGTTTTATCATGTTCTTTCCCGAAGTTCGTTTCAGAAATAAATTGTAAGGAGTGCCGAATTTGTAATGGAGATTGTAAGCCTATAGGTTAGGCAGCTTCTAGTTCAAAAGTTTCAGAGAGATTAAAGTACAGTTTGGAATTGGAGAGATAAAATTATCAAGAGAATTAAAAAAAAATGAAATGTCGCTAAATCCAATCGCTAATCCCGCTAAGGGTTTTTTTATAATAAAATAATTATTTATGGTAAAAAATCTCATATTTAAAGACTAAGGCATTATATAACATACGAAGTTCTTATCTTATAGAAAAGCGAGTAATAGAATACCTTTTTAACGGAAAAGAAACAGCTTCCAAGAATGAACTAAAGGTTTTGTTATTTCAACGATATCTATGTAGCTGACTGAGCTGTAAGCGCTTATATACGGCGAATTAACGAGCGTGTAGAAAAAGATATAGAGGGATCTAAATAATTAAGAAGCTTCTACCAATAAAAGGAAAGTCCTTTCCCTGCGAAAGATCTTTCCTTTTTTACCGCACTATAAAGTATTAATGCCAGTGTTAAAAGTTAACGTGGATGGGTCACGGGCAACAGCTAGCAAGAACTAAAATCTGATTCGTATTCGTTGTACTTAATGGTAATGGTGTTAATTGCTTCATAAATAAGATTTTAACAGTCCAAGAATTGGAGAACGAATTCATTTAAAGTAAGTTTTCGAGGCTTCGGCGAAATTTATATCTAAAACCCCCCTTCATAATTGTGCAGATGGAGAATTATATAAAATATAGATACATCTATACGCCAAAGTTGATTGTGTTCGTTTTCAAAATTATAAGAATGTTCTAGTAAACAAATTAAACTGCACCAAATATCGTGTGTCAAGTGTTTTATCTATCGATATGCTCATTTAACGAATGGAATAAAATGTCTTTTTAGAAGGGAGACTGTTTTTTTGGTTTATTGACATTATAGCTGTATTACCGGTAACCTTTGAATAAACTTTTGATTTGAATAGTCCAGTTTAACATAATACGATTGATGAATCATATTTTAATTAATTGTGTGCGTTATAAAATGATAAGTAATGCAAATTTTAAAAAAATTGTCTAGACAAAATACCATTCTCTTTTAAAGAAAGTGTGGATTACCGAAGAGTGATTTATCCACATCGACTATGGACGGAAATATTATAACGAGAAGAAGCCATAAATACCACAAAAAGCAGTTCATTTACACTTAAATGTAAAGATATTGTCAAGAAATAACAAAACTTTCACAGAAAAAATTAAATGCCCCCCCCCCCCCATCTCATGGCATTTGCTCATTTTCCGAGATAAAAAGGTATCCTTCATTTTCGATTTAAGTAATTTCCATCTTCGGTCTTGTTGACTTGCCATCAGGTGAGATAAGCGTTTTCCCGTTGCGTTATAAATACAAAAATAAGGCAAATAATGGTAAAATAATAAACTCCCATACTAAAGCGTCTTAGCGCATAATTTTGAATGAAGGGCTGAAATATGTGAATATAAATAAATGAAGAGTGGTTTGTAGAACCTATTTACAATAAAGTCATTGGGGAAAAAGAGTTTTATATCGTGATGAAAAAGTTTGACGTTTTGGGTTTCGGTTGAGGCAGTTATATCCAAACTAAAATCAAGTTAAAACGAAACTGTGAAAGTACAGGAATAACGCAGCGTTGCTCACATATAGCCAAAACTTAATGTTTGTCCACAGACTTACTGCGGAAGGAATTCCAACTTGTTTGTGAAATAGACCCGGAAACTCTTACCTTGGAATGTTTGAAAGCAGAGAAATAAAGCCAAAGATAGGTACTATTTGCCACAGACATGGTAACACAAGGTGATATATATAGTTTATTATTAGTTATAGTTTGAATAAGTTATACATTGGAAATTGCTGTTGATTTTGTGGTCGGAAACGTCTTATCTGAAAAAACTTTCATTCAATACGAGATCAAAGTCGGCTTACGAAATAAGATAACTAAGATGTAACGCTCTCTATATAGTGTCCGAAACGTGGGTTCGAGTCTCGATTGAGGCAGTTGCTTTTTAAGTATATATTATTTTTCATAAACAAAAATAATTGTAATACTCGTACAATGTTTATGGAATATATAGGTTTTTTATTTACGAGAGCCTAATGTATGTTTATAAAAATATTGAAACTTTTTCTAAAAACAGTGATATTCACAATGTAAACACTAGAAATAAAAACAAAATAGCAGTACCTTATACTAGGCTCCACAAAGTAAATAATTCATTTAGAGGCCTCTGTGTAGGCCGGTGTGTGTACGGTTTTACAAAAAAGTTCCAATTAATATTCAAAAACTCGATAATAATTAATTTAAAATCACCATTAAAGAAAAGCTTTATAAAAAAGCTTATTATAAAGTGTCTGATTACATTGAAGACAAAACAGCATGGGTTTAAAATGTTCCAATCACTCCAACAGGTATTTCTAATTTAAAATATTGTTAAGTAATTTTAAACTTGTATGACTGGGTAACGGCATATAATTTTGTAAATGTCGTTACTTATATTAAAGCTGTGGAGTTTGTCGCGCCCATTCTTCTCCACAGCTAAAAAATAGACGTCCTGAATGGGTAGTAGGTAAAAAAATGTTTGGACGTTTCAAAAGCACTTTTCTAAAGTTTATTTGAATAAAAGATATTTGACTTTGACTTTACTGTTATTTATTTTTAGAATACAATCCCATGCGCATTTGCAACGTTCATTAAGAAGGCGAATGCCTTCTATAATAGATAAGAAGGCATTCTATAATAGGTTTATAAATAGGATTATGAGTTCGTTGGTGATGATGATGATGATGATGGTACATTTACAATGCTATATTTACATATTTCGAATATTTTATGCCACTCATGAGGAACTCGGGTTCCGTCTATCTGGTAGAATTTTGTTGCTCCGAATTTTATTTGGCATAACACACTTGGCATAATTTTCTTTAAACGAATATGTTCAATGCATAAAAATTATTTAGCATAATAAATTATAGGACTTGGTACCCATTAGATTGGTTGATTAATAAGATTAAGTACCAAACCACTATCTTAGTTAAAATTTTATAGGTAAAGTTGGCTTGCCTTGTTCCCAATAATATTTGGGGGTGGCGCTGCACGTTGTCTTCCATTCTCCTCGATCAACAGCTGTTATCTCAACATTTACTCCTATCTTGAACATATTATGATCTGTTGGTTTTATATAGAAAAACGATTCTCTTTGATTAGCGAATTCAGTCATTCCAATAGTTACTCCTTTCTTTGTCATAACAACTGTTGTCTTTATAGGTACATATAAAAAAAGTTAATATTCAATTAAAGCGAAATAGAGTGGCATCATCACAGAATAAACACGCAACTCAATTTAGTTATTAATTACAGTCGTAAAATTTTGTCAAGTATATTAAATGCTTCAAAATATCACTTTCAGATTTGATAAGGGTACGAAGCTCAAACTGAACTGTTGTTTTATATTAAAATCTGTTAAGCCGCTTAAGGTGAACACGCCTACACAATAGAGGGTCAGCCTTACAAATATAAATAAATTGAGGAAACCCCTGAATTTAATAAAATAGTATGTATGCCTGGATCAAAATTCATTGGGGCGGTAAGGGCACGCATGTTTCGATATGAGATATTTTCGAAGAAGGGCTTTTAAACAATATAAGCAAATTAGAAGGGTTGCGGTCCGAAGGGAGAACCTACGAAGCTATCTTATGGGTCTATAAATTAAACCTCAATTTGAATATTTCCTTCTACCTGTACCTAAGTAAAAATTAATTATTATTCTTTAGTTATTTACTTTTATCATGTTGGTCAGTTTTCATTAGTACTTAGTAGAGGTATCTTAAGCATGCGTTTTGAAATACTTGACAATTCAGTTGAGTTGCGCTGATCGTGATGTATTTACATCGTCGGTGAAATATATAAACTTTTAACATTAATTTGCCATCAATTAATTTTGGGCGTTTCAGCAGTTTCCCTTTTCCACTGACGATTTGTATTTAATTATACAACTTACTGGTAGATTCAGTAGTTTAGTCTAAACAAATTTTTTAATTTTTAATTTTTCGTTGGATTTTATAATTTTGACGCCAATAAGTGCCTGTCACTCAAAGAGCAATGAAGAGGGCTATGCTCAGGGTTTCTCTGCGTGATCGAATCAGAAATGAGGAGATGCGCAGAAGAACAAAGATTACCGACATAGCCCGAAGAGTTGCTAAGCTCAAGTGGCAGTGGGCAGGGCACATCGCTCGCAGGACTGATGGCCGCTGAGGCGGAACAGTCCTTGAGTGGCGACCGCATACCGGAAAGCGCAGTGTAGGCAGACCTCCAATAAGATAGACTGACGACCTGGTGAAGATCGCGGTAGGCCGCTGGATGCGAGCAGCACAAAACCAGTCGTTGTGGAGATCTTTGGTGGAGGCCGTTCCAGTGCTGGCACTGGACGTCTTTTTGGTTGAGATGATGAAGTGCCTGTGATGGCTTATGTTGAATAAATGATTTGACTTCGACTTTGACTCGACTACCTAAGGCAATTGGTTTTATTAAAGCCTTATTTTTGCTTACGACGACGTAACCACCGGCAGCAGCCATGCTTATGAAAATTGCTCTGTTATATCATTCGATAAACATTTCACTGGTATAGTTTTGTCGCAATTGAAACCTAAAAACCTAAAGTAAAACTAAAAACGTATAAAATTACGCAATTTGATGCAACTGGTTTTTAATATTACAACGTTTTAATAGTAAATAAAGTAAATAGCCTTTACTGGCCCAAGTCTGAGTAAAAGCCTTTATCAATAAAATCATGTCATCGCTACAACTGATGAGTATGATCCCCAACGCTTTCCCAGCCTTTTATAAAATACTCATGTTGCATTTAAGTAAGAGCTAGAACAGATTGTTATTTTTTATTTTTATTTAATTAAAGTGTATTATTATCACAACAGTTGTCTGACTCAACTACATCGACATGCTTTTAAAATCAGAATCTTAAATAAGTAATCCCACTGACTTTCATGCATGTTGCCCTAATAAGTAGGTAATCGTTCAAAGTCGACGTCTTCACGCAAAAAATTAAAGGCATAGCTAATCAAGAAAAGTGTTTGATTAGTACCCCGAAAGTTCGGGGTCCTAAAAGTTGGCGAACCCATGCAGACCGGTGATTACACGAAGTTTAATTAGGGCGCCGCGATCTGTGACGGCTTTTTATTATTTACGCTCGAGGTCAAACCGACTCTACAAAGAATATAGTTATAATAGCATAAGTTAAATAGAATAGAAAAAGGTTTATTGGTACCACAACTACAAATTGGCATAATTCGTACAATTTAAAAATTTATATTAAGTGTAGTAAGTACTAAGGGCCCGCTCAGCATGATGTCAGGTCTCCTATTAAATTATTAAATTAAAGGATAACCTAGGATGAACAAACTGACTGAGGTATTGCTAGGATGGCGACTAGTTTTAACAATCGAGATTGAATGACCAGATAAAGAAGCACCTTTATGCATTATACCTTCGCGGATGTGTATGCGATATAGGTCCCTACATTAAAAAATCCTGTTAATTTTCAAAAGTAAATAGCCTATAACTAACTATCCCACTGTTGGACAAAGGCCTGATTGATGATTGATGGGTAATGGCTTAATCATCACGCTAGCCAAATGGGGGGCACACTTTGCCCGACCTGTGATTGAACCCGGGATCAGTACACAATGCAAAAGTTTTACTCTTTTCCAGACAAAAATATCATAATGTTAAAACCAGAATAAGTAAAGAGAGTAATAATATTCTTAATTAAAAAACACAATTTTCACAAGTTTAGTAGAACAAAGGAGTGTTTGAGACAGGAAGCAAGAAGAAAAAACAAACAAATAATGTTGTTGTCTGTAGTTATGAATGCGGATTATGTATATGCAAGTTTTAATTAATGATGCTTCTTGGACTTAATTTATTAGGATTACCCAGTGCCCAGTGCGTTTTTTCAGTATTCGGTTGTTTTAAACTAAACTACAATTTTATGGTATCAAAGCAATTCAACCTAGAGACAGATTGGTATATTCATTACTCATGGTGCACCAACTCGATGACGAGCCCACATTTATTTTAAATCTCTTTGTCCATCCAATTGTTGTCTGGAAGAGATCACTCTTAGTAATAAAAGCGTCTTTTGTACGTGTACTTTATATGTAATTTTATGCCAAATTATCTTGCATTATTTTGGTGTACAATAAAGCGTAACTATGTTATCTTATATTATCTGATTGGTTAAAAAATTTGCATAGCTCGTTCGCTTGATTTTAACACGATGGAATTGTAGATTAAATTTGTTTATTTTAAGTTTCAAAAGCCAATAACCCCGTCAAATCTAAGAAAGTTTTATTCTTATCGTCAACGACCATCACGTTAGATCAAAGCCAAGTTTCTTAAGCGTAATGAACAAAAAAAATACAATCGTTTAGCAATTTAAGAAGCTGCGTAAAGACTTACCCCCTTATTTATAAAAACTATAAAAGCATTATTTAGTTAAATATTGTTTTGTCAACATCACACAAACGTAATTTTAAATTTGAGAAAAAGAGACAAAACAATAATTAACTAAATTATGCTTAAATAGTTTTTATGAACATGGGGGTAAATGGATATTGGCAAATTTGGCCGTTACCAAGTACCAGGGCAAATCTATCATGAAAACCATTGCAGCTATAGGAAAATATTGTTAAAAACATATTTCTTTGTAGTGTGTGTACGTACACCAAAACTTATAAAGAAATCCGTGAAATCTGCATGAAACAGCTTTTTATAATTGTGTCGTACCTTACATTGCATCTCTTACTAACTATTCTACGAGTATGTACGTATTATAAGGACTGACTGAGGAATAACAATCAGCCTGTTACAGCCAATACGCGTATACCCTTGAGGCGCTCTCGGATCCCGCGGTCGGCTCATCAACTCCCCTCTCCACCTTGCGCGGCGGCAGTACTCCACGGGATTCCGGGAAGTTTACTGGGATCGCTTTGCGGTTAACCGGAGACCTTACTGCCCAGTATTGCAACGACCATTTTTAAAAAGGTTTTTTACTTTTTTCTAGTTCCGGTAGTTTTACACTTTACTAGGAACTATACTGTTAAAGAAATACCTTTTCATAAGCTATCTCACAAGTCTTTACGCTACTCGGCTTAGAATTTACTACGTAAATAATAGCACGAATTATAGGTAATTTTTGATAATGTACAATACTTTAAAATAATTTTCTTAGAGATTCCTTTTTTAAAGTCTATCGTTTAGTGTTTCCAAAATACTTCATATACAAGTAAAACCTTAACGGCTAATTAATAAGTAGTAGTAACCTCTATTGTTATAGTTCCAGATTTAATTAGTAACTCTTGAAGCGTAAACTGGGTAGTTCATTGTGAATAATTTTGTTTGGCTTAAGGCAGCAGACAGCTTTTAATAGAACAAATGAGAGCTCCGTGACACAGGAAGCAAGAAACTAACTTGAAGCAAGTTGAGGCGCATAGTTAAGCAGTACGTGGCCCAAGAATCTTGCGAAAAGGGTTACCATAGCGAATAAGAGGGATAGTATTGTCTCAGTTAAGGGATCAACATTTCTTTTTAAATGCCAGTTGATTTTTCAAGTAAAATGAAGTCGCTGTCAAATTTTAAGATTTATTTTTCTTGCTTACTGTTGCGTGAAAGGAATTATTGAAATAAAATGTGGGAGGGGAGTAAATTATTATGTTCGCAAGTAACTCTGTGCTTATTGTGCACTTGTTTACCCTTAGATACTCAATATATTGATGTCTCATTTCCATACATTTTATTATCATATTTTGGAAATACACTTAAACCCTTTATTTTATCAAACATTTTATCAATTCAATATTTATTTATTTATTTATTTATTTGTTTAACAATGTTTCAAAGGCATTTAACTAAACACAAGGTACAGAAGATGTTTCTTAAACATAAGCCAATTATAGAAACATATTATGCGACTAAAAAATGTTGACATAATTAATAAACGCAGGTAGGTAGTCTAAAAAGAAAAATAGGTAAGTAGATGAAATTTTGTCGAATGATAACTTACAGAATAGGTGTGAATCTGATTGTGTTGTGTCGATGTGTATAAGTGCGTGTGAGTGTAATATTGTGGTTGGTTTACATGGACGCTCGAATTTTTGATGACCGTTGGTTATTAATTGTAGTATACGTTAAAATATTTTAAAGATTTAATTAAAACACTGTTTTAACTCAACAACTCAATGCAAAGCTTAAATTTGAAAACAGATATAGATATCAAAGTGGTTGCCATTCGCTATACAGTTGAATTCTAGGCGAAATCCTACGACCAAAAACAAAACAACTTCGGCTGCAACATTTTCATCAACGCACCGCGTGTCGTGGGTGCTCTGTGAAAACATTTTGATTCAATTATACGGAGAGAGAACAAAAAAACAAAAACCACTGATAAGTATTTGTGTATGGCCCGCATGGATGTGGACCACAGCTCATATGGTTACCCTACAGAGTCTTCGAAAGTCACCGAGTTAGCACAACTTAGGCGCGTGTCGACTGCTTTGTGAAGACGTTAGTTTTCATTCGTCAACATGAAAGAACATTAGATCGCAATATCTACTACCACCGACAAATAATAGCAGAAATGGTAATCCCACCGAGTCCGGAAATGCCACCGAATTAACTTAACCTATGCACGGATCACGGCTGTTCTGTGAATAAGTCTGTTCATTTGAACGGATGAATTTATAACAACAATGTTTAAATCACTAATGATAAATACAGCTTAAGCTGATGTGATAACCCTAGTGAGTCTTAGAAAGTCACCGATTTGGCAAAACATAAGCACGTGTCGCGGCTGTTTTGTGAAGTCGTCTGTTTTAATTCGTTTATTCGGAGAACTTAAGACTACAATACTACTAACTATATGACCGTTAAAATAAAAATAAAAAAACTCCCAGAACAAATTTAAAAAAAAGAGCAAAGACACTTATCATTTAAAAATAAATTAAAAACATTCCTTGTTAAAAAATGTTATTACTCCGTCAGTGAATACTGAACATCTAACCCTTTAAATAAATAACTGTAACTCTTACTATTGCGATTCACCTCCTGTTCCTTTTATTTTCTAATATTTATTTCGTAATCACTAACTATTAAGTACTCAAGAGGTTTAATTTTTTAAATTATTTGTTAAAATACTTACTTAGTGTAAATAGAAAATTTTCAATACCCTAACCAGGTCCATGTATAAGTTTCCAAAATTTTCTTTGTACCACCTTTATACTACATGCATGCAATAACTTGATTTGATTGCAGACCACAGCTGCAACGGTAACCCTACCGAGTCGTGGAAAGCCATCAAGCTGACACCACTTATGCACATGTCGCGGCTGTTCTGTGAAGACGTCTGTTTTAAATTCGTTGAATCGCAGTACATTAGCCTACAATATATAAAAGTCAGTGATAAATAAGGCCCTCACTGATAAATACAGATCCCAGGTGATATGGTAACCCTACCGAGTCGTGGAAAGCCACCAAGTTGGCACAACTTATGCACGTGTCGCGGCTGTTCTGTGAAGACGTCTGCTTTAATTCGTTTATACGGAGCCTGTGGTGTTACTGGAATCGTGAGTTGTATTGCATCTGTGCAGTTGTGGAATTCTAAACTTACGACTACTGTAAACTTAAAGCAGCGTATTGTTGGTACAAGACTAGAGTACTTATAACAATTAATTAATATTGGTATGGTTGAATCACAATCGATTCTCCTTTGAAGAGCGGTGCAGTTTCTTGAAGCTACAACTTATGCTGAGGAGTTTAATTCGTCAAAGCATTTTGATTTAAGGTATAAGTTTTATTGTTAGAAACTAAGCCCAACTGTGTTACGTCAAATAAATATTTTAAATTCATTTTGTTATTTGTGTCATTAACAACGTCCACGATTTCGGTGTAATGAATTAAACTTTACTTTATTGATTAAGTAACTTATCTTCCATATTATTTATATAAAACTACAATGTTATATTTAACATAAATATGCATAGTAAAGATTTAACAAATGATTTGCGGTAGCTGAAGTTTATATAAGCTTTATAATTTAAGTGTGCACAATACAACATCGTGTAAGTAAAAAACTAAGTGTACATCAAAATATATTTTGTTACGTAATGAGTTTCTTATAAACGTGTAGGAACACAAACCTAGGTACGATCAAATAAAACCGCCCGGGTGGAAAGTTCTTTTATAAAATATTCAATGACACATTTTCTCAATTTATTTACGAGCAAAATATTAACAAGCTGTGACAACATTGTTAAAATTTCGTTAGCCACCCAAGGGGAAATTGTTATCATATTTGACTAATTATCCTGCGTCATCAGAGCCCAGTAGAGCCAACATCCGGCGCCAATAACTGCTTTCTATGCCCAAACAATATTTTAAAAAGGTTAATAACGACAAACGGAGAGACAGGGACCAGGAAAGGAGGAGAAAGGGAAGAACGGAAATAAGATCTAATTGACCCAATTGTCAACCTCACCTACACCGTGGTTCTTCCTGCTTGATAACGAACGAGGCTCTGGTAACCGAGCAATGGCGGTATAACCATACGCCCGGTCGGACACCGTATCCGGCTGGAAGAAGCTTCAGTGACCTTGGGGAAAAAGACCTGGTGCAGAAAGTAAGGGGAATGAACTGTACTAAAAAAATAAAGTCATGACAAAGGAATGACCACGACCACTCTGCCAAGAGTGTAACGATTAAGAAAAAGACTAACGACAAGTCAGATAATAGCTGTCTGATTTTTTTATGTTTCACCGCTATGGAAGTCAATGGTGACCTAAAATCAAAAATGTTTATTGTTTTTAATGTGGTTTCACGCAATAGGTATCTTAGGTAGACCTTTTTAATCCATCTGTCGAAACGTTGAGTAGAAAAGGTATGCCTGTGAAAAAGGTAGACCCCGTTAAAATCTTTGTTTAAAATGAAACAAGAAAGTTTATGTATTAGTGTCAGAAAGAGGCGCAATTTTTTAATCTCACCGGTGATCTTGAAGTTAAAAGCGACATGACATACACTGTGAAACATAATATTTTGCATTATTTAGTTAGAATATGATTATTAAGGTAAATATTGTTTGAGAATTTTTGGTGACATAAGTAAGTTACCAGTGACATTGAATAAGAGAAAAATGAGTACTCGTAATTGAAATCATAGCGTGAGTCACCGGTTCAATAATCGCCCATCACATCACTATCACACCAGCTCATTTTATGTCCCCACTGCTGGGGCACGAGCCTTCCCTATGGATAGATAGGGAGAACGGGCCATCATCACGCAGGTCTAGTGCGGATTAGTGGTTGTTAACGGCTGCTAATGCAGTGGGACCAACGGCTTTTCGTGCCATCCTAAGCGCGAAAGAGCTCAAGATAAAACATTTTTGGTTACCCATCCAATAACCGGCCTTTGCGAAAGTTACATAACCTTAGCAAACGCAGACCGGGTGCCGTCGAGCCCCTCCCCCGACAAAAATAGCCCCCCCTGTTGTTAATTAAAGGCTTTATATGGATTTACACGCTTCGTATAGTGTTTTAATGAGTATAGTGTTCGCTTAACCTTTGTAATGCAATACAAAATGTTCACGTTACGCTGAAGCTGTTTTATATCTTCTCTTTGTTTGTTTCTTATGTAAAAGTATTATGTACGAGTAGTATAACTTTCGTAACCTTATACAATGATTGTGGAGAAGAAACATCCAATGTAACGCCTGTCATATCATGTAACATCATACAGTAGTTCACATACGAGTTATATAACCTACATACTGACATTAATAGAATCTTAAGAAAATTTTTGAAAACTAAATAACTGAAAAAGTGGAAGCTATTTATTTTATTTTACTTTAATTGAGCTAACAAAAATACAAACCAAGTTCTGCTAGTTCTTTTCTCAGTATGAAGTTCTCCAGCGTTCAAGCAACGAACCGAAGGCTTAGAAGCTTACTAACATCTAATTTGAATACGAAATTGCGACTCGACTTGACTCTTCGCATTGTGTCTTAACGTATTAGTCGACGTCGGAAGTTTTAAGTTTTGGTTTCGAACAAAATCTTTCCGTCAATGGCCTTTATACAGCTTTCATTTGTTTGCAGAATGCTAACTGCTAATTTCATTCATTATTTCCATTCTTCTATTATATTATGAATGAATAATTCAGTGAGCAGATTGATGCGCGATCGTGACTTCAAAACTACTAGCTATTTTCTGGAACAATTTGTTGCTAGTTCTCACAAGATTTATGGTTTTAATGGTCAGTAGACTTAAACAATAATAAGTTCTGCAATACCTAGACCAGGAATCGGACTTATAACATGATGCTGCACACCCTGTGCAGACTATGATGTAGGTAACTTAGTACTATAACCATAATCTTCCGACAGCTATGGTGGAAATTGCACGCTGAACATAATTAGCTCATTTTATGTCCCCACTTCTGGGGCATGAGCCTTCCCGATGGATGGATAGGGAGAACGGGCCATTAACCACCACGCGGGCATAGTGCGGATTGGTGGTTGTTAACGACTGCTAATGCAGCCGGACCAACTGCCTTACGTGGCTTCTGAAGCACGGAGGAACTGGATGATACATTTTTGGTCACCTATCCGATGACCGGCCTATGCGAAAGTTGCTTAACTTTATCAATCGTAGACCGGGCGCGTTAACCACTGCGCCATCGAGCGCACGCGTACGCTGAACCTCAAGCTTAAACTAGGCAGCAGGTTATTCCGAGGCACTACCTGTACTCGTACAACAACTGACTGTGTCTAGCAGTGGACTATTGTAGGCTGATGATGTTGATGATGATGATGATGATGATGATGATGATGATGATGATGATGATGATGATGATGATGATGATGATGATGATGATTATGATGATGATGATGATGATGATGATGAGTTGTCAAGTTAAGCTTAGCTCAATGGCGGCTAAGCTGCCGTTTTCGCCGTCGTGTTCTGTATGGCTGCGTTGTTTTCACGGTGTACCAGTTGTCCTCGCGTCTGGACTCCGTTTCCACTTAACATCAGGTGGAGTGGAGTCATTTGCCGAGTCAGGTTTATAAATAAGAAAAAAAACATCGAAAGCTATAATAACACTTTTTTTTATGAAAAAAAGATATTCAACATCAAAAGATACAGTGTTAAGTGTCATGTTCCGGCGCGGGCGGTTCCGAGACCGGCTATTAGACACCACGCTGCGTCGCTCGTCGCCATCCTAACGTGAAACATAATTTTAGTTTTATATATAATTTTATATGTGCGAGTATGTAAGTCTCTAAGGTAGGTATCTATTATATAGGCCTCTATATAATTTACTATCTGTACATTGTTTGTTGCCTGAATTAAATGATTTTATTATTATAGTTTACTAGCTGACCTAGCGGATTTCGTACCGCCTTGACAGTTTCTATGACAACAAAACAAACAAAATTAAATAGCTTACGCGTGACAGGGTATCAAACAAACAAACAAATCGTTATATAGTTTACGTGTGAAAGCGTATAAAACAACAAACAAACTCACTTTCGCATTTATAATACGAGTATTAGTTAGAATTAGTTAGGATTTAGTTCTTATTAAGAGATGAATAAAGTTCTCTTTATCATTAACAACCTGTAAATGTACGACTGTTGGACTTAAACCTTCTCACATGAACTTAATAGTTGGGAAATAACCCACTACGCTCACTGGTCCAATAGGGGTTGCACAAGGACCAACGGCATAGCATGCCGTCCAAAGCACGGTTCTCAGTAGGCCTTATAATTATATTATATAGATAGGACGAGAATCATTACTTTGCCGTAGGTACCCCAGTTATACTAGCACGGAATTTAAAGGTCTTTTTTGTTTTTGTACACTTTGGTTTTATATTAGGATCTAATTGAAGTGGTTTACTGTATTTTAGTGTATAAATTGTCAAACGTTATGCACAATAAATATATTTCATATTTGTATTTGTAATAATATTTTGTTTTAAAAGTCGAATGTGTTACTATTTTATATTTTTGGCACAAAGCCAGAACAAAATTAGTAAACTTGCCTGAAGGAAAAGCTTAATCAAAATATAGTGGAAATAAAGACGTACCGTCTATATAGCATGCATTGAAACTTGCGTGCGAGCAAGTGTAGATTTCCCCTGAGCACATAATAAAAGTACTTCCAGAAGTAATAAGTTATATCCCGGGGCGGCTAACTTTTTCGGAAAATAGATTACGAAACGTCCTTAGGCGTCATATGAGCTCATTCCCTAAGCTATAGTTATTGAACCGATAGCATCATTATTTGAAACGGTATGGTATTTTACGATCCATATTTCGAGCGGTTTCTCGTTTTACTTTGTTCTTTTATGAACAACATAACATAAAATATGTTTTGGATTATGTATACACATACATAAGCATGTGCACGTACCCATGTTTCACATACTTCATAGATATAAAATTCGACTTTTAATTAAAGGCACGGTCTGCAAATAAAAGCTACTATAACTTAACAAAAAGATATTGAAAGTACAAAAAAGTATTAATATTAATATCTTTTATAAAATGTTTTTTGATCTTCTCTAATTGATTTGGAATGTACCTAATGAATAAATAAAAACACCCTATTAGTGGAAAATGTTTAAAATTACAAACTCATTTAAAAAGTATGTCGTTCAAAACCAAATATGTCTATGAACAAAAAGGGCAGCTATTAAAAAAAAGAACAACTGCAAAGAAAAATCTTCAAATTCTTGCTACGGTGCCCTTTTTTCGGTGACAACAATATTAGGTACAATTGTTTCCGTAAACAGTTAACATAAATAGGGTTTGTTTGTATTTCGTTAACTAGAAAATGTGCCTACCGTCAGGAGACACATTCCGTTTAAATAAAAATATAACCGCTTTTGGCGATTCGCCACATGTTTATTTACAATAAATCCGCTTGAGATTCGTTAGTCACACGTATTGGTCGTAGAATAATTAATACGGGTACATTTACAAAATATTTTTCGAAACTCGTAAAAATAAATCGTATAGGATCCGATTTCCATGGATCAAAGGTGGGCGGAGAGTAGAGATGTGTCATAAACAATCAACAGAATTTCGATTTTAACGCTACTCTTTGCTAAGCTTTAGTGAACATGGTTGAAACTGAGAGTACCTATTTGATCAGTGCGATCAAAGCGGAGAGACGTATGCCCAGCTGTGGACTAATATAAGCTGGTGATGATGATGATGAACCATGATGAAGAAGATGCTGATGACGATGATCAAAGCGGTGATTTAAGCAGTATGCAGGCGGGTTCATCAGCGCTCTTTATTCTGACTGCTTATCGTAGTGGCACCAGTGTTCGACAACAGTTTTCGTCGCCAATCGAATTCGATATATATTTTTAATAACATTTGAAGAATTTCATTAAAATTTTGCTTCATGACAGTTAGGAAGCATGGATCTGTATTCAATTAATTCATCATCATCATCTGATGATTCAATTAATTCTAAAGACTAAAAAATCAGTTGCTGACCTATACTTTTAAAGATAAAAGCTAAAACAATGTCGAATCCTGGTTCAACTACTCTACACAATATTACAAACTTCTATTAAATATTGACGGTAGATGATATTTTGTAGCAATGTGAATGGAACCTTCTAGAACACATTGACTGTTTTATTTTGCTATAAATTACAATGTCTTTGCTCGTACACCGCATCGGATGAATGTTTATTGGATCTGTTTAATAATTCTCATAGATTACAGCGCTTATACTGATGAATAACAGTTTTTGAAGCCATTAGTTAAAAACGAGTAGTTTTTTTACACAGCAGAAATCTTAATTTACCTGCGGTTTTTAAAATTGTATTCATAGTACTTCTTTATGGTCTAGAATTCTTTCTGAGAGGAATACAAAGGTTCACGTACGTGAACTTATAAAACTGATAACTGCACATAATAATTCCTTGTACCGTTATGACTTTTATGTTCACTGCAGGTGATAAAGATAGAAACATGACTTCCGAAATGGAAACCACGTAGTCGCCTTACGAGTTACTATTGCATAAGTTCACCCAAAAATGTGTGTATATCATATTAGTCTAGATTTTCACGGTTCTACATATTGTAAAATCGTATATAATTTCTATAAAAGGTATATTTAATAACAATAATAGTTATATACTTTTATTGTATTAAGCAAATAGAATGATAGACACAGTAAAATATAAAGCACTAGCACTTTGTCTGTGACTTTGTCCACGTCGATTTCAAAGTAAAAGCAGCTAAAAAGCGTCTATCATGAGTTTTTAAAAATAAATATTTTTTATTAAATCAAAATGAGAGCTCGATGGCGCAGTGGTTAACGCGCCCGGTCTGCGAGTGCTGAGGTTAAGCAACTTTCGCAAAGGCCGGTCATCGGATGGGTGACCAAAAATTTATCATCTTGAGCTCGTCCGTGCTTCGGAAGGCACGTAAAGCCGTTGTTGGTCCCGGCTGCATTAGCATGCAGTCGTTAACAACCACCTATCCGCACTGGGCCCGCGTGGTGGTTTATGGCCCGTTCTCCCTATCCATCCATAGGGAAGGCTCGTGTCCCAGCTGTGGGGACATAAAATGAGCTGATGATGATGATGATGAATCCATATAATTAATTATTCTTGGTAATAACACTGGAATTAGAATTTCAAAAACGCCTTAACTTAGAGTACTTAGTTGGAGATATTTTAATTTGGCGATCAATTCGGTGACTCGGCGTTCCAAAAGTTGCTTAACTAAGATCGCAACCCGCGATAGCTGCTTTGTCATTGAGTACCTCGTTATCTTATAAAAAATAGAAACTGGGAGCTTGTTTTTGTTTGTAAATTCAGTTTTATCACTAAATTAGGTCTTCGACCAATAATTGCTATGTCGGGCGGGTCACCTGAAGGAAAGCAGTCATCTTCGTGCATGGACATGCGATGCCGACCTTTGGAGAAAGAGTCAACATCAACAGGATCAAGATCTTTGGCTGAGGGAGGGTGAGGATTTAATCAAATCAAAGTTTACAGTGTAAATATTTTTTTAATAACCTATTTCTTATAGGTTACTGGGCAAAGTTTAGCCTCCCACTAATCTCATAAAGTCGAGTCGAGATCGTCCCTCCAACGCTTTCTCAGCTAACCCCTACGCTGTGTAAATAATTAAGATTTTATAATAATGATAACAATCCGTAGGAGCATTAGTCATATTTCCTATAGAAATTTTGATAGCGTGATTCAGTTTAGTACAACGCCCTCTGTGATTTTTAATATGAACTATATACTATGAATACATTTTGTATGGGAAATTGATTTTGTTTTACATTGAACTTAAACAGCGAATGAGTCATGCTGCTGCACATTTGATTAGTTACATCATTGAACTATTATCAATAGTTTTGTTTATTTTTGTCGCAACAAAGTAATCTATGTTTTTAAAAATAACCAAAGGAGGAAAACTCTCCCTTCCGTAAAGTGAAAATCCGTCTACGTTTGATCTAACTTCGTTTTTAACACTGGGGCTCTGTGGAAGTTGGCTTTCGGAAGGATTTGAGGCGAGCCGGCTATATTTCAAAAGCCTACATGGCTCAGGCTGCCTCACCTTGGCTATCTTTCCTTTTCATCTCCATTTTATTTTCGGCCTAGGTAAGCCTCAAACATTTGTTTAGACAAATGAGATACTTGTTTTTGTTCGGTAAGTATATTTATCCTGTTCTTTAGTTGGTTAAATGTATTATGTCGTTATAATGAGATGTTGAGATGAGACTGTTTCTTTGGCTTAATTTTTAGTTTCTTTACGGATGTTTTTACGTAATAGTAAGGTAACATTTGATTTATTAAATATTGTTTTCGATACTTAATTACTTAAATCACTTTTATAATATTAACTTGAATAAAACTATAGTTCACTTTATCAAGTCTAATTCATTATGGGATACCATTTAAGCACACATACACACATGTAAACTTTGATTCTGTCATTTAGAAGGGTACAGTATTATTATTGGTAACTTTTAAAACAGCGTATACAACCTGTAACAGGTTAAACGCACACCCAGAAAGTAGTTTGTTATAAATCGGCTTCTCAAGCGATTAAAAGTATTTAAAATATAGGTAATTTTTTTTATCAAATTATTAAAACTTATTGAAATTACAGTCACTCCTTCGTTAAATAGTTAAAACAAACGAAAATAAAACGAAAGTCAATGCAATAAGAGGCTTTTTAAAATGCAGTAAGTCGCTAGGCTAAAGCGCTAATATGCCCATACTGTTTGCCCTCGATGAATATAACTAATAACTTAAATAAACCAATTTAATTAAACAAAAGAAAATTATATTGCATGTTTTTTATAATTAAATATTTTAATTCTGTGACATGTTGTATATATATATTTTTTACTTTTTTTTAAAGTGCTAATTGTTGCACTGAAGCTTAATTAAATATTTATTTATATGCGTATATGACAATGCGTTTGCACAATTTTTGCAATGGCTGCTGGTCTGTGTACTCCTCAGGGCTCCAGAAGTCGTGGTCGCCCGTTGGTCCTAGTTGTTGTCGTAGATAACATAAGGACTGTTATCAATAATTAAACTTTAATACCAATTAAAATTTCACTGTAATCCCATCAACCCATATTAGGTTAGTGTGGTAAGCTGCTTTAATGTGTAAGCATGTTTTTAGGCTAATCATGATTACGATGTTTTCTATGACCGTATAGTTATTTTATCTCGTTCTACCTAATTATGATCTAAAAATTATGTTCCCAGGAAATCAATGAATGTCAAACGAAGTTGTATTTATTACTAAATCATCGTTGGAAATCAGGGGAAGTTGACTTAGGACAAATTCATTGTTAACTTGTTGGAAACTTTGTGAGAGATGACGAGGGTGGAGCTCGCTTAGTTGAATTCAATTTGTTACCTGACCAGCGATAAGTTGAATCTATGAAACTTTTAATGACCAATTAATGTCACATTAATATAATGATATCAAACTGACCTCAACACAAAACGCGACGAGTTGAAAACCCAATAACCCGCGCTAATTCATTTAAATTACATTAATGGTAAACTCATGTGCACGGTGAGCACGACAGTTTACAAAGGAGATAGTATCATTAGTACAGCTTGAAGTTTACCTGTAAGTTTTCCAAATACCTACATTTTTTTATATTAATGTGTCGTCTGCTGTGAATACAGATAACAGATACAATTAAATAATTTGTACGGTGTTTACAGTTTATAAGATGAGATGAGTGCGTATGATAAGGGAAGGTTAATGTACGAAACAAACCCAATGAAAGTCGTTCTAACCCCTCCGTCGCTGCGTATCATAAAAGCAAAACATGATGTTCGCAAAATATCATATTTGCAAAACACCATATTCTCAAATCACCACATTCTTACAATATCATTTTCTTGAAACATCATATTCACAAAATAACATCTTCGCATAACATCCTATTCGTAATTAACAAAACTAGTGGTCGTCCAGTGGTCGAAATTCGACCGCAATTTTTTGAAAAAATTCTTGAACATGAGTACTAAAAAGTAACTAGCTCGAAAGATATTAAACTTCCTCATAATTTGGTGCAAGATTTTTTAATATGATGATTGTGATTTGTCGGACAGTTTATTAATATTTTCAATACTAAGCAGATCAGAATTGCGAGAATATATTAAAAGTACCGAGAGCACAGAGACTGTTTACACGACGTGACGTTGTTTACGGCGACAGTACATTTGAAGTTGTTCCTATATCATATTGTCAAATGTACAGTTTGCACGTCCATGTAGCACGAACTGATGATACGGTCAACTTTGTACCCCTAATTTTTTTCATTACGACCGAATAAAAAACAGAGCACATTGAAAGAACAATTTAACTACTAATGAACCGTGCAGGCAACTTTGGCAAATTTGAAATTTAACGTACTAACTGTCGTTGCTCGCTTGCTTGAGTAAATATCATGCAAATTAGCCTTTTTCTAGACTGCTTTTTTAAAATGTTGTTGCAGTTATGACATATTTGTGTTGGCGCCACACTAAGATGAGATGCTGTAAATCCTTGTGTAGATTTGAACTACGTTCCATTAAATCATTGAGACTGTGTCCAGATGATGTTTTCGCCGATGCATTAAAAACGGTTCGCAGTTTTGTCGTAGTGGAATCAGTTTTCAATACACCGTGATGGGGGAGGTAACACGATACTTCAATGTATTTTGTTACCGGAGACATGACAATGTGTGGTTGTTGTCCGTACTCTCGCGAAAATTGTTTATAACTTTCGGAGAAATCTTCATTTTTTGATATCTTGTTCTCTAAGTTGTAGAACTGTGCAATCGCTTTATGTTTAAATTGACCCAGGTCTTGCTCAAATCCAGGATTCATCGGGATAGCAACTTCGTATCTTCCATTTCGTAAACGCCTTGTTGTGGACTGATAGAATTGTTCGCAGTGCTGTTCCTCTTGTGTCAGTTCAACGGTCGAGTCACGTATCTCTTCGAGTTCCCAATATTGAGATATCTCAGACAAGTTGTTGACTACAACGTGACATTTAAATGTTTTTACGCTGCCTGAGAGCCTAGTCTTGTTTGCTGGGCGATAGCTGCCATGCTGATTTCAGAGTATATGCTTGCGTCTAGTGGAAGATCTATAGGCCTAGAGACGTTGTCAGCTTATTGTATGTGTTGCAAATGAGGCCACGACTGTTTATTAACCAAATGTTATGCAGATTGTTGATGACGTCTTTAATGAACTCAAGTATTAGGAGTTGTAAATTCGTAGTCTTGGTAAATGGATTGACATTCGACGACTTCTTTGCCATTTTTTGATCCATTCCCGATGCCAGATACAGATGCAAGATACCTTTGTCGAGGTAAGCCCAGCATCTGAGCAGCGTTTTCAGATATGAGTGATATTTGAAAGTGCGATCAGCAGCCTTAACCATGATAAATAAAGTAGTAAGTAAAATTTCCTCATTATCTGTAGCGACGTGATTAACGCTGTGTTGTTTATGTTCTTGGCGCGTTGAAATTTGAGGTCTTTGCGTAACTGGAGCAGTAGGTACAGACTATAACTTAGCGGTTCGACCTGCCTGTTCCCCGCTTGTGGCATAAGGTTCATATTTGCATAAGTGTCACCTTGTGTGTAACCTTACATTTTTTGTAGACGTGCATGGATTGTTGTCATTGTGTGTGTAAAGACAATTCTGACAAAAATTGAGTTTTAGCACGGTCATTAGCTTCTCGTCCGGTGTAAACTTTATGAATTTGTTGCATTTGTATGTATTTCCATAGCGATAGTCGCCAACATGTTGGAAATTAAGCTTAAAGGGTTTGTTGCTAATCGTCATCTTTTTGATAAGGCTTGTTAGATGATACTGAGATGAGAGGGCTCTAGAGCGTTAAATTTGCTTTCTAAGAAGTTCATGAGTTCAGAAAGTGTTGGAAGGTGGTGATTATCGTGCCATATAGTCAGTCACTGTATGTTTCGGTGTTCAACTTCTTTGCTATGATATGAATTAGCAACGGATCCCAGGTACTTGTATCGATGTCTAGGTTCTGTATGGCGTGAACACATTCCATAGAAGTGTCATAGAGACGTCTTATCTCGTATGCAGACTGTTTGTGAGCGACCGGTCGGTTGATAAAGATCTCAATCTGCTTTGTAAACAACAGTTGAGGATTGTTATTTGCAGACTATTTGCAGACTGTATTCTGCAACTGCAATATCAACAATTTTTATATAAATATATAAGCATATTCTTTATTTGAAAAATAAATTGTTAGGTTGCGGCTATTCAGAATTGGCTAAAGGAATGGATTTCACCTTCTTAAGGGGGTGCAGCGCGGAATTTGAAAATTTACGTGTTTTTAAGTCACTGGTGCTAGTCGCTGAATAGGTCTTATACATTAAAAGGACTAGTATAGGTTAGCTTGATCCTTTCACAAGGTCATGGTTGTCTTGGAATTTGAAACAAATACCCAGAAACTGCATAAACAATACGTAAAATAATGATATCTAAAAACTTATTTCTTCAGAAACTTTAAATATAGCACAAATGAAACAATGATCCGACATCAAAATGTTTGTATTGATATTCCGCAGGGCACTGTTGTCTTATTTTTCAATAAAAAAACATGAATATGAAAATATTAAGACTTTTCTTATTTTTTACCCAAACGCCTATGATTTTACGAAAGTAAACATTGCTCTAATTAAATCACCAGCCTACTCTGTACAGATATTAGTGTACGTGCGTATTCGTAGTCGTGCGCCGTTGTCACACCACTGCCACGCGCCGCTCGCTCGCTATCATAAAGAAACTTGAAACTCGCAGTTTTGCGTCCGCGCTGCACCCCCTTAAATATTTTATCATTTTTGTCTTAGTAAAAAATACCTGTGTGAAAATGTATGCGTTTATGATTGTTACATTTTGTAGATTCATACAATCCAGTTGCAGCCTGCCAAATCGTAGCTTTAATACGCTTTTCGTTTTTTTTAATAACTATAAAGTTGCTTCTAAACGGGCCATATTTTACTGCAATGAGTGGCTGCAACAAAGTGTCCGGCAAAATTGCCAGCAATAACAGCCAGACTGCAATACAGGACAATATTTTTAGTATAATGTAGACCAGTCTCGCCATCAGATCAACGCCTCGGTTGCCGAGTGGTAAAGCGCTCTGCCCGATACCCCAAAGGTCCCAAGTTCAATTCCCGGGTCGGGCAAAGTGTGTTTCGGATTTTTCGATGCATAGCCCGGGTTTGTGATCACCCAAATACCCATGATGATTTGATTTCAACGATGGAAGTCTTTGCCCAGCAGTGGGACAGTACATATACTTTATTATATTATAAATCAATTGCAATTAAATTATATGATCATAACTAGTTAAGTTAGTAAATTATTAAATCAGCCCTCTGATGCTGTTGCTGTGCCCTTGCAGGGTGTCACATGAATACCTTTATAAATATTCCACCTTATGCTGTAATGTGATATGCAATAAAAGATTTGAATTTGAATTTGAATACTTAATTTTTACTAGACCAGTCTTATATTTGACGACCTCCTTGGTCGAGTGGTTTGTACGCCGGTTTTCATGGTGTCGCCATCTCTGAGGTTCCGGGTTCGATCCCCGGTCGGGTCAATTAAGAAATTATTGTTTTTCTAAATTGTCTCGGGTCTGGTTGTTTTCTATGTATAATAAGTATGTATTTAAGTATTTTAAGTATGTTTATCCGTTGTCTAGTAACCATTTAACAAGTTTCATAACGAAGCTTCTCTTGGACTAGATAATTGGTGTGAGTGTAGGAAAGTTTTTTATACAGGAACATTTATATTTGATTTAGCCGATGCATTTTTATGTACTTACTAATTGACCCGGCGGACTTCGTACCGCTTTGACAGTTTCTATGACAACAAAACAAACAAAGACATCAAATGTTTCACAGCTAGGAACATTTAGTATTGAAAAATTAAATTGTCATCTTTAGTATTTTCCGTTACTTATTATTTATGTTTCTCACCGTTTAAACCTTCCCTGAACTTCTACAAATATTTCAAAATCAAAATTAGCCAAATCGATATAGCCATTCTCGAGTTTTACCGACTCAAACGAACAGCAATTGATTTTTATATATAAAAATTGCGGCCAATTTCGAACTGCCTAGTGCAAGTTTATTTGCCATTCGATTGCGTTAACGAAAACAGAAATTTGTATTGCATTATAGCAGCGCGCCTCTTGATGACAAATGAGGAAACAAAAAAAAATGCTATACAAATTCTTTCAAACAATACAAAAAGTTTCCGTAAACGTGATCGAATGACAAATAATACTTCTATGCACCCTTTTGTTGTTATTTCGTTTGGGCCACCAAAGTAAGTAAATAAGTAAATTTATTTTTCTCTACAATCTTAACTTACAGTTACACTATAAGACAAGAAAATATTTTTTTGTTCTTATTAAGATTGTGAGAGAGTGGTGTCTGAGCTAAGCGACTAAGCGTCAGCCTGTCTCACAGGCACCAGCATGTGCATGTCCAAAAAGTGCACCCCTTGCTGATGCGATGTCACAGAATAACTAATATACCTAGTACTACCGTACAGAAGACTCACTCTCTAACAAAAGTCAAGTTTAGGCGTAAAAAATTGCCTACTCTTACGACTTTCACGCGAAATTGAAACTTATCGGGTAACCCGACCGTTCATATTCCGTTAGGCAACGTTGACTCGATATCGATTTGATGTCAGGAGCGCAGGGTTCCCACTCATGGATAGGTTGATAAAATTAATATGTTAATTTCGATTCATTCTTTCTTTTATTTAGACACCCGTAAACACAACAGTATCTTTTATACGGATTATAAGATCGTTTAGTAGTCATTGTTCGGTGCACAAAAATCACAGAAATGATCGTTCGCTTACGCGCGACGACGCACGACGTGGAGCGTGCGAGCCGTGCGGCAACCTACTGCCATACGCCTACCCGGGAGGCGCGTCGAACTTACCTAAACTGCGGAGTGACACCCCCCTGGCGATATGAAGATTGGCATACATTCTTTACCGCTGCAACACATATGACTTCGTCAGCTATTGTTGCCCGACCGTGCAGCTAGTGTATGAGACAAAATTATGGGCAATATTGTTGCAAATATATTGCTGAGGTACCTATACACAGCCATCTGCTGCATTAAAATGTTGCTGAGATAGAGCCGGGTTAAAAATATATAAAATATTGTAGTCTCTTAGTACTTACAGTAAAGATAGCGTTCGTTAAGGAGCGCCTTTAGATTAAATAAATAAACGAAAACATTATCAAAAAGAGTTATTAAAAAACTATAATATGCTATTAAGGCGAAGGGTAAGGCACACTAGCGCCACCAATTGATAATTTGACAAATACTAACGGACCGGATTTTTTTTATACATTGCGTACCGTCCGATAACAGGAAAGCATTATTTTTTAATAATTATGCATTACTTTTTGTTGCGTAGTTTATTCACAAAACGGGCTATCGCATTTATTCACGAAACAATGGCCATTTTTGGTGTTAGCGAATGAATACAAAAACAAACCGAAAAGTAGTGCACAATTATTAAATAATAGATGTTTGCCTAGTGTCGAAAGGTCCGCAATGTTTAAAAAAAAAAACCAGTTTAGCAGTTATCAAATTAAATCCATTAGCGGCGATTGTGTGCCTTACCTTTCGTCTTAAAAAGATCACATAGTCGACAGAACATAAAGAAAATAAACTGTTAATATACCCTTTTTACCTTATAGATACGTAGGTAAGTGCTTACCACTTGTCCATCATTTCACCTGATGTTAATTGACGATAAGGCCGAAGGTGGAAGCGCACTTCACCCGGTATCCTCAACTGCTTAGGCACGGAACTAGCTAACAAGCTAACACGGAACACAACAATGCTAAAAACATTGATGTTATGGCGACATATTGAAATAAGATGGCGGTAGCTATCTAGGAGGACAACCCAGCCCTAGTATTAAATATGTACCTCCCGCTGAACCGACCTCTGGGTCTGAGACCACTGGTCCACAGAGGCAGTTAAAACTCAGTTAACATACTTCTCTAAGGGATGTCTGTTACTTGATATTTAACTTATAATAATTATGTTATTTGCATGTAGTGCACTACATGCAAATATAACATAAGGTACCTATAAGTAAAGCATTACTCATTTTTTGTAAGATGCAATGTATGTTCTAGTAAGATTTTGTGTAATTGCTTTGTTGGTTACCCCAGTAAATAAATAATTAAATAAATAAATAATTAAGCTGTTATTAAAACTGTATTGCGATCTCATAAAACTTTGGAATAAGCAAGTAGTTGGTGCCGTGCATATTTTATAGAGTAATTTAATGACTTATGTTTCTTGAAGACCTTCGTGAACTTACTAAGTATCTGAGATGTTTTGCTTATTATTAATGCATGCGTCTGACCCCAAACTTTGTTCATTTATGTCAATTAAAATCACAAATTGCCTTGTTATTTCAAGTTTCAATTTTAAAGAGTAATTCAAAAATTTGCAGCAATGTTGCAGCAATGATTAACTTCGACGAGTTGGATTGAGCCACGATAGCATAGTTGGTAGTACAGTTGTCATGGGGTGCTGAATGAATAATGAATCCCGCTCGTGAAATATTTTCAACACTTTGTCTTTTTTCAAATTGTAATTTGTTCGCAACAATATTTGCGTAAAATTTTAAGTAAATAATCTTATGATTATTTACTTAAAAGTAATTAATTAAATATAGCTTGCCTTATTCTTAACTGATCTTTCAATATCTGAAAAAATATTAAGATCGGATGTTGATGACGTACTTAGTTGTCGACATCGAATAGGGCTCTTTTGGCTTACAAAGTAAGAGTTGATTAATTTCGGCGAGTTGGTCAATCCAACCCGGCATGTCATGGGGTGCGGGTTCGAACCCCACTCGTGGAATTTTTTCAACACTGTCTTTTTTCAAATCATATGAAACTAATCATAAATACGAAAGTGTTTCACTTAATCATCATCATCGTCACCTTACAACAGCCACATGAGCCTGTGTAATGGTCTGATTTAACGATTCATCATTATCACCAGCTCGTTTTTTACCAGCCTTCCCTATGGATGGAAACATCACTGGGAGAACTGGCAATAAACCACCACGTGGGCCCAATGTGGATTGGTAGTTGTTAACGACTGCTAATGCAGTCGCGATGGTTTTACATGCCTTGCGAACCACGGAAAAGCTCGAGCCAATACATTTTTGATTACCCATCCAATGACTGACCTTTGTTAAAGTTGCTTAACTTTAGCTATCGCAGACCGGGCGCGTTAGCCATTGCGCCATCGAGCTCCTCACTACCGGGACCAACTGGGAATGTTTTTTATATTGTAAAAATTATTAATACGCTATCCTATTAACGAACTTCGAAGGATGTCTTATGTATGAATTCACGTCAGTAATCTAACGGAGTTATAATACCACGATTTCTCGGATTATTAGTACCGACTCTTAATATATATATTATGTAGCCTCCCCATTGCCGCTTATTTAACAATGTAAACGCAGAATGTTCTCACTGATATAGTATTGAAAAAACCGACCAAATGCGTGTCGGGCCACGCTCAGTCTAGGGTTCCGTAGCTCATCTCAATAATGCGGACTCTGAGAAGAGGGCTTTTATGAACATTTATTTAACGATGACTGATACTTAAATGTAGATACTACCGGTTTCACACACCTGACAAGGTTATTTAAGTAGTTCCCAATGAGGAATTTGTACTGCGCCAAGAACATTTTATAAGTTGGTCGACTGTTACTCGTAAACTTGTAAATCCTAATTAGCTGTGATAGCCCACACTATTGGGTAGACAAGAAAAAATAAATTACATCCCCACTTCGGGAGGTAACCTAAAAAAAATAATTTTCAAAATTTGAAACGGGCCGGACAATATGAAAGACAGATACATATTTCGTACATTTTACTTCCTCCGATATCGTATCGGCACCCGACACCGATATCGGATCGGATAATGTGAAAACGCTCTAAGGGTTCCTGGTTGACTACGGAGTGACGGAACCCTAATAAAGGTGGCTGGTAATATTCCGGTGGGGGGCGCCGCAAGCAAACATTAACACTGAACCAACTGAACTTCGATCCGAGCGGGTATTCTCCACGGTAAATGGAAGCTTAGGCCTACCAGAAATGAATTTCGTAGACACTGTAACATGATCTTGATTTGCTATGAGGTAGCACTATAAACTTGATTCGGTCTGAGGTCTTGTTCGAATGGAAACGGCAGCTTAGCAGTGAATAGCTAAAGAGACTAAAGATTATTACCATTTTTATAAAATATTTTACACCAAAAATATAATTAGCCATCATGACAGATATTATTTTGGCGTAACCACTGTTTGTTTCCAACGGCACGTCAGCTAGCCTACTATCTTGAGTCGCGAACAAAGAGGTATTATCTCAACCGTTTCATCCTCGAATTAAACCTCGTCGCAGTCTCTATCTCCCGATTTTTTCGCTCGGCACTAATAACGCAGACAGTACTGTTGACCGCACTGATAAATAGGGAATACCACCGCTCCTTACCGCGCTCTCATTTATGCGTTTTTCTTTAGCATAAAACCATATTTCGTGCCTTCATTCTGATTCTTTTCTTGTCTCGGGGGGAATCCGGACAAATGCGGGCGCCTCAAGATAAACAAAGGACTATCGGGCGTCACGACAGCCGCCTGAATTATGATGAAGTATTCCGTCAATATAAGATAAGCTTAAGTGTATCTCGTCTTCCTTTTACGGTCACAGCGTTATCACGACTCTGTGATAAGAACAAACGAGTTCGCTCCGCGAGAAAACCGCTATCATTTTTTATAACGCAATATGCCGTTCATAAATAATTTCAAGCCTTTTCTCCCTTATTTACTTTGTCTTAGTCTAGTCTGTCGTAAAGAATAAAGTCCTACATATCAAGTACATTATACGACACGACATTTCGCGTCTACATTAAAAATTGGTGTTTATGAAATGCTATATTTTATAAACCTTTGAATAAGTACACATTTTTGAAGTCCATTTTGAAGCAGACGATGGTTTGCTACGATTCTTTGCGAACTATGATGAAAAACGACAAAAACGACGATAATTGTGGCTATTCGAGTTAAGAAACAGATATTAATGTAGCTATTAAAATTAAATTATCACACCTTAGATACTATAGAGCCGAAGCGTGATGCAGCTACTAGGCCACTCCAGGACAAGATGGCGTCTTAAAGCCACTTTACGCTTCCTCTAAAGTGCAGCGCCGCATAAAACCGTATTTTCACGGCACGAATCTTGCGACAATGATGCTTTTTCGCCATAAATTCAGAATGCAATAAACACACGGCAGTAACAATGATTCTAAACCCTAACCGAATTGAAGAAATAAGGAATGGAGACAAAAATACTTTGAAGATTGTTTTAGTTTAGAGTATTGTAGTGACACCTATGTTCGACATAGTAACCCTAAGTTTTCGTCAACAAAAAATATAATATACGTCAATTTATAATTATATGAAGATTTTTTATAAAATTATATTCTTCATGCTAACGTTTTTTTAAATTTCGTAGCATCTATTTATGTAAGACTATAAAAATTGTAGAGTAGTATGTTTGTTTTACTAGCTAAATATAGCAGACATTAAAAAGAAAAAAAATCGAGTCCCTTCAAAGCTACAATGATTCAAAAGGTCAATTCAGCGAACAAAGAAAAAAGTCAATTAAAAAGAAAAATGGGCGAACAGTACACAAACTGCAGGGCACCACACTTGATAAGGCGGTTATCGATCTGGGAAAGAAAAATTTTGCGAAAGGACAGACTTATGTGGCCTTAAGTCGTGTAAAATCGTTAGAAGGTATTATTTTATCAAACCTTGATGGTAACAAATTGTTAAATAGACCACATGATGAGAAGGCTTTAATGGAAATGTTGAGGTTACGTAACCTAGCCAGTCCAAATTAAAGTCAATTATGGCTGTGTAGCAATTGGTGCTGTATGTACAACTTTTCAAGCTCAGAAGGGTTATGAAGACGTCGAACGAAGAATGCTGCCGATCATTTTAAATTGGGCCGTTACAGTACACAAGCTGCAGGGCACCACACTCAATAGGGCGTTTATCAATTAAGACACCGTTTACGTGCTTATCGAAATTCCGTTCCGTATGGGACGTGCTTTTTTTACCTATCTCGTTGTCCTGGAGGGAGACTCGCCACGGTCTTATACTATGATAATTAAAGAATTATCCCCTAACTAATGACTGTTGTGGGTTAAGCTTCATCAGCTCACCTGAAGAACTAGTAAAAATATAACTAGAAGTCTAAATGTGCATACAGAATTGAAAGAATAATTTTTTAACTCTTAATCGTTAAGGAGTTGACTTTCATCATCCACTCAGCTACACATGATAATGACTACCAGACGCAAATATTGGTGTAGCGTTGGAAAATACACTAAAAACGTTATGAATGCTTATAAAATTTAAGGAATGCCCTCGATTTTTCTGGGATCCCATCATCAGATTTTGTCATGGTGACAATGGGACAACTCAGCAAGCATATCCTTTCGAATAAAACAAGAATTTTAAAAATCGGTTTACACCTTACGAAGATATCGCGTAACAAACAAAAAAAAAAAAATTCAGTCCAATTGATAACCTTCTCCTTTTTATGAAGTCGGTTAAAAATAAACATGATTACATTTGTGGATTATAATATTAATACGTGAAGCAAAAACTTTGTACCCGTTTTTACGAAAATTGCGCGGACGGAGGAGTATGAAATTTCGCACACTCATAGTTTATATAGAGAAGGTTATCCAAATGTAATTTTTTTTTTAAATTATGCATAAAAAATACTTTAAATCAACAAAAACAACATTACACACACTACCATGTATTTGACACACACGTATTGTTTGTCTTTAATGCGGCCGACATCTGTCAATGCCAATCCAAACTCACATTCTATCTTTTTTAATTTTTCATCGCTTAGGATACAATCCGTGCAGCCTTAATAAAATTACGGTCCACTAGTTTATATAAATACGTCGTTATTCGTATAAAGGGAAGCAACAAGTTCAAGTACGTAATGAGCCATTTACTGTTGCTTGCAGCTTTGTATTCGAATTGCATCCGAACAAAAGTTATATTCTAAAGTTGCTTCATTTCAATTTGTGGAAGTGTGGAAGTGTGGAAGCTTACTTAAAAGTAACAATTAAAATTTTTAATGCGATTTACGCCAGTTAATTTTGTGTAGAAGAAGTTGTTTGTTTGAAGAAGTAATACGATGATTTACGATACTATAGAGGTGAGTTTTACGATTCTAAGGTTTCAAATGTATCTATCAACCTTGTAGGCTACACTTAAATCAAAAGTAACATAGGTATGTTTTTACTACGTAAAACTTGTTATGTATATCTGTTTTTGTGGCGTACACAATTTGACCACAACTTTCCCCCAAGCGTCTTCATCAGCCAACAAGATATTTAATCAATAAAAGGAGAGAGCTCAATTTCCGCAATGTTGTAGCGAACAGGCCGAAGAGAATAAGTGGAACTATCTCGGCCGAATAATTCGGAAACGAAATCAATCACAAAGCGACGTGATCGCGGCGCGGGGTGCGGAGTTCGCGTCGACGTTTCTGGAATACGCGGCTTTGCATGCGAATTTCAAATTTTAGATTTTCTTGCTCCCGGTGCGGCGCGGTTCCCACAATATGCAACCTTGATTGAATTGTAATGGCGTACCTTGTGGATTAGAACGTACGACGACGTAGTAGATTATAGTTTGTTAACGCATGTGGAAGTTGTGCCGTTGCAGTTTATGGTTAAATAATTATTATGAACATACCTACATACATTTATTTATAATAATATTGAATTTTATCTCCTACTGTCAACACGACGTCATGCGACATATCTAATAAGATGTCGGTTTTTAGCCCAGACGGACTTAAAATCAGCCCTTTCACCAAACAAACCGAATACGAACATGTATCCCCCCCTGGGATTTGAACCGAGGACCTCTGGGTCTGAGACCAGTCGTCTAATCACTAGAACACAGAAAAGGCAGAATGTGCTATAACATTAGAAGATCAGACTGTATCTCACCACGAGCCGCAGTTTTACGGAAACAATCGGGACCTTTGACCACTGCGTCCAGCTACACCTACGTAGCTGCTATACGTGTCCCGGCTCCACAACTCTTCGAAGGTAGAGGAGATCGTAGAGTATGTGCGGATCAAACCAACTTCACTCTGAGGGTCAAACGGTTAGAGTCCCGCCACAATGTGAATTTCAATTCATTTGTTGTGAGAGTACCGACTGAACATCTGTCGACTTGTATAAAAGAAGAGTTTCGGCCGAAGGGTGTCATGTTCCGGCGGTTCCGTGGCCGGCTACCGGACACCACGCTGCGTCGCACGTCGCCGTCCTTTTACATGTAGCATAGTTTTAGTTTTACATATAAATTGTATGTATGTTAGTCTGTAACGTATTTATAATATTGGCCTCTATGTAACTTACCATCTGTACATAATTTGTTGCCTGAATTAAATGATTTCTATTCTATTATATTTGACGTGCCTTCGAAGCGAGGAGACGCTCGAGATATATATTAACTTGGTCATCATCCTATGAGACGGCATTGCAAAAGTTACTTAACTTCTCATAACGCAACGTTACGCTTTTAATCTCCTCATTTACTGCTACCAACTTATTTTGTAACACCGTTTTAATCATAATAAAAGATCACAATGCTCTTAGCTCCTAAATATCGGGTGTATCAAAATCGCTAGCGGTATTCACTTAAATAAATCACGTGGGCTATTGTGTACTATTACGGCGCGTTGGGCGGGCTTGGCCGAAACGCGCCAATAAAAAATTGAAGCAAGCAAACCCCACTTTTGTTTATGAAATAAGGGGCGGCCTTCCTACGATGATGGGCATTTAGAGAAGTATACAATGAAGCTATTTCATATAAAATTATCGGAATGTGTTTTAAAGCTAGAGCTAAGATTTCTATAATTTATACCACTAAGCCGGCAAACAGAAATACCACTATACTGACGGTAAGCGCTTAGCGTAGCCTATGGACGTTTTCAACACCAGTAGTATCACTAATTTAGATTATAATTTATAAAGAATTGTATCGAAAAATCCTAAACACATTTTGCCCGACATATTTATAAATCTGTATGAAAAAAATATACATACTTTATTTTACAATAAAATATTTAAGTATTCGTCGTATCAACCGCCTTTATTGAAAGATCTTGGCTGGATTAAATTTAAAAATTTTGCAAAATTTATAACAGCTTTCTTTTAATATAATCTTTTAAGTGGTTGGATCAGTTTGCTTAATCTGATTAACGAACTTAAAAATATTCGAACATTACACTGTATTGTACAGAAAAAGCGTTAATGCAAATACACTTTTCTACAATAGCTTCTTGTTTAGTATTCGTAAATTAAAACGGTAGCCACTCCTTTCAATTTGATCCATACAAAACCACCGGGACTATATTTGATTTCCGTTTCGGCACCGAGGTAACGCTCGTTAATACAAAGGCTGTAGCTAGGTTCTCCTATAGCCTAGCTATCCCTACCTTTGTTCTTGGACGATCAGAGTCAGATCGTAATATTTTGCTAGCGAGGTACCGGAGCTTTTTGTTCAGCCCGCTCGAGGTTGCCACGCTTCAATGAGTTTAATAATTCCGGGAATCCTGCAAGCGATGTTTAGAGGTTTGGCATTAAACATTTTGAGGTGGGAATAATTTTACAAGCATTCGACGGTCACGTTTTGAGGTGAGAATAAATTTGCTTATTTAGTAGTAAGGCAGTTATAAAATGTTTGTTACTATTCCTTCAAAGGTTGTCTGCGAGGGTATCCTATTGGTGATTCTTGCATGTTTGTTTTTTTATATTTCTTTGTTAAAAAGTCGTGTACAAATTGTGTTTGTATGTCGGGGCTATCTCGAGAACTACTGGTCCAATTCCAAAAATTCTTTCACTGATAGAATGCTACATTCCTTGCTGGTAACATAGGCTCTAAAATCCATGTGGACGAAGTCGCGAGTAAAGTGTTAGTCTTTTATATATTGTAATAACATATTACATTACCCATCAGACCAGATCATAAGTTATGTTTTTGATTTCCATTTACATACATGTCATAGTTGTTTTTGTCAAGTTGGAGATAATATAGCCAGTTCCTTAGCAGTTAAGTGTTTCGCGTGAAGTGCGCTTTAACCTTCGGCCTTAAATTTTAAGTGACTTAAAGGCCGCTTCTCCATGAAAAAACAAAACAACTATCTGTGTAATAACTTTTTGTAGCATTTCAATCAAATAAAAATTGATTGATTGATAAAAAAACCTCCGCGAACGATCGGGTTGTAAAATAAGCTCCCGAGGCTTTCCCCAAGAGACAACGGAGAATCCTTAAAAAAGGCATGGCAATGTTTTGTAGGGTCTACAACTCCGAAGTAATAATAATACCCTATAGTAGTATCTGTTGATAGCAGTGATTGTTTATTCCATCAGTCGGCAATTACGACCTGTGTTTATTTAGTAATGGATTAAAAGACAAGTTGATTTACAGAGAAAAATTGTTGTATCTTCTTGGATATTAATACAAGACAATTCATTTTATATTATTTTATTTAACATGTTTTTGAACATTTATATTATATTATTTTTGAATTTTGTATTCACAATACTATTTATACAAGATAAAATTTTACTAGATAACATCAACCAGCCTCAGGAAGCTCGAGTCGGTATCGAACCCACGACCTTTGGATAACCGAGCCAATGATCTGACCACTGAGTTTCAGAGGCCTTTAAACATTCATATCTAAAATTTAAACCTTCTCTTTTACTACTTTTCTACTATGTTCACTTTGACATATTTATATTAAAAATATATTGATTTGTTTAAATATTTCCTATTATTTAAGAGGTATAATTTATTTTATTTTTACCCCTGGAACTCCAAAATTAATTGTGGCAATTCTTTCACTATTGAAAGGCTACATTAGCCATGCTATGATATCTATATTCTGGTTAAAATATAATGTTTCCGGGGACATGGCATAAAAACTTTCGTGACATACCGAATTTCGAGCTTACATAATTATCAGCAGATCTTCTATTATTAATAACTAGCTGACTCGGCGAACTTCGTACCGCTTTGATAGTTTCCATCATTGAGTTTCTTTCGTTCGTTTATCAATGGTTTCCATGACAACAAAACAAACAAATCATTTTGTATTGGAAAATTAAATTTGTCGTTTTTAGTATTTTATATATATTTTTTTTAATATAGCCTATGTTACTCAGCGCTAATGTAGCATTCTAATTTTTTAAATCGGTCCAGTAGTTTTGAGTTTATTCGTTGCAAACATACATACATACAAAAATACAATCGTATAGATAAATAGAAGATCATAAATACATTATTAAAAGGAACAAATAAAATGTTAAAATATATTGGTATATTGTTGATTTATAAATCAAATACTAATAGGCCTTTAAAGGCTGTGTTAAAAAATCTAATTCTGTAGAAATTACAAAAACGCAAGAATATTTACATAAATTTAATTCGTTTACCTTATCTATAGTTCTGTTAAACGTAAACACTACAAAGCAGGCAGATGACAAATATCATAGCATAAACAAAACGGTGTTCATAGCAACACGGTGGCTTTTCTAAACTTGAACATTCTCGACAGGATTTAATTTACGTTGATGTTTCGGGGTCAGTGGGGAATGCAATACCTATCTCGCCGGGCCGTGTTACTACATAATACATCACCCGTAGTAGGTACTGGAAAGAAAATTTTCTCTTTTGTTACACTTATTTCACGAGCGAAATGAGGGATTGTCTTTTGTGAGACGGGAGAAGTAAGTTCATGTGAAAAAAGTTTTTGTACCCCTGCCTCTAATGAGATCGTAAACACAACAGATCAAATAAGATTTATCACGCACCCTCGGGACCTTGACTCGCCTACAGTAATCGATAGGTGCTAAACGAGCAACCTCTGGCTGTGTATACAAATATTTTTTATGATGATAAAAATTGCTGTATTTCTTTCGTTTATTTTTGGAGGCAACCCAATTTGGTGTTTACTCTCCGATTTCGGGTATATTTCTGATAAATATTTATTTTGGATTCAAGAGTACATGTGAAAGGAATGTTGAATCGTATTTTTCCGAGTTATGACTATAAACAGCGACACAAATTAATTCCAAAATAAATATACGAGTAAAACATTACTGATTTTGTAGATATAAAATATGTGTTGGGGTGCCATTTAAATCTCCAAGAAATATGGTTCTAATTTCATTTGGCCAAACCTCAATGGTCTGAGATTCCCCTCCGCAATAAAGAAAAGCTGAGGGTACGAAAACTACAGCTGTCAGTTAGGTTAGGTTTGACTTGTGACCACGTGAAACAGAGCGTGCGAAGCGAGCGTAGCAAAACAATGCTTGCTACTTGTTTGATGCATACTAACTACATGCTTGCTTGCACGCTTGCATGCATGTTTGCTTTTGTCTACTTATTTTGTTAAATACAGACATTATTAAGAAGGCGTTACACTTTTAGGAGAAATGTAATTTAGTTAATGTTACTATTAGGGATATGAAAATTTTGCGACTAATGACAAATTTGGGAAATTAAAATACGGCGTTAAAAAAATAGGCGAAGTTAAAATAGGCGAAAACATAAAGTATAAGTAAAAACTGTGTGAAAAAAAATTAGGCGTATAGTTTGTGTGCCAATGACAGTTACTCTCAATTTTACTAAAAAAATACTTCTGTGAACGCGTTTTTTATAAAATCTATTTACACTTACACAGGACACAGGAGCTCGATGGCGCAGTGGTTAACGCGCCAAGTCTGCGAGTGCTGAGGTTAAGCAACTTTCGCCATCTTCGGATGGGTGATCAAAACATTATCATCTCGAGCTTCTCCGTGCTTCGGAAGGCACGTTAAGCCGTTGGTCCCGGCTGCATTAGCTGTCGTTAACAACCACCAATCCGCACTGGGCCCGCTTGGTGGTTTATGGCCAGTTCTCCCTATCCATCCATAGGGAAGGATCGTGTTCCTGCAGTGGGGACATAAAATGAGCTGATGGTGATGATGATGATGATTTACACTTTTTAGTCAAGATCAACCGTGATTTAATAATGGTAATGGCAATTGGACGTGTTCAAATTACATTACCGTTCCAAAACAAATGCTGGTTAGTCCCATAATAACTAATTAAACTTATTAAAGCTCAAATGAGCTGTAAATTATTTGTTATTGAAACTAATTATAACACTGAGACTATAAATACGTAATATAACTCCCAGAGGTCATAAAATGAGTCTCATAATAGTAATTATGCGTAACGAAAGCTGTCGTTTATGCTTTTTACGAAATGCAAACGCAATTCACAAAATACGAAATGTTTGTAAATGTTACACATATTATTTATTAGAATTGAATGAGAGATTTAGCATAGTTAAAGTTTATATGGAGAAAGAAAGCAGATAGCAAATAATATGTTACATTACATTGTATGGGACATTGTATATTTTATGAATTACGGTCTAATTTCGATCACTTAGCAACCATTTGTATACGATTATATTGTTGATGTTGGCCTCCTCGTAGTGACCGAAGACAGCAACCGTCACTGCTTCCTGGCGTGTGCTCTGATGTGGCTGGAAAGAACTTCGTTTGAGCGCTATTAACACACTTATAACATTCCTGCTAACACAGAAAGTTATTAAGCTTGTGTAAAGTATGATAGTAAATAAAGTAAAGTAAATATATATAATATAGCCTATATACTGTCCCACTGCTGGGCAAAGGCCTCCATCATTAAAATCATGTCATCACTACAATTGATGGGTATTGGCTTACTTACCACGCTTGCCAAGTGCGGGTTCGTGATCACGAACCCGGGCTGTGCGTCGAAAAATCCGAAACACACTGCCGACCTGGGAATTGAACCCGGGACCTGCGGGTAACGGGTCGAGCGCTTTGCCACTCGGCCACCGAGGCGTTAAAGTATGATAACGTACACACGGTGGCAGATCAAAACTGTCAAAATTCTACAAAAAATTTTGAACGGGTGCCCTTCGGTTCGCCTAAAAATTTTAGTCCTAATAGTACATGGCCAAACCGTATTGGCCTAAACTTAAAACAAACAATTATTGTTTCGCCTAACAATTGTTTTGCCGCCATTATAATTTGGTCTAAGAATTGAAAGCCCTAATTTTAGTATCTATAATGTGAAATACCCTAAAATATATTAGCATAACGTTATTTTGGCATTACGACGATTTCGCTTAATATATAAAAGCTCTAAGTAATTTTAGCATATCTAACATTAAATGTGCCAAAAATTTATCAGCCTAAGAAACGAATCGCCGAATGAAAGCATGGAATTTCAATTTTATTGAAAAAATAAATTGACAGAAGCGAATTGCTGCAAACCCGACTCCACGTAGTCTTGTCTGCCCTACCCTAGAGTGTAATTTAAGCCCGCGTAGGCGCGGAGGGGCGAGGCGGCCCGCGAGCTGAAAAGCAGGTGGTTTTATCGCTCGCCGCCGCTTCGCCGGCCAGCAAGCCGATGCTGCAGTGGTGAGCGAAAACCATCTGCGACGATAAGCTTGCGTGGGACCGCCGGAGCCCCGCAGCGCTGGAGCCGTGACAAAAACCATCTTGCATGCTTGCTTGCAGCTGCATGCCTGCTTGCATGCTGCATGGCTGCTTGCATGCTGCATGCCTGCTTTCATGCTGCATGCCTGTTTGCATGGCATACCTGCTTGCATGCTGCATGTCTACCTGCATGCTACGTTAGTATTAATATTAATAATTAAATTCAAGTTACTTTGCCTTATTAAAATGAGTAGGCGTTTTATACTATGTGATTTTTAATTTTGTGCGAATTATTATTTAGTAATTGCAAACTTTAGGGATTACGAAATGTCGCATTTGTTAAATAACAATATGGCGATAAAAAGTAAGGCGAAGTGAAATTAGACCAAACACGTTTATGAAGAGTGAAATTATGCGAAAAAAATTTTGGCTAACCGTTTGTGTGCCATTGCAAATTAGAAGTACAAAAAATTAGGCGACCCGATATATACCCTTTTGAACTTTATTGTTTGGCTATAAGGATCAATATTCATTGGAGAAATTTGACAGGTTTGGATAGGTTGATCTACCGCCGTGTGTAAGTACCTAAAAAGTACTCTAACGGAACTTTGAAGATTTCTCTCTTTGAACCCAAGCATCTACTATACGTTCATCTGCCGACGAAATATTTTATTTGCACCGGTTGGTTTAAGTTTTTTATTGTTTTATTTTACGGTTAAGCGCAGTTTTACTTCAACATGCACATTTGCCGTAGAAATGAGAAAAAGAAAATTACCCGGCAGAATATGAGACTTTACCGCTTTTATGTCCTCTCTTTAAAGCTTTTAAAGACATAATTTCGAAGACAGCCGAAGCTGCAACCAAACGCAGTGGTTAGTTAGCTGAGATGCCTCGAGTTTATTAGTCTCATATAATGGTACCTATAGTCAGTTTACATCGCTGTGTCGCATTTAAATTAATAGAATAGAATATAATACAATTTATTTATTTCAAGTTATAATTACGACTCATATTTGTTAGTAAAAATGGAACTCCATAACTATGTTAGTATACACTTAGTTATTTGTATCATAAAATGTTCAAATAATTTTTTTAACGCAAATTTTGTTGCGAACAAATTACAAAAACACAAATGTTGAAAAAACTTCCACGAGCAGGATTTGAACCTGCACCCTTCTGACATATTGGGTCAGATGCTCTTCCAATTGAGCTATCGTGGTTCTAACCAGCCCGCCGTGGTTTGCACAAAAGATCCCGATGGGTCGAAGTGCTACTGCAAGAGGGAAACCTCGGCAGGCCCCACTAAGATAACCAGCCCGCCAAAATTATTCCACATTATTCAACATTTGTGTTTTTTTATTTGTATCATCTTTATTTATTTTTTCTCATTTAGATTTACATTTTTAATTTTTTTTATTTCTTTTTTTAATTGTAAAAGTAGGTACCTACTTTTCTTTTTGTGTGCATTTGTGTCAATAAGGGTATTCAATTTTATCTTTCCTTTCTTCGGAAGTTGTTATGTCGACTGACGTAGTCACACTAAGACAAATTGTACCTATAGCATTTTCGCTAATGTATAATCGCTAAAGTATATCGCAATAGATTATTAAACGAAACAGAAAAAGATCTTAATCTTTAAAAAGTATACTAAAAGCATTACTCATGTGCTATAAGGCAGAAAGCTCTACAACCTCGTTAAAATAAAATAAACTGTCTGAAAGAGAGTAAGATGAGATTAAATGTCAAACGCAAAAGTAAAATGTCTAATAAGCAAAACTAAAAAAGATGTAATGATTATTGATAAAAAAAATTCGTTTCAAGTTGTACTCATGTAAAAGATGTTAAAAGAATGTAACATTAAGCGCCGAAGCCGCTCGGCCAAACAATGGGTTCTAAGATTTTCATCCAAATTATAAGCAACATTACCTGCTTAATTTCAAAAATACGTTATCTCGTTTAAATTAGGCAACGTAATTAAACGATGCGCGAGAACCCTCTTATAACGACGTCCATAATGTGCCCAAATTAAATTTAGCTAATTAAGCGCTTTGCAATAAAATTAATGGATTGTTTATGTACATACGATACCTAATGTTAATCATGCCATCCGAATTAATATTAAGAGAAACGTACAATATGCTCTCGACTAAGAATGATTTTACAGATCCATTGGTTTATAGGATACGTGTAGTACTCTTAGACTTCTAGAAGAGGAAAATATGAAATAGGATGCAAAAAATCCTTTTCACAAATTCTAAGTAAGTAATGAGGCTTCTGTGCTATAAGCGAGGCGAGGAAATATTATTAAACAAATTAGTGTAGTGAAATTCGTAAGCGTTATACGTAGAATATTTATTATGGAAATTTTATAAAGGTCAGAATCTATTGTCGGATGTCATTTAATAGATTTATGATGTAACTACGGATTTATGTACACATAATTGACGTAGTGATAGCTTTCCAGGCGGGCTTTTCTAGGAAGATTTACAGACAAATATAATCTAAAGTTAAGGTTAATAAATAGACATTCATCTTAATTGAATTATTAAAGAAAAACACTTATTTTGTAATTTATTTTTATGTTTTGTTCTCTGTAAAAAGAATCTGTCAAATATAAATATTTTCTATACTCGACCACGTAGAAATATTTTTTCACTTTCATTTAATTAACGAAATTAATAAGAATTTAACGATCATAATAATTGTTCACCAAAATATTACTGTGGTGCTATAAATGTAATCTGTAGCCAAAAAAATGCACAAAAAGGTTTTTGTTTTGGCACACGATCCGTTGCTTATTGGCAATGTATGGCGGGCTCTGGACAAGTGCGGTGCGACCCCTATACAAATTGGTTGGAAAAGGGTGTAACAGCCCGGAAGGGGATGAAACAACACAACAACGAAAATAAAAAAATAAACTAAAAAATTCCTTATTTCAGATACTAACAGGGGACAATAATTGTTAAAATTAATTAAAATGTTAAAACACGCATGTTTAATAAAATCATATGGCACTAAAGGGCTTTTAAGAATATTAATTTATTTCCAAATACCAATCACTAAATACCTATTGTTACACCTTCAGGTCTCTTGCCATATCTGCGAGACATACCAGTTGGCTCTAAGAAAGCTGAAAAAGACGGTGGTAGTTAATTAAAAAGAGCCTGGACCAAGGCAAACCGCTTTAGTAAGTAACCAGACAATTCCAGCAAAGTAGCATGGCAGAGTGAGAAAAAGCTACACGACCATAAGCCAGCAAATTAATCTATGATAACACACACAATAATGAGGAGCTCGATGGCACAGAGGAGCTCGATGGCGCAGAGGAGCTCGACGGCGCAGAGGAGCTTGATGACGCAGAGGAGCTTGATGGCGCAGAGGAGCTCGATGGCGCATTGGTTAACGCGCCCGGTCTGCCAGCGCCGAGTTAAGCAACTTTCGCAAAGGCCGGTCATCGGATGGGTGACCAAAAATTTATCATCTCGAGCTACTCCGTGCTTCGGAAAGCACGTAAAGCCGTTGGTCCCGGCTTCATTAGCAGTCGTTAATAACTACCAATCGGCACTGGGCCCACGTGGTGGTTTTTGGCCCGTTCTCCGTATCCATCCATAGGGAAGGCTCTTGCCCCAGCAGTGGGGACATAAAATGGGCTAATGATGATGATGACGAATAATACAAACTAATAATAAAATACGGTAAAAGTTACTGTTACACACACGTGACTTATGTTTTATTAAGCATAGCCAGCAAATTAATCTATGGTACAACACACGTCAAAAAACTCCGGTGAAAGTGTACCATCTGTTATTCGGCTCAGTAAAAAGGGGTAAATACTGTACTCAAGAGCACCTTATAACACCTTACTTATTCACCCAAGCAAGATTATTACCCTGGTTAGAAGACAAAAAGATATGGCCGAGGTTCTCGTATCTACGTAGAAAACTTCGTGTCTCATTTGTCAGGAAACCTCAGGAGCCAGATAAAATGGCGGATTTGAGGCTGGTGAGTTCCATAGCTGGCTGCGCAATAATTCATGCTCAGCCCTATATTACAGGGGATTCTTACAATCTCGGCGACTGTATTTTACTATCTTAAAATAAAGATTTTCTATTTTAAGTAGGTAATGGTGGTGGCTTACGGCTTATGTGTATGTTATATCTCGTCGACTAGGTATCTTACCAATTACGCAATGTTTTTATTTTTTTTTTGATTATTGCGAAACATAGTTATATGGTTTTAAGCAATTTTCGGTAATTTTACATATGTACCTATATTATAAAACGTTTAAAAAAATATATAATGGTTAATTGTTTTAATATTGAGTGCTTAAGTTTTATTTATTTTGTTGTCTTCATGACGAAAAAATAGAATTTACGTCCTAAATAAATCAACACTTGCATTAAAAGAACTTGCATGTAGAAACAACATAAAACATTCTTTTTATCCTGTAAAAGAAGAAAGAGGCCCTATTAAATAGGGTACGTTTGACCATTTTCACGAAGTCTCTATAGTCTCTATAATCCTATTTTAATGAGTTTTAGACATTTCTTAAGAAATAAAGGAACGAGTATTTTGTAGAGTTTGATATATTAAAGGGGCACCTTCTCAACAAAGAGAAAAAAGTCTCCAGGCACGAACAACTAGTCCCGGAGAAATATTTCCTTTGTTAGCAAAATGCCGCGCCTTCCTAAGATTTTTAGATATCTTCACACAATTAGTTATCCCCACATGATCGACGATAATAACTCCGTGAATAAAACGTGTTTACTTCCTATTTCGAGAAGAACTGAAACAAACCATTTTAAGCGAACAAAACTTATCATAATGCATTATCCAAAAGTTGGCAACAAGAAACATTCCACAAAGAAAACGGTGGAACTATTCAAACCAATTTTGCCGAAAGTTAGTCTGGAGATTGTTTGGCTGCTCCGTCTGGACTGTGCAACATTTTGGGTAACATATAAACAATATACTTTCGATCATAATTGATTGAAGCAATACAACAAATATTAGTATAATCTTGCAACACATATTTGTATAATCTTTAATTATAGTATAACATAAAACTCCACGGGCAAATCAAATGTGTTGATGTTCTTATCCTTAGAACAACTATTTAAAAAATCGCGTAACAATAATTAAAAAGTTTGTCACCATAACTTGATACAATGATAGTTGGCATTGTGGTATTTCTATAATTAAGAAATAAAAAAAGAAACCAGTACATATTCTTAAGTGAATAAGGATTTCGGAAGCAGTTTGCTTCCACCATTTTATCGTCGCTCTAAATCAGCACTATAAGGTAAAATGAAGGCAAAGCGATTCTCCACTGATGAATAATAGAAAATAATAAAAAATAGTTTTATATGACATGACTTAGTATGTAGTACTTACAGTCAATCAAATAATATTAAAAGCGCAACTAATAATTAGAATAAAGTGTTTTGTAATTTGTTCGCAACAAAATTTGCGTTAAAAATTATTTGAACATTTTATAAATAGCTTGCCTACTTCTTAACTGATCTTTAATATTTGTAAAAATATTATGATCGGATGTTAGTGACAGTAGTTGTTGACATTGAATGGGCGCCTTTGGCTTTCAAAGTAAAAAAAAAATGTTGAATAATTTCGGCGGGATGGTTAGAACCACGATAGCTCAATTGGAAGAAGTACCTGACCCGGTATGTCAGAAGGGAGCAGGTTCAACTCCTGCTCGTGGACATTTGTGTTTTTGTAATTTGTTCGCAACAAAATTTGCGTTAAAAATTATTTGAACATTTTAGAATAAAAAGTTGAAAAAATTTCCTCGAGTGGAATTCGAACCCGCACCTACGTGCCTACCATGACGTGCCGAGTCAGGGGCACTACCAACTATGGTATCGTGACTCTGTCCAACCCGGCGAAATTATTCAACACTATTTACTCTTACTTTGTAAGACAACGGAGCCTTATTCAATGTCGAAAGCTAAGTCATCAACATCCGATCTATTTATATATTTTTACAGTATTAAAGATCAGTTAAGATAACATAAACAAAAAAAAACACTTTATAATGCAGCAAAAGGCCTATCGACATTATGGTGAGACACTGTAAAATGATATTTAGTTACATATATTTTTATTTGCATAAAATACTAAATACGCAGAGACTATTTTTTTCAAATAACATAACAGCAATTACATAGGGCACGTACCATTGAAATTAATTTATACTAAACGAGCCATTTGTATTCACATTGGACTTTTTCTTTACTTAAACTTCTTTAACCTTATCCGTGGATACTTTGAAACATCCGACTGAAATATTTACGGGAGCGGAAAAGTCAACAAATCCAATTTGTATTTGCGTTTCGCCAAAAGCTTGCCGGGAATTAAATAATTGTCGGATTTAAGTGTCACCAATCTGGTGACAGACAATATTATTTCAATAATACCTGTCATGAACTGATTGAAAACATTTTGATATACAAGAGCAATTTTGTAAAAGCTTGCCGGTGGAATTTAGCCCTGTGATTTTAGAGCTTTTGACGCAGAAGAAAGATTACAGTTTACATATTTTATTACATTACTACATGTTAATTAATGCCCACTACATCACACTGCCGGGCATAAAGAATTGCACCACCCCATCTCTTTCCGTGTGTGTCGTAGAAGGCGACTGAGGAACCATTCCAGAGGATAGCCAGCAGCATCTCTCTGTGATTACTTTGACCTACTGCAATCGCCAAGCGTGGTGTTTATGGCAAATCGCCCTCATTCTTGGGGGAGGCCTTTGTCTTGCAGTTGACATCTTTTGGCTGAGATGAGAGCTAATGATGATGTTAATTAATATCCAAACAAACTCCTCACCATCTAAAACATTTTTTTGTATAATGTCATCAAATTTACCAAAAATATCATACAAAACTTTGACCCCTTGTCCCATTGAATCTATGTAAGTTTTACTTTTACTTCGTACTACTATTAAACTTTATTTTTGATCTGATTAGGTTACAATGTTGCTACTTCATATGAGATCTAACTTTGTCAAAGTATATTCGAATATGTCTAGTAGTCACCACGTGATGATTGGATAAGGGACAGGTAGACAGACAGACGGAACTGTGGGAATCATGATGCCTTTGACAACTACGGATTAGTTGGATAGGCCATTAATTTCACAAACAGATCTACAGCCGTGTTAGATCTAGGTAACTAGCACTTTGTTGATGAATCTATATATCATTAACTGGCTAGAGAACTAAGATAGCAATGACGATGCATTATGGAACAACAATGAATACGTTAGCTTATGTACTCGTAGCATATATTTTGTAAATAAGTTACAAATAGTTGCATTATTTCTGTCTGATAAGGTAATCTTAAAATTTGGTAAGAATTTAAACAGTTTTTAATTTGAAAAAAGACAAAGTGTCGAAAAAATTCCACGAGCGAGATTTGAACGTGCGGGTTCAAATGACATGCGGTCAAGTGCACTACCAACTATGTTTTCATGGCTCAATCCAACTCGCCGAATTTAATCAACACTATCTACTCTTACTTTGTAAGACTAGCGTGGAAACTAAATTTATTAATGCTTGTAATAATTTGGACCAAGCTAAGGCATCCCTAGCCGTAGGTCGCACATAAATTTAACAAGCCATAATAATATAACACCAATTACGAACATTCAGCATTTATACCACGACGGGCCTATAAAAGAGGCCCAGTTAATGAGGGTATAAAAAGTAGGTATCCTGTGAATTATTCGTTGAATTTGCATTTTAATTGGAGAGACAATTTTAGTACATTAGGTTTTTATATTTTGGACTGGACCGTCCACGTTTGCTAAATGCTATGGTGACCGCTTCCTACGACACGACACTAATGACTGTTCCAAAATATCTTCTCTCTCTCTCTCTCTCTGGGGTCGGCCCCTCATGTCTGAGGATCGTGGTCAGCATCAGGGTTGCATCTGGAGCGGATAATCTGCCTCCACCGGTTTCTGTCCAGCGCGTCTCTTACAACCGTGTAGAATTTGGAGGAAGACGAGTCTTTCACTTGATCGATCCATCTTGTTGGTGAACGACCGCGCGATCTTTTGCCTTCGGTGTTCCCAACCACAAGCAGTTTTTCCAAACTTTCGTCGCCTCTGCGCAAAATATCTTACTCAATTATAATCTTTAACTTTATACCATACATAACTCACATCTGTTAATCTGTAAGCTAAACAAATCAAAGTGTTATACTGTACGTACATACGCCTGCACATTAACCTATCAATGACTGTAAATTTTTATAATATAATTATAATAAATTTTCAACCATATGCCAAATCCATAAAGTTTAAAGTCTATTGAGGAAATTTGACAGGTTGTGGTAGTCTGAACTCTGATGTGCAAATGTGTTTTTAATTATTTGATAATTCTGATTTAGTAATTGCTGTTTAGCTTGATTATGAAAATATTTATTTTTTCATCATTTTATAATTAGGAATTTAATTTGTTTAAATTATTTCAGAATTTTTCATTACATACTTTTTTGCCCTTAAGATATTTACCTCTTTGATAATTTATACACATTTGAATAGAGTTAACTACAAATTTTCTCTTATAAAAAGGGGTACGGCGCGGGCGCAGTCACTACCAAAAATAACGCGTTCGAGTTATCCATATTAGGAATACTCTCTGTAGTGCAATGAAGGGGCCTCGCCCTGGGCGATCAAGAAAGCTTGATCACGGTGTCGCCTACGCCAGATGAAGATGAATTTACTAACTCAGGTAACAAAGGTCATTCAGAGAGCAAAATCTCAATACCGCCATGTAGGAAATGACCAAAACAGGATCATGGATAACAATGAAGAAATCATCAGAAAATGTATTGAAAAGTAAAGTGTGTTATTTTCTGTGTTAACTCAATAAAATATTGTCTATTCCGACTAGTAGTAGTAGTTCCTAATAAGTAACAATAATAACAAACTTCTAAACTACTATTAAATCTGACTTGACATATATAACAATTCTTGTACTTTGATCTTCTACCTTTACTTCTATGTAAGTATAAAAACATTGCACGATCCCCAACTTTTGCTGCTCCGAAAGACGACGCTGAGTATCTGAATCTAGACTCTTCTCCCAATGTCTAATACGCGAAAGACATCTTTTTAAGCTACTTAACGATCTAGAGATCCCAAAAATGGTACCCTTCCTGAAAGTACATCATTTTACCCTCTTTGTTCTGACGCAGAAGCTTTTGACCAAACTATAACACCTCCACTGAATATTACTTCAGTATATGCAGAGTTCGAATTAAGAAACCCTACAATCGTCAGTATTACATTAAATTTACAGTTAGTTTGGGAACAATTGTAGCCCCTCTAGTGGCTATTAAACGTTTTACAGCTCTCTTGGGACCTCTACTTAGATACTTGGAATTTATATTCATTCAACAGGAGAACGACTTATTGCTCTAACTAATAAATTACCTGACTTTAACCATTATCCAAAAATGCTGGCCCAATGCGGATTGGTGGGTTAACTTTTGTTTTGGTTCTCTTCACTGCGACTTCGTTTTACGTTCAGGAATCCAACTGTTAAATTTACAATTGATAAGCTGTTACATCTAGCCTCGAAGTATCTAGTAAAACAGCTCAGTTAGTAGAGTTAATAATAAACAGTATTTATTAATATGTATCTTAAGAATAAAGGATTGCTATCATTACATGTGCGTTAACTTATTGGATATTGGAACTTTTTAAACACCCATACTCATTATTCTTAGAAAAAAGTTATATTATGTTCGAATAATCCATATTTCCACACGACAACATTTCTAATAATGTCACATTTCATTGTTCTTATAAGACACCATTTTGTTTCTCGTCATTAATTCCGTCACCCGTCCTTTTCTGAGCTTATCTTAATGTTACGGAAACATGTAAGAACATTGCTTGCGTCTAACTAAAACTTCGGTTTGAAAGAGGGTACTTAAAATGGCCGTTTTGAGAGCATTGTGGCGGCGAAAGGAAAAGATTAAACGATTGAGGAAAAAGATTTTTGGGAATAAAATAAATATGACTGACGAAGTTCATTTAAACGGTACATGGATGAGATTTAAATAGTGTAACGTTTATTTATGAAACCACCTTATTCGTCAAGACAGGAATTATAAATTGTTGATGTGTTCAACAGAAATGTCTTTTCCAAAAAATCTAGTTAAATTTAAGAGTAGTTCAAACAATTTTATAATGGGCAATTTGTATAAGATTATATTTTTTTTTCTAAAGTTTACGCGAACACTACACATCCGTGGTCACAGGGAGACCTCCCTGTGACCACGGATCCTGAAAAGGGTTCGAAACGTCAGGATAAACATTAAAATGTAATGTGTAAAATAAACGCGAGTAGATCCGTAAAAGTTGTTTCATTTAATTATATAAGATTATTTTAATAAAATATATCCACAACAGTACCTAGTATAATTATTATTATAGGCTTCTGAATCAAAGTACACACGTACACGTCTTCACATCAACATACCACAAACTGTCCAATCTTCTCAATAGCCTTTGAATTTTATTATATACAATTATCATTCCGTTCTGTCCTATTCTTCTCATGTAAATCACCAACAACATAAATTGTCAATAAAGAATATAACGACCGCAACAATAAGGATTTTAAAAATAAGATGTCACAGAAATATTGAATTGAATTACTGAAAAGGTGAAGAATAAAAAGGAGCTTTCTTCAACGATAAAACGAGTGGAACTTTTCAAATACTTTCAGGAATTAATGAAAAAAGTTTAAGGAAATCTTCATAAAAAATGCACCCTTTAGGCCAAGAGGTTTGATAAATTTCATTTGGGAATAATTAGTCGAGCAACCGCTTCTTTCAAATTCGGAAGTATCTGGGACTAATGATATTGATTGGCTCTACGAAATTCGTTTAAAAACTTATAACCGTATAATATGATTTAACGAAAGTTCTTCGTGACGTGAAGTATTGACGTGATTATAATATTATTTTGAGACACCTCCTGGTGGAACTAGTTCGTCTTTGGTTAAAGATTCCGGCTGAAGTTTGCTATACAAATTTTCGTTTACATCAACAACGTGATTTAATAGCGAATGAAACTCGCAGGCACCATGGTGACATTAATTATTTCTCCTTGTTGTGTAAAAATCCTTCCGCGTTCTCGTTTTCCATTAACTCCAGTCACATTATTCACAAACAAAAAGATGCAGCCACACATTGGTATCTACTTGTAACAGTGACTGTAGATAATAACAGATCTTTATTAAAATATCCCATTTGGGACACAACAATCGTTCGGTCCTTATTGTTATCTAGTTGTACACAATTTGTCCAAAATAGTTCCAATTTACTGCCCGGGCTCATTGTTAATTCACAACATTGTTAGCTGCTTGTTACAACTTTGGGAGTGTAAACGGTCTTCGACTTTGGGTCCATTTGAATAAAATTATTACCGATCAACCCCTTTCCAGTTTTGAAATTAATGCCGCCCTCGATATCATTGTTGTATGAGTTAAAAGTACTATGTTATGAGTAAATCTCGTATGAAGTGATTTTGCATATTAAATTTATCCTGACATTTAGAATCCTTTCGAGGACAATTAGGAAAACCAACTAGAGTCGAGTGCTCCATTAAGGTTTCAGTGGATAGTTACAGTAGATCATGTTACCTACTCATTATTTTGAAACGTATCAGAAATTATTTATATTTTAGAAATTTATATTACATGTGTGGATCTGTCAAAATCAGACAAAGTGTTAAAAAAACCAGAGCAAGATTCGAAGTGTTGAAAAATTTGCACCGGTCGGACAGAGCCACGATAGCCATACTGGTACCGCATCTGACTTGGTATGTCAGAGGACGCGTGTTAGAAACCCGCTCGTTAGTAGTGGTAAACATTTTCAACACTTTTTCACATTTAATTAAAGTAATCTTTTGTTTGCAACAACATTTTGCGTAAATTTGTACTATAAATGTATATCCATATTCATACATTAATTGTTGAAATTATATTATTTGAATTGTAGCTTTGAAGTCAAACTAATTGGGCGTGTTCATAGACCGTCTACAGTCGCAAAGCAATTAGTTGTTACTGCGATCAAAGTTAAAGCTCTAAATGTATCAAAGAAATCATATTTAATTCTTATTTTTGTATTATTCACAATGCTTTATGAAAAGACTAAAAATTATTTCAAAAAACGTGTTACCTTTAATGTAGGCATGAATACAACTTTGTAAAGGTCAGAACAGCTATTTTGTTATTGTTAATTTTTCTTTTTATGCTTATAAGCTGTCATTTAGGCATATGGCCGGCCTGATAGCAAGCGGTTATCATAGCTTGCCAACGTTTGCAACTCCAGAGGCATTACTCAAAGTTGCTGACCCTTTCAAACCTTTGTTTAATATTTGTAAAAGTATTTTAAACGACCATGTGTAAAAGCGGATTTCTATATATGTAGGTAGGGGAGTCTCGGTTACTCAATCAGGAAAACAGTAGCAGGAATTACTTAATGTTCAAGTCTCACCTGAGGCAGAATCATAAACGAATATCAATAAAATTTCTATATCAATGAAAACTTAAATTGATAATTGCTTATAGCCTTAAATAAAATATGTTCTTAACGTAAAGAATAATTAACGTTGCAATCAGCCTTTAAATATCTTAATGCTATACGAGTATTAAGACCTTCCCACATGTTGAAGATATGACGAATTTAAGCCATAACAAACCAAGCAGGTGTTAATGCCACCCATCTTAAGACAATAACCAGGATCAATAGCTTAAGTTGCCATAGAAAGCGTGGAACAGCTTGTGACGTTAATTTGGTCACGCATCTAGTACGTCAACCTCGTAAGAGTTGCTTGACTTGCAAGATCGCAACCTACCCGCTTTATTATTATTACTGGTGGAGAATGAATGTATGACAAGTGGCATGCAGTTTGCTTAATAGCAGATGATGAACGCTCTAGAGATAGCTAATGTTCCGCCATTTGCAGAATTTAATGTCCGGGAAAAAGATTTTGAGGCATTCACTTTAATGTTTCAAATGCATTTGGAACTTATTTTTCAACTGCCAACAATATTTATTTTGGTTCTGATTTGATGAATAAGTCATTTAAAATAATATTAGGTATTGCAATTATTTTTACACATTAAAGTATGTAGCTATAACAACGATGTTGGTAGCGTTGTTGTGTTTCGACAGTTAGAGAGATAACATAGCCAGTTCCTCAGAGGCAAGGATGCCATGAGCTCTTGAAGTAGTATAATTGCAGTTGTGAAAACTAGATGCGTGTAGCAGCGTATATACACGCGTGTCGTTTTCACAACTGCAATAATAATACTGCTCTAGGAGGTAATATAGTAAGAAGGCCCATAGAGAAGTGCGCTTTCATTTTTTGACCTTATACTTGACGATCCGGTGAGATGAAAAGGCCAAGTGTGAACTCGTAAGAAATAATAAAAAAGAACAACACACGCAAATAGCACTTGAAAGAAGTTGACTGCCACAAGCGAGACTCAAATCCATTAATTACCTTTATACTATTCTTTTGTTTCTCCATATTGCAGTCTTTATGGAGGAGCTCGATGCCGCAGTAGGTAACGCGCCCAGTCTGCGATTGCTAAGGTACTGGCTTGCTAAAGCCGGTCATCGGATGGATGACCAAAAATGTATAATCTCGAGCTCCTCTGTGCTTCGGAAGGCACGTAAAGCCGTTGGTCCCTGCTGCATTAGCAGTCGTTAACAACCACCAAGCCGCACTGGGCCTGCGTGGTGGTTTATGACCCGTAGGAAAGGCTCGTGCCCCAGCAGCGGGGACATTAAATGAGCTGATGATGGTGATGATGGTCTTTATGCAAAAGTTTATAATGAATTTGTACTGGTAGTTCTACTAGAGTACAGAAGGATGCGCGGTTCAAACTTCTTTGCATTTAATATAACAAGCGAATGCTTCTTCTTGATAATTAAATTTTCTGACGTTCCAACACGCTGCTAATTTAAAGCGGGTACTTTCAAGTTTCTGTGTGAGTGCGTCGTGCAAGCTTTTGTTATTATCGTGTATGCAATGTGAAAAATGTGGCATTTTACAGGGTGCCTAGTGCGACTCTCATTCGTCTTTTAATCACATTAACGAAAACTAGAATCTGTATGGCAAATTTTTTACTCTCCTCGTATTCCACCACCACAAACGGTGCTTCAATGCCATATACATTTTCGTTAACGTAATCGAACGGCTCATAAGTCTTTTAATGTATCGACCTTCGCATTCTTAGTACATAATTTGTCATTAAAATGTACTTCGTCGTTTTTAATATTTATTTGTCATTCAAAATGTATCTTCGTGGACAAATTAAAGATGTTATTTATTATTATTTTTAGAATTAATGAATTAACGACTCAGTAATTTTCATTAATTAGTGAGTTGAAATGAGTTAAAATTAGTGAGTGTACTAATTATATCTATTGGCTATTCGTGTTGTACTTTGTAAATATCTTATTTAACGGGTCTTTCAATGTGTGTTCTATGTAGGTATAATAAAAGATTTAAATTTGTATAATAAAATTATAAAATGAAAACAAAAACCCTGTAAAGAGAGCTGCAGGTGCTGTAGGCTGTAAAGGACTTGCACTCTCAAGTATAATTATCTCTCAATTATGTAGGAACGATGCGGGAACGCTAAAAAAATTTTTGAACAAGAAGCCTCTTCTTGTTCTGATCGCCATAGCAGCCGTATTAGACGATTACTGAGATGTGACGGCTAACGTGACCATCTACCTTGAAATTTCTCCCAGTTGTTCCTTTGAAGAAAGTGCCGATACCTGTCGAAGGTCTATAGATTAATTGCCAGTACCGATATGACATGATAAGTTACTTACAATCTGTTTTGCGGTTTAATATATTGATACAAGTGAACGTTAACAATATGAAATATCCCTTTCATTATTTAAAAAAACATACCCAAACCATCTCTTATTGGTTATTATCGCACTGATTTACGATTTTTTAATCCAACAAATCTAAATTGATTACGTCATCGTTAACACATCCGTTGTCATAATCATCTTAAAAACGATAAAAACAAACCACAATTTGAGTTTTTATTCAAAAGAGGTCAGAACCACTTGCTTTCACAGACAACAGGTTGCAAAAGTAGAAATTTTTTTTTATCTTTCCCATAGATATTACACAAAAAATGATAATGTTTTATGCTTCCGTCGGGCTCTTAAAATGACAACTTTCTTGTTCAATTTTCTACAGCTTTTCCTACTCGACCCTTTTTAAAAGTAATAAAGCACTTACACAGTAGAAAACACAACAATTATTTTTTGCAAGTATAAAAATGCTTTTCGTGAAGATGTACTTTTTACGAGTGCCTTACATACATATTGCAAATTTCAGACTTGTATGAAGTAAGAATCGGAGTTACGAACACCTACTTCATTATAAATATAACAAGGAGTAAAGTTCTACGTGTGAACTTTGTAAAGGAAAATTAATAGGCTTGTCAGTTGGTACGAATTTCCAAAGTTGAACATTGTTTATTCTTTGTTTTCAAAATATCAGTTGATAAAAGCTAATTTTATTTAAAACATTAAACTTTTAATTACCTATGGATTAAACTTTTTGTCTTGGTAAACTTTAAAGAAGTATGAAGGGAGGCTTGCTGAGCAGACCAAGGTCAAGTTTTTTTTATGCCTTATAAGACAGCTCTTGACCTCGATCTCTCCTGATGGTGAGCGTAGATGAGGTCTACGGTGGAGCGAGCTGCCCAAGATGATGCCTATTAACTCTCGCCTTGAAGGCATTCAGGTTATAAGTTTGTGGGAACACATGACAGAGAATTCCACTCCATGCCAGTGGAAGTGGAGAGTGCCTGCCAAGTTTTTTCATGCGGTAGGTACGCATGGTTTCTTATCTACAATAGTCTGTTACTTAACAGGAATTGCCGATGCTGGTAGCATAGCATCAAATGAAATTAGACGGACTATACTAAAATCTTTTCGAGTGACATTCTTTATATACTACTCAAAAGAAAATAGGGGCCACTAAGTATTTTGATTGCTACGTGAAAAATATAGTAAACAGTAATGTATATTTATTAAAATAACATGTAACAAAGCTTTTGTTTTAACTTATGCTAATAACCATTTTATTGTGTAGTCAATTGTTTCACTTATTTCAATTAACATGAAATTAGTCCATTGTCATCAGCAAAAACTAAACAGAAACTCTTTGCAAAACAAAACAAAAACTGACACAAGCTGTTTTTTTAATGGTTTAGTAACGGGTGTGTCCTCCTCTCCTGTTTTCACACTCCTGGAGCCTTGAATGCATACTCTCGATTAAGTTTCTGATGTTTTCATCAGGTATCTCTTCCCACGCACGTGTCAGAGCATCCATAAGCTGTTGCTGGTTGTGAACCTCTTGCTCATGCTCCCTAACCCTTCGTTTTAATTGGTCCCACATATGCTCTATTGGATTTAAATCCGGACTATACGCTGGCCATGGTAGGACACGAATATGGAAGTCATCCAGTACAGTCTGAGTGGCCCGAGCTGTGTGTGGGCGGGCATTGTCATGCATTAACCAGAACCCTGGCCCCACTGTCTGTGAGAATGGAATCACATGAGGCCTGATGACTTCATCGATGTACCGTTGTGCAGTTACTGTGCCTTGATTTAAGAAAACCAGCTCAGTTTTGCCTTGTAAGCTAATCCCAGCCCAAACCATCACACTAGGACCTCCAAAGCGGTCAATTTCCTTGATGCAGACATCGTAAAATCTCTCACCCTGTCGTCTCCATACTCTAATCCGCCGATCAATCATCACTACAAAGCTTCACTTTACACTCATCTGTGAAGAGCACCATACCCCATTGATTCATGCTTCAATCTGAATGTTCGCGGCAAAAACTTAAACGATTTCCACGTTGAACCCTAGATAAAGGAATTCGTACTACTCGGCGTCTGGACCTTTGCTGGTCTTCATGCAGTCGATTACGTATCGTTTGGTCACTAACACGAGTCCCCGTTGTCAACCGTAGGCGATTTTGTAACTTACGTGCCGTCACAGAGCGCTCTCGACGGGCACTCAATCGGATGTAGCGATCCTCTTGTGCCGTAGTCACTCGCACCCTGCCCGATCCAGGCCTTCTTGCAACACTGCCAGTCTCTTGGAACCGATCCCACACATTTTGGATGGATCGGCGAGAGAAACCGAAAGAAAAAGCTACAGACCGCTGTGAATGACCTTCAGCAATCAATGTAACGGCTCTGGTGGCAGTAATGGTATCCATATGCCTTCGTTGACGTGGCATTATAAACAAAAGATGTTAAAAGAAGCAAAAGATGGACAGAAATAGTTTTTTAACAGAATAAAATTGTGATTCCATCTGAAAGGAATTTGACCTGGATCTCGTTTTTTTTTATTTGCTTCAATTTCTGGCCAGCTGTAAGACTTAAACACCAGCATTAAAGAGGTTGGATATTGAAGAAGGCCGGACATCATTAATTAGTCACTTATTAATTAGTTTACATCTAAAAATTTACTCAAAAACAGAAATATGTAAGTGGCCCTTATTTTGTTTTGAGTAGTATATATATTAGACAACATCACATTCATTGTTCTGATCTCAAGGTAAGTAGCTAAAGCACTCGTTTTATGGAAATCAGAAACAACCACGGTAACACGATTGTGTTACCGTACCCAGACTAGATACAATATCGAAATGTTCGTTTTCGACATTGACCCGACCGAGAATTGTTCCCGGGATCTCAGAGTTACCGCCGCCTAAAGTCCGGCGCGCAAGCCACTCGGCTACGAAAGTCGTCAAACATTCGTCTAACACAAGCAAGACTCAAAATCATGGCAAACATCGCCAATGCACACAATTACAACCTACCAGTAAATGTTGTCAATGAATATGTGTAGGTATCTGGGCCAAAAGATTACGCTGGGGTACGAGAACCAGACCGTGGAAGTGGACCGCCGAATCGCACAAGCTTGGGCTGCATTTGGTGCCAACAGAAAAGTTCTGCGTGGCAAGCTACCTTTACACATGAAGTTCCGTGTATTCAGGCAGTGTGTGCTGCCTGTGTTCATATATGGAGCGGAGACCATGTCACTCACAAAAAAATCGGCTGAGAAGTTCAGAGTAGCGCAGAGGGTGATAGAAAGAACAATCCTTGGAATAACCCTGCGCGACGGGAAGACCAATTAATGGATACGGCAGAAGACAAGAGTTGAGGACGTGGTCAGCAATATCGCAAGAAGGAAGTGGACATGGGCAGGGCATTTGCTATAATGGATTGCCGTTGGGCCCGGAAAACCTTGAAATGGAGACCCAGAGCAAAAATGCCCGAGGCATAGGAAGACCTCCCAAAAGATGGGTTGATGATATAAGAAGATATGGAGGCCGTGATTGGATGGAGAGGGTGCAAGACCGCCAGAAGTGGAGAGGATAAGAGGAAGCCTACGCCCAAAGCTGGACAAATGATGGACCGCAATGATAATGATGAAATAATCTGTATCTTTCTACTCCTCCTTTAGTCTGACCATTGAAAAACATATCATTCGTTGAAACAGCTTAAGATCCTTAGTTTAAGATTAAAGCAGTGATTAAGGAGTATTCTAATGTAATGAGGTTTATCAGCTTACCATTATCCCTGTTTTTTCTTTTAATATATTTAAATGGCAGAAAAGAGAAACAAAAACCGAACCCGCATTTATTTACGTCGGAAAGCTTCCCATCGAATGGAAGTTTTCACTCTCCACGTTTCCTAACTCTGTACATTTTTCTAAAAGTTTCACAGGACACGAATTGTGTTTTACCGAAAAGCATGGAACGGAGAAAATGCTATTTTATTTTAATTTTTATGGAAAACTGCGAAGAGTATGATGGATCTTTCTTTGTAGAAGTTAGGTGCAACTTATATCAGTAAGCGTCAAAATCTTTCGTGAGTGTTGCATACAATAATTAATAACTATGTGAGGAGGAGCTCAATGTTGCAGTGATTAACGCGCTTGGTCTGCTATGCTAATGTTAAGCAACTTTCGACTAGGCCGGTCATCGGATGGGTGAGCAAAAATTCCTTTGGAAGCCACGTAAAGCCATAGGTCCCGGCTGCATTAGCTGCCGCTAATAACCACTATTCCGCATTGGGCTTGCGTGGTTGTTTATGGACCGATCTCTCTTTCCATCCATAGGAAAAGATGGTGCCCCAGCAGTGGGAAATAAAATGTCCTGGTAATGTTGATGATGTTGATGTATGGCTTAATATCATTGAAATTAATAAATTTGTGCGATAGAACAGGTTTGTTTTTGTTTTTTTTATTTCTCAATTCAATTTTTATTTAATTTACATGTTTGTATTTTGATCATTCGTATTATATATATTACACGTTGGGAGAATGTTTGTTAGATATGTTTGATGGAAATGAGTTTGGCGTTTCAAGATATTCTACTTCGAATAAGAATTTCGAGTTTGATCAAAGCTTTTGTTACATTTATCTAACAAAGGTCTTACAATAACAAGCTAAGGAGCAACTGATCTCGTGAACCCTTCTTCAATGTATCTTGACATATTATGACAGCAGGGAAGCAGGTGGCTTCCCAGCTGTCATAACGTAAAATTTCAATTAAAATATGTAATAATTGGCTACGAAAGTTGTGTCAAACATTGGGTCCAAAGTGTCGAACCGTGCCACCACAATACTTCGATTACTTCATTGAAGTTAACATTTTGTTTAGTTTAATAGTTGTATTTTTAGGTAAAAGTTATTGCTACTCATTTGGGAGAAACTATTTAATTACAACACATCCCTAGTGGGAATTAAACCCTGATCTTGGGTTGTAACTTCTAAGAAGATCAAGGGAACATTCAATGTGATATGAACCCAACTTTAATGAAGGATCTCAGATTTGTTATAGTGATAACTTTGTAACAACTGTTGGCCGCTTTAATAGAGTAACAACTATCTTGAAGTTAATCTTAACATTTTGTGAATCATAAACGTTATTTTACCATAATTAATTATAGTGTGTAGTGTGTGTAGTGTAAGGAGCTCGATGGCGCAGTGGTTAACGCGCCCGGTCTGCGAGTGCTGAGGTTAAGCAACTTTCGCAAAGGCCGATCATCGGATGGGTGACCAAAAATTTATCATCTCGAGCTCCTCCGTGCTTCCGAAGGCACGTAAAGCCGTTGGTCCCGGCTGCATTAGCTGTCGTTAACAACCGCCAATCCGCACTGGGCCCGCGTGGTGGTTTATGGCCCGTTCTCCCTATCCATCCATAGAAAAGGCTCGAGCTCCAGCAGTGGGGACATATAATGAGCTGATGATGATGATAATGAATTATAGTGTTATTTCATTTACACCTATATAAAATTGAGCCCAAGTTTATGTATAATGTATAACATTATACATAAACTTGGGCGCTTACGCACGTGTCTTTCCCAATTATTTTCACAATGAGTTTGCATGTGATATGAATAATCATTAATGAATGAATTATTTTATAGGATTATTTTTAACTAACTAATTCATTTATGCTATTTAATGAGTTTATAATCGTACCCGAAAATTTACGCACTTAAATTGATTAATTTAATTGATGTGATTACATCATGTATATTTCATCATCATAGGAGTTCATAATCGAGTGACATCGTCATTAAACAAAACACAAATAAAAGCAGTTCTAAATACTTCTAAACATTATTTTTCCTCGAGCGGCATTAGAACCCGCACCCTCTGACACACCAGGTCAGGTGCACTTCTAATTATGCTATTGTGGCTCTGTCTAACACGAGAAAATTCAGCACACAACATCTTCTTTAACTAAGTAAGTAAATAAGAAGCCACAGCAAGTTGAAAAACATAGAACTTGTAAAAAAAACATTGCCGATCTCAACGCATATCCATTCGCAAGCCAGGCACTTCCAACCGCCTCTTAAAATTGATCTACTGAGGCAGTTGCGGTATTCCTGTCAAGATTTTCAAGAGCAAAACGTAAGATAATAATTTTAAAGTGTAAAGTTTAAAGTGTTTCTTACTCTTAATTATTAATTAGTATTGTAAATGATAAAAATAAAACTATGTAAAAATATACTAACACATAGGTACTAAATCTTGAGGAGCTCGATGGCGCAGTGGTTAACGCGCCTGGTCGCGCCGAGTGCTGAGGTTAAGCAACATTCGCAAAGGCCGGTAATCGGATGAGTGACCAAAAATGTATCATCTCGAGCTCCTCTGTGCTTCAGAAGGCACGTAAAGCCGTTGGTCCCGGCTGCATTAGCAGTGGTTAATATACATCAATCCGCACTGGGCTCGGCTGGTGGTTTATAGCCCGTTCTCCCTATCCAACCATAGGAAAGGCTCATGCCCCAGCAGTGAGGACATAAGATGAGCTGATGATGAGGTAAGTACTAAATGTACGATATCACAGCATGTTGATTTGTGAAAATAAACGTGTGTTGTAATATTATTTACTATGAGCTGAACATAAAATCATCCCTATGTAATAAAAAATGAGAGTATGGAAGTGAGAGAAGAAAGTTTGTGGTACAGAGAAAGTGTACAAAGAAACCTACACTTGTTTCAAGAAGGCGTGGCTTTCAATGACCCGAAATCGAAACTACTGTTTTATTTTTATTTTATTTTATTTTATTTTATTTCTGTTCACCTCCGAGAATCCGTCAGGGTTTTCGTTAAATGGTGTATAGACTACTCTCCTTTTTAATTTGTCATTTATAAATAAATCGACTTTATAATACCTCCAATTTCATTTCTGCTATGAATAATAAGGTTGGTGAGGAGCAATTATTAACTCTTTTATCAACTTCCACGGTGATTAACAGAACAGTTCCTATTCATCGGGGTCTTTGTCATTGATACAGAGTCAACAAAGTTGTTCATTAACTTTGGGTTGTTTTCCTTTAATTAAGGAATATTTTAGGCAAAGCCTCGGTTTCCATACAAAGCCACCAATAAATACGTGTATCATGAAGTTATGGACTTTTAATACAATCGGTTTTAGTTTGAAAACGGTTTACTTGGAAACCAATTATTTTGTTGTTATTTAAATCAATGTTTTGTTTCTGTTCCGTTCTCATTTAATTTGTTCCAGCAATATGAACTGGTTAGTTTATTATATTATCTCAATAAAGTAGGACATAAAATAGTATTTTCAATTGACCACGTTGTTTTGTAACAGAAACAAACACTGTAAATAAGTCGTGACTGTAATTTATATCTAACCTGTGAACTTAAATAAAAAATAACAAAATATACGGAATAATACATAGAATTTTTTTATTTATGTTTTCTGTCTATATTTTCGAGAATTCGAGCAGCTAAAAATTGTGGGAGCCAATGAAGATAAATATATTATGTATGCTTTGTTTGCGGTTAGCGCGCCTTATAGAGATACGCTACTTCAATTTCAGTGAGGTTTTGAACAATTTTTATAGTTGCAGGATTTAAAACGTTTATTATTTTTATTTTAGTGCTTCGTTATCATCAGCAATTAAACGTTTCCTCATGAAAGATAATGAAATATTTACGAGTATTATACTAAATTCTTAAAATATATATTTTTTTACATTTTAAAAGTTAAAATCAACTAAAATTCAAACCGAGAGTGATGTTTTACATAACTATTCTCACTTCAGGGCATACAGTTGCCCCTCTCGGTTTGTTTAACCCAAAACATGAGATAAGACTACTTCTTTACTCAGCTGGCAATAAATCTTGTGGGCCACCTTACGTCCCGATTTATTCCGTCGATAATCTCGTCTTGTCCGAAACTTATCTACTAGAAAGTTTGATACGATTGGAAAATATCACATTGAGAATAATGCGCCGTGATAAATTCGGGTGTAAGGGAAAGTTTGCGGTGTTGATGCTGAGCCGATAGTGCTGTTGCCACCTCAGCCGACTAATATGTTAGACTTTTATCTGACCCTCTTTTGTTGGTAACTCCATTTTGTAGGGAATAAACGGAGCATTTTTGAGTTTTGATAGCATAGAATAATATGAAAACTTGAGAGTGGACTGCTTCTGTCAAAGAAAGGTTAGCTTTGAATATCTTAAAAGGAAGTAGGAAGAAGAAAGCCTTCTAGGCTAAGTGTTTAAATAATTTAGGGTCTTTTGTTAGTAACTCTCCTTTATTAAGAGATGAGTGTAGTATGATAACCAGTTATGTAAAGGTTTTAAATAGCAAACATTTGAAATGAAATTAAAAATATTTATTTGTGTCACAAATATATTATTAATTCAATTGGATATGGTATAGGTCGATGAAAGGTTGATGATGATATTGATGGTTTATATGTAATGTGAGTGTTACAAATACATTCACGAATGAAGAGAAACTTAATAACACTCTAGGTAGATTTCTGTAAATATGTTTTTAGATATATGTACGTTCCGTAGGAAATTGTTTTCCGGCTCAGTCGAATAAAAAACAAATAGAAGAAAAGACCGTCATTTGTTTTATTCTACAGAGCTGGCAAACACGCGTACGGCCTGCCTGATGAAAAGAGGTTATCGCAGCCTATATAAATATTGACTACGTATTGTAAAAAAGACCAGGGGCTCGATTATGCTATTTTCCAAACGCTCTTTCTAAATTGTATCTCAGTAGTGGCCTGCTTTTGATAAATGTTGTCAGGATCAGGCCACTAGGGCAAGATTTGAAGATGTTTTGAATTCGAAAAATCAAGACCGTATTTGGATAAAAATGAACGAATCTGTTTCCATAAACGTACAAAATAACGCCAGTAATTGACCTAGGGAAAGGGCTATTTCAACCGAGAAGGTCTAACAGTCATCTTATTGGGAACGGGAAGGAGAACGATATTAACTCTGACTTTGCCATAGTGGATTATTTGAGACACATAAAAAGTATTTAAGCATTATTTAGTTAAATTTTGTTTTGTCAACGTCACACAAACGTCATTTTGAATTTGAGAAAAAGAGACAAAACAATGATTAACTAAATAATGCTTAAATAGTTTTTATGAATGAAAAGGGGTTGACTTACAAAAAATTTCAAAAGTGAAAAAAGATCACATTTTATACAAAAAATATATATAATTCCACAAAAAAAATTCTGCCAAGTATAGGGTTAAGTAACTTTAGAAAAAATAGGTGTATGCTAGTGTCAACAGTAGGTTAATATCAGTAAACTAAAGTGGCCACGGAAATTCGTTTTCTGGCATCCATCTCTGCTTGGCCACCTCTACTCATATGCATAAATTACATTGTTTCTGATTACCTTCTAAATCTGCTTTTGCTTCGGTCTCTTGCATATTTCTCATTATTGCTTACCTTATAAAGTCGTAGCTAATTACACTAATTATCTCAGATAATCCGAACCCAGTAGGTACTAACCGCAAAAGAGCAGGAGCGTTCCGCGGTCGCTAATAATTTCCAGTAACCGAGTTTTCGGCAAACACCAACTTCGTCAAAGGGATTTGGATAATTCAATTTCTGTATTCGGCCGCTGCCTTTACCCGCTTGGCTACAAGAAAATTTGCGTAATGTTTAATTCCAATATCACCTTAAGATTGTAAGCTTAGCGAAGTATCAGAGTTGGTCGACGTGATCCTGGTGAACTACTCTGCAAACTGTTTGTTGGATTGATGGTGTAAGTGAGATTTTGTATTGAGTTGTGATAAATAACTTTGTGTAAACTTTTTACAGATGGTGAGATGATCTGGACGCACACTAGACCGACAAGCATGAGGACGAACACCAGTCCGACTAGCATGAGGTGGCTTGGTATAGAGATACCTACATGGAAGGACTTTAGGAGGCCTTTTCCTGGCTGTGAACAGCATAGGCTAAGGAAAAATCAAATGCTTTTTGCTATCTTACGTGCATAATTATTTGGTAAAATGTTCTCCTAATGATATTCCACGCTTGTTGTGTGTCTCCACACAAGATAAATCAAGATGTATTATTTAAGTGACTGTGACAAAAAAGTGAAACTTATTGAGTGAAGTAGAAGTCTTTGATGTTGACCTCAGTTTCCGACTTTGTCAATACAAACACAATATAATTTTAATTGTTTGGCGGCGCTGTTCAGCGTTCGTAACTTTTGAAAAAAGACGCGTAGTCAAAATTGCCAAAGCCTTCTGAGAGATAAAATACTAGACACAAGAGTCCAGAGTCGCCAGAATCTCAAAAGATTTGGATCCATCAAATATTTAGGCTTCTGCTACCACAGAGCAAAGACAGCCGATTGTCATCGAATTATTCATCAGACGAACAATCTGACCATCCTCTATATAAAAAAATAGCTGGCTTTTCATTTGAAAGCATTCATTTTAAACATTTGTTTAAGGTCAGTTTAGCGTTTGAACAATACAATATATTTACTTGCTGAGTGAGAGAGTGTACAGATCTGATGTACAGTTTGTATTCGAATCGGATTCCAGAAGGTTATCGTCAAAACTGTATATGTATGTAAATAAACGCTTAAGTAAACGGTACATACAAAAACGTCATGTTTAAATAAACACTTCTAAGGTGAATCTAAATATATGCTTTGCTCTTTTGATAGCGAATGTAAATTGCTTTTCAAAGGAAAAGCGTTATGGCCTCATATTTTTGTGTCTAAAGTATGGCATAAGTATTTTAGTAACTAAGTACGTCCTACAGATGGTAACCTCAACTCTTAAAAAGTTTTATTTAAAAGATTATATCGTTAATATGACAACATTTCTAATAAATATCTAAATAAATAAAAAATAAAAAATATATTTTACTGCATATTGCATAATTTAGTAACTGTTGGTTGTAAATGTCGTTACTTCTATAAAAACTGTGCTGTTTCTTGCGCCCATTGTTCTCCACAGCCATAAGATAGGCGTCCTGAAACCGGGTAGTCGGTAAAAAAATGTTATGAATATTTAACAGAACGCATTTTTAAGTTAATTTGAAAAAAAAAGTTACTTTGACATTAAATAATAAAATTGAATGTTAATAGTTTTCTTAATATACAAGTTTATTATCCAAGTCAATATTTTTTATTTCATTTATTGAAAGGAAACACTTTCTACTCGCTTTGACCACGTACCATAAAAAGGAATCGGATATTTAGGACAAAATAATACGAGTATATATTTATTAAGGGTTTCATTTTCTCATTCTCTCTCATTAATTTACTCATAGAAACGATTGCAATTTTTATATATCAAATAACAATCTAAAAATATAGCGTTTACGCTACGGAGTCATCTTAAGAACCAACCAAAGTTATATTCAACTATAAAACTAATGGTATTCATACCACCGAATTCATTTCAATTTGCTGAACGTCAAAAAGGACATAGATACAATTAGATACTCCACGAAGCCCAAGTGAAAAAAAGAAAATACAATAAATAAATAAAAATCTTTACGCTGCGCAGCTTGAATTAACTCCGTGGGGACATTAAGCCCGCTTGTCCCAACGTAATGTATTGTTATCATATTACCTTGGGACCTCGGCTCAGATCTCCTTAATGTAACTAATGAAACGTAGCCTTATACTCGTATCCCCGCCGTGATAATCTCTCCTGGGTTCATAGCCTCCTATCTCTAGCGAGCATTTAATCAATTTTGACATTTATGTTAACGAAAAAGTTTTTGTGTACGTAGGTTTTCGTTGTAAAGATTAGTCTTTTTTAGTATGTTCGTTACCCGACAATAAATATTAAATGTATGTCGGCAGCGAAGTTGGGTTTGTAGGTAGGACGGTCGAGCAAACCCGGATTCGTCGATAACACAGTTCATCTTAGACCTTCAAAATAAAGACGCAGTCGTATTCCTTACAGTCAATTTAATCTTAACATCACAATTAAATTATTTAGAAACAGTTGACCTATGCAAATGGATTTTAGAAACGAAATGAGTTCTGCGCGTGCGTACGCTCCGACCGCTCCCGTTCCAATGAGTTCGTTGTCGCGCCAACTGACGTTGACGTTCGGTACCATAAAGCATAGGCTGCGCAGTCCACACTAAGTATAGACTATACTTGTTGTTTCTAAATGTTGCTAGCGCCACGTCTCCGACATGTATTTATTATATGATTCAGCTAAGCTCGTTGGGTTATCCTTCGATCTCCCCGTTTTATATGATGATAAAGATGATGATGATGATGATGATGTTAGATCGTTTTCACATTTTGAATTATGAGAATTATCCACTAAAATAATTTAGATTACATTTTAAATTTTAATTAATTGATAGTGTATAATTATGTTCTTAATTCAGTATTGTGTTATAATATTTACATTTTTTTCAGGATTAACGATACTGATTCAAGCACATGCTCTACCACAGTTTTTAAAAATACAACTACTGTATTTTGTATATGATAACAAGTAAATGATCTAACTTAGCCATTTCTAATTCAGAAGACACAAAGTGCATTAAATTTAATATTTAGATTACATAAAATACCATCTATCTTCAAATATAACGAAAATCTAAATATCAAAAGGAAACATTAAAGTCACGGTTTCCACTCAGCAAACTTTAGTCTTAACAAAACGTCGTACCAGTTAATTTGTTTAATAAAATTATGCGCCTTAGTATTCTTGTCTCGAAATGTTTTTCTTTCTTATTTACTCAGTCTCCGGGTACCAATGAATTAAGCATGACACTAAAAACACTATATTTCTCTCTTTTTCTTCATCTTTTTTGACTCCATACCACCGTCCATGATGTGATGTGGAAATGGAGTCCAGACGCGAAGACAACTGGTGCAGCGTGCAAACAACGTAGCATCAGTTAACCTCACTCTGCCGGCCCACAAGGTGCTTCTTCACGCTTCGTTTTAAGGGCCCCCTAACATAGGAAGGAGGGAATCGTGCGGTAAAATCTGTACGTAGCTAGTGTAAAATCATTTTTATACAATTTATCGGTGACATCACTAGAACAGATTTTTTTTAAATATTATAATTTTGAGTGACTTATAATTTGTTCTGGCTTCGACATTTTCTTATAACTGTTTTAATATGACATTACCTAAAGTTGTCCTTAAAATAAAAAGGTAAAAAAAAAGTTTTCGTTAAAAGTATTAGAATGGTGACATAACATGTAATTCGGCTATTCCAACTTCCTATATTATATAAATAGCAATTTTTAAAATGTAAACCTTAGGCGTAAAGAAGTTTACTGAAACTGCCTTTTAGACGATAGTTTTCTCATAATAAATAAAAGCGAGTCGTAGTTTCTATAAATAAAACATATTGTAAGGGCTGTGAGAACTGGCTATACTTACTCGTATAACAAAGATAAAATCACAGCGCTTTAGAGCCTATTTAAGGATTCTTTAAGCCACGTTTAAGGATTTAAAAGTAAGTCATCAGTTTAAAAATAGGTATTGTGCTAATACTGAAACAATAATTGTGTTAATGCAGCTTCCGCTGCTGTACACCATTTATAATAATATGCACACATCATGCTGCACATCATCCGCACCTCGCCATTGAGCTTCTTCTGGAGCTCCTTCTGCAGCTCGATGGCGAGATTCGGATGGGTGACTAAAAACGTATCATCTCGAGCTCCTCCGTGCTCCGGAAGGCACGAAAGCCGTTAAAAACCACCGATCCGCACTGCCCGCTTGGTGGTTTATGGCCAGTATATCGATAGGGATATCGATCCATAGAGAAGGCTCGTGCGCCAGCAGTAGGTATATAAATTGACCTGGTGAAGTGATGTTAAAAAAAACAAAACATTTTCTAGGACCGTGTGTAACATGGTATATTTTTCAGAACTAACAATTGCTTTAATAATGTACGAAAAAAATTAATGGGCGTGAGGGCATGCGTACTACGTCCAAGCTGGATAAACGAGTGATTCAGCGGAAATAACACTACTTACATATTATTTCAATTACATTTTTTGTACCATGGATTTCCGCAAAATAACGCCTGATTCCATTAATTATTTAATAATGTATTAAAAACCGGTGTACGTGTAATAAGCTGGTATGGTCGGGGTTGTGTTTACAGTATCAGTGTTCGGCGGGATCGAATGATCCATTAATAATTAGACTACTTCATTTACATTAATTACTGAGGCGAGGTAATTGTTTAAAATATTGAGTGATATTTATTGGGTAGGGTGTTTTCAATTTTGATTGATAACAGAATTAATTTGACGTTACATATTTAAGTGAATTGTACACATGTTGATGTACAAGCAAGAGAAGATAAATAACGGCTAAATAATATAAGCTGTAGCTACTGATATAAATGTTTTGACACCGATATGATAAGCAATCTTTTTTGGAAGGAAAGATGGGGGACTTCTAGGAATTCATCTCGTCTGCTAATGTAGTGTAGTGTAGTAGAAGATGGCAGCGCACTTCACCCGGAATCCTCAAGCACTGAGGAACTGGTTATCTCATCTCTTGCTATCTGAACAGAACAACGCTAATGCATTATATTATTGCTACATATTTAGGTAGAAAGGTGGTGGATACCACAGTCAGGCGAACCTTAGACGTCCTCCGCTGGGACTTAAATCCCAGACCTCACTAAGGAGGTTAAAATGCGTTTTCTTATTCTTATACTCTCGTCAAACTGGAGCAACAGATTGACGTGATTTTCATAGAGATAAAAACACGAGAGTGACGCGGGCATCTTTTTATCCGGGTCAAATACAATGTTCCTAGGGAACGCGTACGCGATATAGTAAAGCTTTTGCGGCAGACACAGTTTTACACGGTGTTATTTACCTGGACTAAGAAAAGGCTTTCGATAAAGTTCTCACTCAGATCACTGCAAAAGTTAGTTAGAGGGATACTCCTTGGTTGGATTGGTGATTTCTTGCGCCAGCGGAAATTTCGTGTCAGAGTAGGTAGTACCTTGTCTGATGAACGAGAGATACATAGCAGCGTTCCACAAGGTTCAGTCCTGGGACCTGTTTTTTTACATTATCTACACTTTCGACTTGCCACGCTGCCTTGAATGTGACTCTAGCATCTTTGCTGATGACACCAAAGTATTTGCGAACCCTCTCATACATTATGACCAACTACTGAGTGATCTGGACAAACTCGCACACCGGTCCAGAGACTGGTTGCTCAACTTAAAACAGTAACAAATGCACGATACTACATATTATAGGGAAAAATAACCCACATAAAACCTACCGACTGGGTAACGATTTGCTGAGGGGTGTAAAGGCACAGACAGATTTGGGTGTCATTATAACTGGAGATCTGAAATGGGATAGTCACATTAACACTATCATTAAGAAAGCAAGCAATTTTGTCTACTTTATTAGAAAAGCCTTTGGTATACTGACACCTGAGATGGTACCCCTTTCTGTCTGGAAGTCTGGAACCCCTTTTGCGTTAAAGACACTGACTTGCTTGAGAATGTGCAGCGAAGGGTTACAAAAATATCAAGACAACTAACATCAAAACATGCAGTATGAGGAATTGAGGATAGGTTAAAGTTCCTAAAAATTACCAGCCTAAAGGATAGAAGAGAACGGGGAGATATGGTAGATACTTCTAAAATTCTTACTGGTCACTATGACATACAGAGCTTTGAAAGGATGTTGACAAACATAAAAAATCCGCATTTGAGAGGACACTGTCGTAAACTCACTAAAATAATTTCCCACAACAACCCCATAAGGACTTTTTGAGCAACAGAGTAGTTGATGCCTGGAATAAACTGACCGAAGAAATTATAACACCACAAAGTGTCAACCAGTTTAAGAATAGACTAGACCTATACTACAACAAAACTAAATAAAAAAATAATTAATTTTAGTTTACATTGGATACATGCAACTATCAGTTGTTCCAACTGCCTGCCTGAATTACCTATAACATGTGGATTCGGCTGTCATCGTACCGATTGTTGTTACGGCCAATGGCCTGATGGCCAAGAGCCTCGATCAACATCTAATGAGGCTCTCGTTAGGCGGCTGGATCAAGGGCCTAATCCAGAAGACAGTTCTCCTCGATACGCCACACATTGTGAGGAGGTTCCTGTCCCTGGAGCCCTAACCACCGGTAGCTTGGACCCTGGTCCCGATGCCTGCGGACCCCTATCTTTTAAATATTTTTAAATGTAAATTTAAATATGAGAGAAAGAGGATAATAATAATATAATAATATATAATCACAATCCAGGTTAGGAGCGCTTCCAATCACGCTATCGTAGCTCTGCCCAACCCGTGCAGATTTAAAAGTGTTACAATAGATCTCGTATAGTGTTTTTTTATAAAAGAATATATATGCTCATTTTTAATATTAAAACAACCGCAACACTTAGTCTTCTATCAATCATCACGTAACTATAAAAAGGTTGTTCGGACCCTACAAAACGTACTCAAGTGTCTTTAGACCGCAAGGCACGAAACGAGTGTCATTATATCTTCTTGAAAGAGTAGGTACTTACTTAAAAGGCTCTTAGGCGTCGGCGAAAGTGTTTCTGTAATATGGTTTAGTTTATTTGTTCTTGATAAAACCTGCGTGGTGGTAAGGAAATTTAGTTCTTCCATACTAATGATTAAGTAAAAAAGATTCATTCAAACAGTTTGGTTAGAGCTATCGAAAGAAATATAAGTAAAAAATAAGCTTTAGTTTATAAAAAAAAAAACTCCTCTTAGACGAGTCAACTGAATTTTGGCGGTGTAAATTCTTATACGGAAAGTTACAAGTCGCAAAATTTAGTTGAATAAACATTGTTTTTTAATGTCTAGAACTTTGTATTTTACTTAAGCATTAAACGTTTTTAGGAAATGGCTTATTGGTTTGAAAAATATTGATCTTTGTAGTTTGAATTAGATACTGAAATGTGAAAATTTTAATTGTCTTTCGACCTATATTTGATTTACATCTCCACTTTTGCAACTAGCTAGCAACATTTTAGCCAGGCTTATGCTAATATGTCTATTGTGTCTCAATGTTTAATTGATGATCAATAAATAAAATCATAAAACATTCAAACATCGAGTCACAATAGACACATTGGTAGCCTAACAACAATTTTGTCAGGCTTATGCCAATATGTCTATTGTAGTCTATACACTAAAATATAGTCAGGCTTATGCCAATATGTATGCCAATAAATAAATACTGTAGCATATATACTAAAATTTTGTCAGACTTATGCCAATATGTCTATTGTAGCTGATCATCATCATCATCATCATCATCGTCATCAGTTCATTTTATGTCTCCACTGCTGGGGCACGAGCCTTCCCTATGGATGGATAGGGAGAACGGGCCATAAACGGACCACCACGCGGGCCCAGTGCGGATTGGTGGTTTTTAACGACTGCTTATGCAACCGGGACCAATGGCTTTACGTGCCTTCCGAAGCACGGAGCTGATATAGTACAAAAATTTAAGGCTTATGCCACTATTGTAGCTAATATACAAAATTTTTGTCTTGCTTTTGCTAATATGTCGATTGCGGCTTATATACTAAAATTTAGTCAGGCTTATGTCATTATGTCTATAATTTGTAGCCTATATTCTAAAATTTTGTCAGGCTTATGCCAATATGTCTATTGTTTCTCGATGTTTGAATAATTAAATTTATGACAAATTATTACAACGTCTATTTAGCGGGTGCGTAATGAAACCTCCTTTCATTAGAACTAAATGAGAGTCTCATTTGTATACATTATCAAGTTCATTTTATTTTTTACTCAGCGCACAAGACACAGTTCTGTAATTTAACTAACGCGCTAATGGATGTAGCTATTTAATTTGCTTTTGTCGCGGTCCATTGACTAATGAGTACCTACGTTCTTGGGGTTTAAGTTATTTTTTTGTTGTGTCTGCTGTTTCTCACTGAGATTATGCTTATTTTAACTTTGCATTCGTTGGTAGAGTTTGTAATTTGGTTTCCGTTTTTCATGGCTTGTTATAGAAACAAAAGAATGTTACAAATTTTAACAGATATAATAGAGAGATCGTGCGGTAATCCATCGCGCTAACCGAATACAGGGTTGTAACAGTTACGTACGTTTATGTTTATGTACCTTCCGAAGTACGAAGGGGCTCCAGATATTTACATTAAGTCACCCATCCGCTGATCTAGTAATGCGATAGTGGCTAAACTTTCAAAACCCGAACGTGCAACATTACCATAGGTCTCCATAAATAAATTATACAAAGGACTTCTTGGCGGGAAAGTGAAGAGTCTTGTCTGTGGTTTTGTTTTGTTTCTAAAAAAATATTACGTACTCATTTTAAAATTATTAAAAAAAATTAACTTGTAGTGTAATGTTATTTTTACGTGATATCAGTAATTAGTAACAATTAATGGTGACAAGTGACAGTGACAGGTGTCAGTGGTTGTCGATTATCTTTGATCAATAGAGACAGGTGCGTGGATAGTAGTACCGTAAAATAATAGAGGGGGTATACCCGATTTTATCTATTCAACATATTCTATATATAGAAATCTAAAGCGTAATTTTCATGAAGCGTACCTTCTGTACAGATTGGCAGTTAGATTCGTTTGTAAAGTAAACTTATTTAATTTTTCGGCAAACAATTAAAAGAAATTACTTTGACGCATACCTTTCTAGTGGGGTTTACACAAGTTTCGATTAGGATTTTCGATTGATGACGGCGGGTGGTGTCGATAGGTCCAAATTTTTCAACGTACGCATATAATTTTTCCCTCTCGTAATAGCTGTATGTGATAGATACCTATGTGCTTGCCTAATAAAAAAGCATATATTTGTTTGTCGCTGGACTGTCAAACGGACTTTTAAAAATTCGATCGATATAAGTAAAACGTAGTGATTACTTGCTCAGTGGATATAAGGATTATATCCTTCGATCGCAACGACTACGTCGTAGAAGCCAAAGAGAATTTAACACTACGTTTGCTTGTAAGTAAGTAGCATTATGAGAATCGCCGCTAGGACGGTACACCACGAATTACGTTTTCAAAAAACTACCGTGTTAAGTAATTAGGTGTGTATTTCCATTTATGTGCGCTCGATTGTTGAGTTATTGTGATTTAAGTTTAGTAAGTAAAATTTGTTTCTCAATAAGTGAATACCTATTGTTATTCTAATGAGAAATAATAAAGTTCTTTAACCATAACCTTACACTGCGCGTACCCCGACACGCACTTGGCCGGTTTTTTATATTAAAATTTTCACTGAACCAAAATATAACATAATAATCGATACATATGTAGAGAGTCAGTTCGACTGATTAACTCATAAATGCCCGGCTCACTTCTTGACGTCGGTCTTGAAGCAAAATAATATTTTTTCTTCTTGACTGAGAATTTACAATTGAGAATAATACAGATAAATAGAGAAAATCAAATAAAAGTGAGATTTTCTAAAATTCCCTCGAGATGAAATACGGGTCTAGAATTATAACAGCTGCTATGATATTTAGCCTTGAACCATTAGTACATTATATATCGCAGTACTTTATGCCGTCCACGTCTCAATGTTTCACTGTGTTCCGAGATTACCAATCGTGATATTTCCTGTATGCCATTGCCATAGACTCCTGTATGCCACTTCCTCACTGAGCACAATAATCTGAGCTCTTTGCTCAACATAAGTAAACGAATTAGCTTGGGATAGAGATAAATGGAAAATACTACACTACAAGAGCTTGACTCTTCAGTGAAAGACAAAGAGAGAGGGCCAACATAATGATTCAAAGTACGTAAGAGAGACTTAGTTATCGCCAGTTAAAACAAGCTATATGGGATTGCAGAAAATTTTGTATTCTGATCTCCAAACTTCAGTATGAAGATGGCACTAAATAATGTTGATGACGTAAGAGTATAAAGCGTGGACAACAGTAGACAAGTGTTGTAGCTCTTTTGAAACAGCACGTTCGTGCTAGTTGAACAAGATTTTGTTGATTCAACTCCGTCTACAACTGGGTAAGTCGGCAACTCGTGTGTTAAAGGAGTCGCAAAGAGCGCAAACCAATGAGAACAATAAATTTCAAGTTGTGCTCAACTCAGTGTAAGAGATTTAGGGAAACCGATAGCGGACTGTTTCGGCGACGGTAGTTTCCGAACGAGTTGCGTTACAGATTTATACGCGGTCACAATTTGCTGCGCTGCAAGAAAACACCGAATGCTATTATCTTTGCGTAGTAGTATGTGGTTTTACGTTTTCTCAGCTGATCATGAAATTGTGTGTTGTTTTGTAAAGTTTACGCGATGTTGAATACAACTTTATACGATTCTGCTTTGACTCTGAACTGAAAGCCTTTTTTTTATTACCTACGGATGAGCACTTGGCTTTTATCTCACCTAATCTTAGTTGATTTTATTACCCCGTGTGGTGCCGGGGGTAAAGAATTGCACCACCCCATCTCTTCCCGTGGGTGTCGTAGAAGGCGACTATGGGACCATTCCAGAGAATGGGCAGCAGCGTCTCTCTGTGATTATTCTCACCTTACTCCGATCCAACCCGCCTGCCAAGCGTGGCGATTATGGCAAATTCCCCTCAAAATTATTTATCTTTGAGGGAAGCCTTTGTCCAGTAGTGGACGTCTTTTTGGCTGAGATGAGAATCTTAATTGACGATAAGGCCGAAGATGTAAGCACACTTCTCGTTACCCCTAACAACCAGTTATGAATGACAACAACAAGAGTAAAATTTTCTTTTTTATAAAAGTCAGCCATTTTGGTAAATGTTGTACAACGTTGTCCAATTTTTTTCATATGTTATCAGTGTAAGTTTTCTGTGTTATGTATGTTTTTGTACCTTTAATTATAAATATATAAACAATAGGTAATCTTTTTCCGAAGTAAAAACATATTAATTTCAACACTTTTTGAAATATTATTTTTCAACAAGTTTGCTTAATTTTTATCATATAATTTACAATCAAGCCCGTTAATGTTATTTGTAATATTATATTAAACATTATAACGGAATGGAACAAAAAGTTATATTAAGGAAGAAGGCTCTCACTGATTAACCATAAGCTTCGTAAAGGTAGGGTATATAGACATAGATAGTTTAACGCACAAAGGATGCATTAATGCGTTAAATGCATACTAAATCGTCTGGAAGGCACAGTGCTAAGAACGCTATTTTTAACAAGGCTTCATTTAAGTTAGGTCATTATCACTTTTATCGATTAAAAAGTTAATTTATAAACTTATTAAACATTTGCTTTGTGTTGGTATGGAATCTGATCAAATTTTTAGGCACTAAAAAGGCTATTACCGTAGGTAGCGATGAAAATATTTGTTAAATAAAAACTGTCAACAAAATGGTGTACCTATGTCAATACGGTTTTAATCGTAGTTTTTATGTTATAAATGTTATTGACTTAAATATACCTATATTATTAATTTTTTTTTATACGTAGCACGGCAAATGACTCCAATTCAACTGATGTTAAGTAAATATGGAATCCAGATGCGACGATAACTGGTGCAGCGTGAGAACAACGCAGCGTCAGTTATCCTCACTTTGCCGGCCCACAAGGTGCCTCTTCACGCCTCGTTTGAAGGACCCCATATCATTGGAAGGAGGGAAAACGTGTGCTGGCAAACTATTCCATGTTTTGGAGGTGCGACAAAAAAACGAGTCACCAAATTTCTTAGTGATGGAATATTAGAAACAGTGAAGCGGTGACTCCGGAGAGCAGCACGTGTACTCCTATGGAAGAAGGGAGAAGGTGGGATGAGGTCAAAGAATTCTTCAGAGCACTCGCCATGGTATAAGCGGTAAAACACGCTGAGTGACGCAATATCTCTACGCAGTTGCAGAGTTTCAAGAGTATTTGTGACTTCTGCGTTGCCGATAATGCGTACAACGCGACGCTGCAATCTGTCCAAAGCATCGAGAAGGTACTTTGCCCAGATGTGCGAGCAATACTCCACACAAGATCGTACCTGTGTCTTGTACAGAAGACACAACTGGTCAGGCGTAAAGAATTAATAAGAAATACTTAGTTATACTATTAGTGATAACCAATTGGTTCAGTGTTGGTAATTAGGCTTGTCACAGTATTTGTTTTGTTATGTTAAAAAATTAAGGTTTTTTTCTAAAAAGTTCAAGCAAAAAGAGCACAATTACTTAAAGTTATTTAGTTTTGATATAATAATGACTTTGATTCTCATAAATTGCATGATACATAAATCTAAAACGTAATCTTTTCTTACTCTCAACATAGTCTACAAAGGTAGTGAGTTTTCCCATTTTTCCATATTCCATGAATATTTTCTGTTATTTTTTTTCTAAAATGTTTGATAATTTTAACAACACAAAATATAATAATTAGAAAAATAAGGTAACTGAGACCCAAACGACTTGGAATGTATTTATGTAGTCATAAATAGAATCGGCTTCTCCAGAGGTTCCTTCGACGGTTCTATATTCAGCGACCGTCCTTCCTTTCTTTTTGATGTCGCAAAATTACTTTTTATCGTCTTTACAGGCCTAATTTACTGTAAGGCTTCCTCTCAAACTTTAATTACGTTCAATGAGGTCGATCCAGTCTAATTTTGAACGATTGCGCTGGTTACATAAAAACACAGTAAATTGAGAAAAAAACATTCTAATACATATTTGTTATAAAGGTATGTAAAAATGTGTTTTTATGCCAGACATATGGTTTTTTTGAGGTTATGTTACAAATCTAATACAAAGTAGTATTTAAAAGATGTACAATGAAAAATACCTGTTAGCGAACGGTAAGAAACAGATTCAAAGAAAAAGGTTTAAAATATTTTCGGTAAAAAAGAAGCAAAGCACAAAAAACAAATTAATTTATTAAAATTTTAAAACTCGAAAAATCATTAATTTGGAATCAGGTCGAATATAGTTTAACATTTATTAAAAAGGACTTAAAAAATAATTCTTACCGAAATCACTTTGTCAAATTCCATCATTAATTAATCATTAATGATAGATCTATTATTCTTTTCATTCGCAGAAATGGAAATTTTTAGTGCTTTTTACCTAAATAAGACCTTTGAGATTACTTTCAAATTCCCCTTTGATTGGTAGGATTCAGCAAGATTTTAATGGAATTTGAAAAGATGTTGAGTAATTATTCGGAATAGAGATCTTATAAATATCTTAGTAGTGGTTCGCAGTCAAGATTAATTGTATTTACATCAATTACTTATTGCTTTATTGTACTGTTGCTTCAAGTTGCTTTAAGTTGCTTCAAAAAATATTTCAGGACTCGAATGAATCAAAAACTAAGGCTGTTTTTAGAATTGTGTTATGATCAGGCTTTAAACCTGAACTGCTTAGCATTTCAGAATTCAAAGTACTTTAAAACACTTTGCCCGATCTAAAATCTCTCTCGATATCGTATCAAACGCTTTGCCACCGGAAACAAACATTTAAAACACACACAGCAAACAGATATTTTAAAACATGAAACGTTCAACCTGTCTCTACTAAAACAGTTTCACAAAAGACTGTTCGTTACAGATTCCCATTCTTGTATCAAAATAAAAGGAGAATGATCGATAATGAATAATGAGTAGCCGAGCTACCCGTGAGATTGAAATCCTCAGCCAACACAGCTATTATGCTCGCAGCTCTTTAAACCTATAAGCAAAGAGGGAGGTTAGAATAGATTTTCATTAAGTCTATTTAGCTCGGCAGAGCGCAGACTACATCCATTTACTGCGGTTTTGCAGCAAAAATACTTATTTCCCTGTGAAGTAGATTCACATATAAGTTTATTAGCGCTGGAAGCTGGTGAATGTTACCGCAGATTTTAATTTTGCCTCTTGTGCTTTAATTTAGTGTGTGCTTCTCCAGAGCCCTGCGTGTTCACTCCTCACGGGTTACGTAATTTGAAAAGTTGTGCCCCGCGCGTATTTGTCACTGCGAGTTGTCACCGGATTGATATATGGATGTTTGTTTTAAAATATGGGACTGCATTACGTACGTTGCTGGTAAGTAGGTGATTATTGGGCATTCTAATTCACTTTTTCTTCACCGTTCGCTCACTCCGTTCGCTCTCTCGAAAAAGTGAATTAGAACGCCCAATAATCGTTGAGAAAAATTCAAAATTTGTTTACTAAAAATGCTACTCACCGATTAGAATCAGGACGTTCACTTGACCTCACATTACGCATTAAGTAACACCACAATATTATAATAAGAAATGTCTTTTAAAACTTTAGGGGAGTAACTGATAAGGTATGTGCTGTTGAACAAAAAACAATAGTCATTCAGAAATGAAACCTTCGCAATGCAGATTACAGATTAATCAGATACAATAAATTATTTTAGATGTTTAAAGGTACTTAAAACCATTGAGCTATACTTAAAACATTTTAAAATAATTTTTATGTTATGTGGTAGATTGCTCAAGATTATTTCCAGCCAGATTGGTCGTACCATCGTTATAAGTCATAAGTTTTTTTAGGTACCGGGAAATTAAATCTTCACATGGTTTTGAAATGATTTTTAAAACATGTGGCTGATTGCTCAAGATTCTTTCCAGCCAGTTTGGTCGTACTATCGTTTTAAGATATTTTAAATATAGGTACCTGGAAACGAATTCTTCACATGGTTTTAAAATGATTTTAAAAACATGTGGCTGATTGCTCAAGATTCTTTCCAGCCAGTTTGGTCGTACCGCTGTATTAAGATTTTTAAATATAGGTACCTGGAAACGAAATCTTCACATGGTTTTAAAATGATTTTAAAAACATGTGGCTGATTGCTCAAGATTCTTTCCAGCCAGTTTGGTCGTACCACCGTATTAAGATTTTTTAAATATAGGTACCTGGAAACGAAATCTTCACATGGTTTTATAACAATTTTTAAACCATCATGTAGCTGATTGCTCAAGGTTCTTTCTAACCCGATTGGTCATAACTAACGTTAAACACAGTTCAGATTTCTTAAACTCATGTAGCCACAAACCTTACTAGTTTCCGGAAGAATTAAAAATGTATTTTTGGTGGAATTGATTTGACACTCAAGAACACTATACATTACTAAAAGTATTTTAACGTATCACTCCGATGAACATTTACATCGGTATGGAGAATGTAGTTGAATGAACAAAATTAAATGTAAGTACTTATGTTCTAATGCAATTCAACCCAGGTCTCTTGTGCACTCGTAATAAGGTTTACTTTACAAAAAAATGTGGATTTACCAGCTGCAATTGGTTGTTTATTGGTTTTATGCTTTCAGTGAAAAGAGAGTTCCGTACATTATATTTATTACTAGCGACCCGCCCGCAACCTCGTCCGCGTGAACACCCGTATCTCGATGGTTACACCTGACAGCCGAACTCTCATACTTTGCTACATAATGACTATCAATAACATGATGACATCAAAAATTTAAATAAAGTTTATTTTCATATGAAAACAGTTTCCGTGGATTTTCCAATTTTTGTCATACAAACATTGTCCTGACAATTACAAACACATCGAAAAATAAATCCGCCAAATCGGTCAAGCCGTTCTCGAGTGATTTTTCGTCGTACATTCGACAATTGATATTTATTTCATACAGAGGCCCGCCCACGACTTCGTCCGCGTGTCCTGTATCCTGTGATGGTTTTGCCAAATCAGAAAGATTTATGGATAACATTATAACAACTTGCTAAAGTTTCAAGTTTCTGTTTCAGAATTATAGTTTTGTGTTCATGTTAAAATCCCATAGAAAAATAAGGGGTTCAGTTTCTTGAATTCGAACAACTCCCAACAAGTTAAGCAACTTTTGCAAAGGCCGGTAATTGGATGGGTGACCAAAAATGTATCATCTCGAGCTCCTCCGTGCTTCGCAAGGCACGTAAAGCCGTTGGTCCCGGTTGCATTAGCAATCGTTAACAACCACCAATCCGCACTGGGCCCGCGTGGTGGTTTATGGCCCGTTCTCCCTATCTATCCATAGGGACATAAAAATGAGCTGATGAAAATGAAAGAAATCATCCAAATCGGTCAAGTCGTTCTCAAGTGATGCGATGTCATACATGCGATAATTGATTACTAAAACATATATCGCGAACCCTAAAAAGCTGCGTTGCATTATGCACCTTGTTCAAATTGCAGAATCATCAAACAAGGAGCGTTGACAACATAAGTAGGTACTCAAGTATTTACTTTCTTGTAAAAATTTTTTATTACCCGACTGCGGAGGGTAATGATTTTTGTGGTTATATACAACGAATTATGATGTCTATTGTAGATTGAAGGTATACGTTAGATCAGAATCTTTTTAGGATGCAGTCGTTTGGAAGCATTTGCGTATTCAGCGATTGTTTCATTATAAAAGAGTTGCGGGTTCGATTCCCGTACTAAGATAAAATACCTGTGTCGTAATAAAATTGTTAGGTATAGTATAAATTGGTTAATTAATTGAAATTGTATATAACGAAACCGAAAACACATGTTATTGTTTTTTTTGCTATCTGTATCTACATCCGATGTAAATTGAAACTCGAACAAACAAAATATTATTTTGTTTTGTTAATTCAGTAAAATAACAAAGTGCTTATCAATTTTAAATCAATTAAAATTCAACATCTCATGATTTTGCTGATTTATAAAGAAAAATTTGGGACATCATTAACAACATTTTCTAAACCTTTTTGTTAAAGTAATTCTTATATTATAATAATATATTAACTTAATAAACCTGTAGGAAAGAGGCTAGCACGCTATGTATGTCTGTAAGCTATAGTTGTTGTATGGGGTTCAGAGTTTGATACTCGGTCGGATCGATTTTTATTAGCTCTGTGTTTGGGATTTTGTTTAAGAACAAGTATAAGTATTTGGATCAGAACAATGCGTGTAATCATAACTAATTCTGTTTTTAGTAAGTTTTCTAAAATATGTAGTTCGATGGTGTACCTATATTTACATATTTCTAGGATGAATTAACTTACATCTACATCAGCTCAACATCATCGTTAAAATACAACAAATGCATTACTTATTATTTTCATTATTTTCATTTAACGAAATCTCTGTTGAGAGATAGATTAAAAATGAATAAGTTAAATACAATCAAGAGACAATTTTAAAAGTTAATAAATTATACTTTCATCGAAAGGTTGACAATTTATGATTTTAAGTCATCAATTTTTTCCAATAAAATTGGAAATCAATGGGTGCTATGCATCATACCTTTGCTTCTGTTTCGTGCTTCGAGCAGCAGTTACTTGATTTTATCTTCACGAAGAAAGCCTGTTACCCAACAACTATGTGCGTAAGTTTTTCCGGAGTAAACGCTCCATCTTTTTATTTTTTATTGTACAACGTTAAGCGCTTGCCCTTTATCTCAGCTGATGGAAAGTACTTACATTCAAACCTAAGGTGGTTATCTTATCTATAACTGAAGGGACACAACATTGTTGATAAGACGTCAGACTTAGGTAAGATCGTGGTAGCTAACCAGGCGGACTTAGAACAAGTACTGCAACCAACCAACACAAGGACACATTATGTTAGTTTGGTTGGTGGTATCGCCTGGGGATCGAACCCGGTACCTCTGGGTCTGAGACCGGCACGGTTTACCACTACTACAGCGGCGGTTGTATATTTTAATTTAAAATATTGATTAGTTTTTGTTTTTAACAGGTCAGATATTGAATATTCGACCACCAAGCGTTCGCGTAAAGCAGGAAAAGTAGTCGACAGGCTGTTCGAATCTGATGAGGACGAGCGCCCAACCAAACAGTAAGTTAACATTTTTATCTTCAACTCTCGCGCGCTGGTAATTAAAAATGTTTTTGCATGTAACTAGGTGTTTGCTGTTTACTAACGTATGTAAAGTATATATTCAACACCAGAACAAAGTTTTATATTTTTTATGTTATATCGTTAGCGTCTGTTACTTTAACGTTGACTGTACACACGGCAGCACATCAGACCATACGTAACAAAAGGTGTTTTCGCAGTTGGTTCAACTGTTTAACTTGATATACTGTCATGTGTACCACCAATGCAATGTAGCGGTTGGCTTAGCATTTTATCTACACAATCATGTTTGGTTCTCAGGTTCGATTTTTTTAATAAAACAATTATTTCTTTTTATGCTACACATTTTAACATAGTTTCTACTTTTTATTGTAGGTTGAACTGTTATTAAACTTTTTGACGTAATTTTATTTTTTACAGAGCAAGTAAGAAGGTTATTAAGAGGAAACAGACCGCCTACCCCGCTGCTGAAAAGAAGGCGTTGCATTCTGGATGGGACCTGGACTTCGGTAGTGACGAGGAACGTGAGGCCGGCCGTCGGCGTCCTCCAAATTACTTACAATCGTCTCTAGCGCGGCGCGTAGCGGACGGAACTCTTCGTCACACCGAGGATCTGAGTGGTGATTTGTATATAGAGCTACGGTTATATAATTCTAAAGACATAAAATCGGTTAGCCCTAAAGATCGGTGGGAGAAGGCGGTGTTATCGTTAAAATATCAAACGTTTAACGACTCGGAGGAGGTGGAGATTTTGCGTCGATTTGTTCACCAATGTAAGCCAGAGTTCAAGCAGGAGCCCACCTTCTTTCCCGATAAGAAAAAATAGGCTAGGTAGGATAGGTTAATGCATTTGTGGGTTAATGCGTAATAGAGTTTTCTAATAAATTATATAAATATAAATCATAGTTTATTTTATACTCGTAACATCCAATCTATCTTAATTATTTAAATTTTCTTAAATATGACTAGATCAATTTATTGCTCAAGTTGCGATGTCTCTACCAAAAGCACTGCTTGGACAGCTCACTTAAAGAGTACTGTACATAAAAACAATATTGCAGTTGAAGTGAGCGAAGGTATCGATAAAATATGTAGCGCTTTCCGCAGCCGCATCGCTTCGTACAGAGTACGCGCTGTGCAGGGGCAGGCAACAGTGCAGACCCCTGCTGACTTTATGAAAGGGATACGCTCGCGCGTTCTTCAGCTGATACATGCTCGAATGCTCACTTTTGGTAGTATCAAAGTTAATTTTGAATTATTCGGCGAGTTTACATTAGCAAATAGTGAATCGCTGGAAATTAAGTCATTTGCTACAGAAAATATAGTTTTACATAATCATTTTAATTTTAAAGACATGTTCTCGAAAATCATTCACACAATTTCAAATAAAATTGATGAGTTTGAGGAACGAGATAGTGGTTGGTCGTTTCTAAGTTGTTTATATTTAGAAGTTAATGTAAATAAGTATAATCCTCTCAGAGCGTCAGGGTTTTTAGACTTACCGCAAGCTTTGAAATCGAGACGTGCTTGCATTAATATTAAAAACAATGATCAATATTGCTTTTTGTGGTGTGTAATGGCTGCTTTATTTCCTGCTCAAACTAATGCACATCGAACTTCTTCGTATCCTCATTTTAAGAACGTGCTCAATGTAAAGAATATGTTATTTCCTGTTAGCTTTTCTGATATACGAACGTTCGAAAAAAACAATCCAAAAATAAGTATTAATGTTTATGGTCTCAAAAATAAAACAAATGTTGTCGGACCGTTATATCGCACGCAACATAAAAAAACCTGTCACATTCAATTATTACTTATTGAAAAAGGTAACTTAAATCATTATTGTTTAATTAAAAATATTAATCGTTTAATAAGACCTCAGCTAACAAAACACCATGGAAAAATATATTTCTGTGATGAATGCATGATATTTTTTAAAAGCCGAGACAAATTAAATTTACATGTATGCGGCGGTGTTACCACAGTTTTGCCATCACAAGGCACACTAATACAATTTAAAAATTTCGAAAGGATGCAGAATATGCCGTTTGTCATATACGCCGACTTCGAATCGTTATTACAGCCTGATTCGAACGGGCCTAGTTCAAATTGCACCGAAACGTTACAAAAACATATCCCAGCAGCATTCGCTTATTATGTTTTATGTTCTTATGACCATTCACTGAATAGATATAGGACTTATCGTGGTTATGATTGTGTTCAAATTTTTCTTGAATGTATTGAAAGAGATATCATGAAGATATCAAAAACTTATGAAAATGCTGTTCCCATGTCACTATTAACAAAAGACGAATTAAAAGAATTTAATCAATCAAAATTTTGTTACATCTGCAACGAGTTCTTACTTGACGATAGGGTTAAAGATCATTGTCATTTAACTGGCAAATATCGTGGTGCCGCTCACTCTTATTGCAACCTAAATTTTCGTTTACCGAAATTTGTACCTGTATTTTTCCATAATTTATCAGGCTATGATAGTCACTTGTTTATACGTCAACTAGGAGAGACCCCAGGATCAATAAAGGTAATAGCAAAAAATAAGGAAAATTATATTTCATTTACAAAGTTTTTTACGACGGATCACAAAAAGTATATAGCAGCTCGGTTTGTAGATTCTTTTAAGTTTTTGGGCACAAGCCTTGAAAAACTAGTTGAAAATTTATCCAAGCAGGATTTCGTGCAGTTATCGAACTTTTTCCCTGAATGTAAACAATTTGAATTATTAATGCGTAAAGGTGTATACCCTTATGAGTATATGACTGACTGGAAGTCGTATGATGAAGAAATACTGCCACCACGTGAATGTTTTTATAGCAGTTTGTGTGACAAAACTATTTCACAGTCTGATTATGAACATGCGGAAAGAGTTTGGAAAACTTTTAATTGTAAAAATTTAGGTGACTACACAGATTTATATCTTAAATCAGACGTAATATTATTAGCCGATATATTTGAAAAATTTCGTAACACTTGTAAAAGTAATTACAATTTAGATCCCGCATTTTATATAACAGCACCAAGCTTAAGCTTTGACGCAATGTTACTTAAAACTAGAGTTAAACTTCAACTTATCGATGATTTGGAAATTATCAGAATGATACAAAAGGGTATTCGCGGTGGAGTATGTTTATGTTCCACTAGATATGCTAAAGCTAACAACAAGTACTTGTCAGATTATAATACAGCTTTGCCGGATAATTACTTACTTTACATTGATTGCAATAATTTATACGGTTATGCAATGTGCTCGCATTTACCGCAGTCAGATTTTCAACTTATAGATGCATCAACGTTTACAGCTCTTGATATTCTTAATATATCGGATGATTCTGAGTTCGGTTATATTTTGGAGGTAGATCTTGAATACCCCGAACAACTACATAATTTACATAATGACATACCCTTTTGCCCCCAAAAATTTACGCCACCGGGTTCTAGAACATTGAAATTAATACCAAACTTATACGATAAATTTAATTATGTGATACACTACGTACATTTAAAAACTTGTTTGCACCATGGGTTAAAGCTAAAAAAAATTCATAGAGTAATTAAATTTAAACAAAGTCCTTATCTAAAACAGTATATAGACTTAAATACACAATTACGACAAAAAGCAACGTCTACATTTGAACAAGACTTTTTTAAATTACTAAATAATAGCATTTTTGGCAAAACTTTAGAAGACACCGAAAAAAGACTTGACGTAAAGTTAGTTAGTCAGTGGGTTGATACGAGAAATAAAACTAAAAAACACTTTACTGCTGAACAACTAATAGCGAGGCCGAACTATCATAGTTCAACCATTTTTTCCGAAAATTTAGTAGCCATTCAAATGAAACAGGAATCGGTAACATTAGATAAACCGATATATATTGGATTTACGGTGTTAGAAGTGTCTAAAAGTCATATGTACAACTTTCACTATTCTGTTATGAAACCCTTTTACGGCCCCAATATAAAACTCTGCTATACAGACACGGATAGCTTTTTATACTCTATTCAGACAAATGATATATACAAAGACTTAAAGACAAAATTCAGATCTTATTTCGATACAAGTAATTATGATGATAATAATCCATACAATATAGTGCGACAAAATAAAAAAATACCAGGATTGTTTAAAGACGAGTTAGGCGGCCAAGTTATTAAAGAATTTGTTGGTTTAAGGTCAAAACTATATTGTATCAAAACCGATAACAAGGAAATTAAAAAAGCTAAAGGGATAAAAAAACCGGTTGTTAATAACATTAATTTTAAAGACTATAAAAGGACATTAACACATAAAGAAATTATACGAAAGAAAAACGTTGTTTTTAAATCTTTTAAACATGAAATATTTACTCAAACTATTAATAAAGTTGCTCTTTCGTCTAATGACGATAAACGCGTTATTTCAAGAAATAATATAAGTACGTTGGCGTGGGGTCACAAATCATCCATAATATAATATTTAAATAGTTAAATAGATTGGGTTTTATTTGAGTTCTATTACTATCTTATATACTTATCACTTTTCACTGTCATTCAATCGCACAATAACCGCACCCCACAAATAAATGTGTATCTTTTTATATTGTTATGTAATATCATTGTTGTACATTATAATAGCCAATCGGCACTTAATATTTCCCTATGTAATATTTCAAACCTGTTTGCGTTTGCATTCTAAAACTTATTGTATAATTAATTAGCATTCGCATTTTAGTTATATATCACTTTTTGTATTAATGTATTAATTAAGTTTTTTTACATTAACTAATCTAAATTTAATATAACTCAATATCATCATCATCATCATCATCAGCTCATTTAATGTTCCCACTGCTGGGGCACGAGCCTTCCCTATGGATGGATAGGGAGAACGGGCCATAAACCACCACGTGGGCCCAGTGCGGATTGGTGATGTTAACGACTGCTAATGCAGCCGGGACCAACGGCTTTACGTGCCTTCCGAAGCACGGAGGAGCTCGAGATGATAAATTTTTGGTCACCCATCCGATGACCGGCCTCTGCGAAAGTTGCTTAACCTCAGCACTCGCAGACCGGGCGCGTTAACCACTGCGCCATCGAGCTCCTCAGCTGTGTAATCATTTACTTTAATTTACTTAGATGTAGTATAATTTTGTAATTTGTAATTTTGAATAAAATTGTTTAATGTGAAATTGTATTTTTTTTTCTTTTTAAAATAAAATAAACCTCAACACAAGAAATTGCATCAGTGCGGGAATCGAACCCGCAACCCATAAGTCGTGCTCTGGAAAACTGTATTGATGACACATAATTGTTTTTATAGCTCAATTTGCACAAATGAATATTAAAAAATGCTATAAGTTCATTCAACCTATTTTGCAGTAAGTTCAGAAAATATTGCTGATGCAGGGTTTTTCTTAGCAAATTACAACACACACACACACACACACACACACTGAACTGAGTACATAAGCCTCAATATTCAACGTGATCGCTCACACATCACTAGTATTTTTCTACTACTACACTACGTAGCTCTTCAACTCTCTACAAAATGTATGTATATTGTTATTTACAATTATATTTAAAGACACTACTGTTAGCTAGTTTATTTTTTTTCTGTGTTGTTTTTACAGATAATGTTTTCCCAACTGACACAAGAGTCCGATGATGGCCTTCGGGAATGTGTGTTAGCGGCAATGGCGAGAAAACGTGCTGCAGCGCTCAAGAACAAAGAAAAACGAGATGCAGTTGGAGTGTCGCCATCGTCTTACATTATAAGCAAAGACCGGCGAAAAGCAAAAAAACTGATCCAAATTAAAATTGTGGATTTGGAGCCAGCTTCTCCAACGTACACACGTGCAACGCCGGGATCGCAGTGGGAGCCAGCTTCTCCTACGTACACATGTGCTACGGCGGAATTGCAGTGTGAGGTTAATGAACCCGAAGATAACGCGATCAGTGTGCAATATGTGGTGAAAGACAATATGGACGAAATTTTGGACCAAACTCAAAATTTAATAAGTAGAATAAGTAGAAAACTTAGTGGTGATTTATTTTAGTTGTGAGTTGAAATTTATTCTTATTCAAACAATTTGTCAAACACTTTAAGGCGAAGAGTAAGGCACACTAGCGCCGCTAATGGATTTAATTTGATAACTGCTAAACTGGATTTTTTTTTCAAACATTGCGTACCGTCCGATAACAGGAAAGCATCCATAGTATTTATTTAATAATTGTACACTACATTTAGGTTTGTTTTTGTATTCATTCGCTAACACCAGAAGTGGCCATTGTTTATGAATAAATGCGATAGGCCGTTTTGTGAATAAACCACGCAACAAAAAGTAGTGCACAATTATTAAATAAATACTATGGATGCTTTCCTGTTATCGGACGGTACGCAATGTATAAAAAAAGATCCGGTCCGTTAGTAATTGTCAAATTATCAATTGGTGGCGCTAGTGCGCCCTACCCTTCGCCTTAAGTAGAAATATTTTTTATAACTCTGAATTTCTTTGCATTTAATAAAACCGTTTTATTTAAATAAATAAAATATTTTATCATTAATTGTGTTTGGTTTGTGTGTATAAAATAAAAATACATAAATTTTATTAAACTCCTTTTTATTTATTATTTATAGTTATTACCAAATCAAATTGATACAGTCATTTTCTAACCACCAGTTTTTAATACATAAAACATTTCTTAAAGCACATATTTTCTTATGAATTATACAATTAAACATATTTTTACTATACATTTTGCTTAACATATTTAAATTTGGAATACCTTTAAAAGTTATATCTTTAATATTATTATGATCACATAAATCTTGTACCCATTTAATCTTTTCTACACCTTTCACAATAATTTTCTTGTTTTTTAAATAAGGTTTGATAATTCTACGAAATTCTCTGTAGTCGATATATCCTTCACTCCATTGATACCCCCTATTCCTTTCTATCCACCATACTTGTTTCTTTTCTTCTTCAGATAACTTAGAGAATGGATAAGGAGGTTTTATTAAAAACAAGTAAGTATGTTCTTGTGTGGCTATTGCAAACTCTTTGATTATAAATTCATTTTTATTTCTAAATCCTTGTACATCCACGATGATCGTATCATTCATGATAGTTTTTTTACTATGCTACTCAAAGGCTTGTATTCAAAAATACAATCGTTTAGTATAAGACAATATGCGGCAGTCTGATCAGGTATCTCTTGATCTGCTTCGATTTCAACTCTCACATCAATCGATCCTTTTAATGATTCGTGTTGGCGAGAACAGTCAATTACGAATAAAGGAGCAATAGCCTTGAATTCTTTTAAATACATCAAGGGTTCTGATCGGCGTCCGTGATAAGACTGCTGAAATCTGGCATACTGCTCATATAATAAAGAAAACTTATCATCTGAGAAACTGACATTTAGTCCTTCATAAGGGTAATACGATGAATTCAAAAATACTCTTACATCACGTATATTGCAATGGTCGAACTCTGCCATAGACATTTCCGCATTATGTTTTCGGTTGGTTTGTAAAGCTATAACAACGAATCTCGGTTTTTCTATTTGCGATGAAGTTTTAATAGACCAAGAATGTTTACGCGTTTTGGGTAGTAATGGGTATTCATATAAGTCCCAATTACGAAATGCTAGTGTGATAGCTCGATCTTTTTCTAAATGTTTTAACAAATGAATTTTTTCACGATCTGACACCTTAACATGCGGAACGCGCCAAACAATTTTACTTATTATTATATTTTCTACAACTTGTTCCTTATTTAATTTCAAAGCATTGACATTTGTGTTGCTTCTCAAAAGTACTAACTCGTGTTTACAGTTTATAATAATTTTTTCATAATCTTCTGCAAAACCTAATAGTTTGTTTAATGGTATTGAAGCAGAAAATGCGCCTTCACTAACATTGGTGGTTCCTGAAGTAGACCAACCCCAAACTCTAGCACTTTTGGATTCATTTTCATTTAACGATAAATAGGATTTCATTGTTGTTGTTATGCCTGCATTTTTAATTTTATCTATTTCGATTCCATTTAATTCATAGCGAATGTCTTGAAATAGAAATAACACTGGATTATTTACAAAATGCACATTTGACACTTTTTCTTTTGTAGTACTGTTATACACATCCGCTTTGCCCTCAATATACAAAGTGCTGAGTGAAGGCAACACATACAAATCTTGTTGATGAATGGGTATTCGTATTTCATCATTATTGTTGAAACTTGTTACATACGGTTTGTATGAATGATATTCAAAACTTTCAATGCTGTTATCATATGACATTGGTTGAGATATATTTAAATAATTCATTTTAGCAAGCCTACTAGTTTTAGGAAATCTTTATTATTCTTAGTAAGTTTCTTTTTTAATAAAAGCGGTGTTCTTTTAGTAGATGATCTTTTAGAACTGACTTGAGTACAAGCTGTAGCAGTGTTTTTATTGAAATTTATCATTTTTTTCTAAAGTGCAAGTATAGTTGTACTTCTTCACCTCGTAAATTAATTTGCTTATTATGACCGTCTAGTAATCTAATATTAATCGCACTAATTGAATTTTGGTTGACTGGAAAATATATTAAGTTTTTGGGTATTTCAATAACTCGATAGCCTGGTGGCACGTTAGGTACAAATTCGTAAATTATATGACTTGCTTTTCCATTCACGAATGATCCTCCAACTACGTCACATTCGATGCGCACGATGGTTGTAGATAAAATGCTGACTGGATACCGAGATTCGCAACTTATATTAGCCTTTATTGTTTCCCTAGCAAAACCTAAAATTTTACCGATGGAATTACTTTTCTCAAAGTGAACATCTTCTGAACAGAATATTTTGGTTTTGAGTGTATTATTATTACAACTCAATTTTAATGCAGTATTCTTGACGTTGCCTTTTAAAAAATCACAAATATCTTGAAGTTCATATGACCCTTCTGGAATTTCAATGACCTCATTATTACCATAGTAAAACTTATTATTTCTTTCGTCTATATTAGGAATAGAATTAAATGTAGAAAAGTACAGAAGTCCACACTCATATTCTCCACGTAATTCTAAAGTAGGTGAGTAGTTTGTTACGAGGGAAGCTCCCTGCCCAGTTATGGATACAGTGAAAGACATTATTATACTGTCAAGTTATTTTAATTTTAACCTTTATATAAATGTTTTTTCCAATACTTACTTAAAAATAATAAACAAAGATGACCGCAGTTCGTAGTGCCAAAAGTTTGATACTGTTTGTAATTATAATTTATGTGCATATCTTTCAAATACTTTATTAATTCTAACGGAGGTTTTAAGTTACCAAAACTGTTAAAATATTCACAGTATTCATTTTGCTTGACATAGGCTACCCAGTGAGTTCCCGGATTTCTGGAACTATCTAAATTTAGAATAGCACACTCAATTTTTCTTGGTTTTGATGGTAACGTATCTCGCATAAAAACGCCACGAAAATATGGAATATGAACTGAGTGCTTTAATATATCTAAATTAGTAAGTGCTCGTTTGGGTAACCGTTTAATTAGTTTTTTGGAGGTTGTAAGTACAAGCCCGCTCCTTTTTTGTGAGACTTCAAATACAATCCTTTCCCAAGTGCAACGGCTTCCATCATCTTGTTATGACGTTCAGATTCTTGAAGATTTTTTTGAGCAACCTTGTAATCGTTAACAGCCTTTGTTATACCTGCAGCACCTCCAGCGAGTGAACCAAGAGCTGATAAACCAGCAAAGATTGGTATGAGGGGTAACAACCCACCAGTTTTCGGAACAGGAATGCAGCGTGGGAAGCGTATTCCTTTTATATTAGAAAACACTTTTTTTGCAGCTGCATGCGCACATTTTATAGTCATGCGGTTGTCATTACATTTTAATTTTTTCATTTGCTTTTGAATTTTTTTAACACCTTTCATGAATGACCGTACTCCTGCTCCGGCTTTAAGTTTTGCTTTCATTGCATTTTTTACTATCCATGATGCAATCTTTTCTCCTTTCCCAACATCTTTCGATTTCAATCTTTTCTTTGCCATATTTAAAAGTTCTAAATCGGCGTTATGTCTAACGTTCCAATCTTTATTATTGTAAGCGATATCGTGGTACATGCAAGCTTCATCCAATTTATTTATACCTCGTTCGCCCCTGAGTAATCTTCTCTTAAGTTTTGTGCCTGGACCACAAAATTGATATCCAGGTAAATGTAACTCAAACGGAATGTTATTTATTAAGTTGTTAATAATACCACTTCCTTCCGTCATCGATGATTATAAAGTGAGCGTATAAATAATAATGCTTAGTTTATATTAAAACACCAATGAATTTTTATCAACCCAACTGTTTTCACCATCACTGAGACCTAACCATTTGACAAAGAGTTTGTTTCCTTTTCTTTTTAAAACCTTTTCGATAAGATAAATATCTGGAAATTTGGTTCTCTGTAATTCATGCTCGTAAAAAGATCCTAAAATTCTCTGTTTATGTTTGTCTTCCAAGTGATAAGTAACTGGGTTTGTATGATTGACTTTAATAACATAAAATATTTCTGTTGACCAGTTTGGAGTATAACCTTTGTAGAAATCCCCTTTGTATTTACTTATCCGGACTTGATCCCCAAGATGGAACTTAAATTTTTGATGTTTTCTGGTAATTTGTGATTTAATAATGTTAGACCTAACAATCAACTGGTTTTCTTTGCTAACATCAATAGGCCTAAGTTTTGTTACACGGTGAATAGTATTATTGTAGCATAGTACAACGTCTTCCAAATTTTTTTGTATCCATTGATATTTACCGCAGATGCTAAATAATTTGTAAAGATGACTTTTTAGAGTTCTTATTACTCTTTCAACAATTGCAGCTTTTTTTACAGAGTAAGTGGAGTAATGATTTATGTTATATGTTATCGTCAATTGTTTAAAATTTTCATTGTAAAATTCTTTGCCTAAATCTGTTTGTAAATTTTTGGGCTTTCGAGATGAAGTGGTTAATATATTTTGCATTGCATTTGTAACACAACTTTTATTCTTTGACTTCAAAGGATTAACCCACACATATTTCGATAAAGTATCAATTACGACTAAAACATATTTATATCCTTTATTAAACTGTGAGTACTTTTGAAAATCCATAAGGTCTGCTTGCCATAAATCATCTATTCTTTTTATAATTGTACTTCGACGTGGAAAATTTCTTCTCGCCGCTCTGTGAAGTTCGTCTACTATTTCTTTCTTACTCATTTTTGTTTGGCTTGAATCATACGGTCTATTTCTATTTTTGAGTAAAACATAGAAGATAAACGGTCTGTTCTCGCTGATTCCAAGTTCTTTAAATAAATCAATACACGACTATTAACTTGGCTTATTTCGTTTCTCAGCTCTTGAACTGTTTTATCCAAATATGCTTTATTTACAGCTTCATCGTCCTTGTCTGGAGACGACAAGCCTTTTAGTTTGGATGATTTTAAATCGTATTCTCCCGTTTCAGACTTCTGTAACGTATCGTTATAGATATCAATATGTTCAGATAATCGTAAACGTTTATGAACGTGATGACCGAATTTATCTATATTCATTGCGGTCCCGATGCTTTGTTTACTGTAAGTATACTGCACAAATTTTCCGATGCTATTTGTTTTTATTCTTTGTTTATGATACCGGCTTCGTGAAGTTCCTCGATGATTGCAATAATTTCATTATCTAACCCAGTGTTACCAGCATCTCGTGATGCGAACAGTAATTTCAGTCGTTTTACTAACTCGTTAGGATCATCCCAGTAAACTAAATCTGTATTTCTTTTTACTTTTTTTACAAGTTCAATACCTTTTCCTCGAGGAATACTCTCTGTACTAGTGGTTGGTTTTCTAGAGATTTTGAATAATGGCTTTATAATATTCATGTATTTAAATCCCTTGTTGCTATTTATTGGTTTAGATGGATCATAATTACGTCTATGTGCATTAGTATCGATAAGTAGTAGTTTATAGTTTTCAAGGTCGTTATCTGTGATATCATCTAGATTTGGTTTCTTTTTATACAATAGTTCTTTTAAACCGAGAGTTTTTCTCAAATTATGATTTCCAATTATTAGAGTGGTGCTGTCATCATAAACGCGACTTTTTCCAAGCATAAGTTTTCCTTGTTCATTTCTTATTCCAAAAGGTATAGCACTAAATACTTCAGATGATGTAGACCATGATAAAGATTGACTTTTAACGTTTGGCGATGATTGTAGCGATTTGAACGAACCTTCACTCACATCATGGTCTTGAGTAGGTGATACAGTAAGGGTTTTGTCGGTTGTTCGGAATTGTTCATGATTTTCTTCCTCATCTTCGCTACTTAGTTCGTTAAATTCATCAATAGACGAATACGACGCTTCGCTTTCATTATTCTTTATTTTTTTTAATACGGGGTTATAAACAGTCTCTTTGTCATGGTGCTTTTCATCATTTTTATTTGCTATCATATTAAGAGGGTCAACTATGGGTTTCAATATTGTTTCTAACGTATTATTTCTTGTATTTTTTGCATCCTTTATCATGTCAAACTTTCTTTTAACAGCTGATGCTGATTTAATGATTTGTCTCTTTAGATCTCTTTCCATTTTATTGGGTTTCCTTTCACCTCCAAATCTCATGTGGAAATGATTTATGAATATTATAACATCCGTATATGTAATTATTAATCTACGACTATAAATGTATCAAACGTCATTCTATAGCATCCTTTATTTCGCTCACAATCCTTATTTATGACAATATAATTGTATGGTGTTTTCCAAACAGTTGAACACATTTCACGGAATTGAAGCCATGACATACGAGGGGAGGTCAATAAGTTCGCGGAATGGAGGGGTTGGTGGGGATAAATTTACTCGTCAAGGTAGGCACCAGTTAAGCACCTCATTAAGAGTATATATACCAAGTTTGAACCTAATCGGGTCATTAACTTTTGAGTTATCGACCTGCAAACAACTAAATCGGGAAGAAGTCAGCCAGTATGGAGAAAATTGAACACCGTGCTGTTATTAAGTTCCTTACCAAGCAAGGAAAATCCGCTCAGACGATTTTTCAAGAGCTGTTAGCGGTTTACGCCGACTCTGCCCCTGGTAAAACCATGGTTTACAAGTGGCATGGTCTTTTCAAACAAGGAAGGGAGTCCATTGAAGACGACCCCCGCTCCGGACGGCCAATTGAGGCCACCACACCGGAAATCGTCGAAAAAGTAGAAAAACTTGTATTGGAAGATGCCCGACTGAAGAAGAAGCAACTTGCAGCAATGGTTGGAGTATCCGAATCAAGTATTTTAAATATCCTACATCATCATCTTGGGATGACTAAAGTCAGTGCAAGATGGGTTCCGAGAATGCTCACGCCACTTCAAAAACGCGAGCGTGTCGAGTGCTCTCACCAGTTTCTGGAGCTCTGTGGAGAGAGAAAGGAAGAAGTTATGGCCCGGATTGTTACTGGAGATGAAACCTGGGTTCACCACTATGAACCTGAGTCGAAGCAAGAGTCGATGCAGTGGCATAAAAAAGGCACACCTCCTCCAAAGAAGTTCAAAATGTCACAATCGGCCGGAAAGATCATGGCGACTATCTTTTGGGATACAGAAGGTATTTTACTGATCGATTAAAAAGAACGTGGTGCGACTATAACGGGACAGTACTACGCTTCTTTACTGGAAAGATTGAAAGAAGCCATTAAGGAAAAAAGAAGAGGAAAACTGTCAAAAGGTGTGCTCCTTTTGCACGACAATGCACCCGTCCACACGTGCCATGTTGCGACGGCTGCTATTCACCGATGCGGCTTTGAACAATTAAACCACCCACCATACAGTCCAGACTTGGCCCCCAGTGACTATTATTTATTTCCAAAAATGAAGAAAGAGCTGCGTGGAAAGAAATTTGACGACGATGAAGAAGTCAAGTCGGCAATTTCGGCCTATTTTGACACCAAAGACAAATCATTTTTTTTCGATGGTATAAACAAGCTATTTGAGAGATCCGAAAAATGTATTAGGGTTAAAGGAGAATATATTGAAAAGGAAAAATAATTTGGTGTTTAATTTCAACCTCCTTCTCTCTCATTCCGCGAACTTATTGACCTCCCCTCGTATCAGACCCTACATGCTCATCATAAACATGTTTTAAATTTACGTCGTCTTGTTTAAACAATATAATCATGTTAGAATTGTCTCTTACGAGTTGTTTAGGTATTTTGGTGTAAGTTTGATTGATATAAAAACAATCAATATTCCTATGACGCCCCATAGCAAAATAGTTACGGATGTTGTTTTGATTTTCACAAGCAACATCATCGAAAATAATAATGGAATCCGGTGACGCTTCGTGAGGGCTCAATATTTCGCTATTATGATTATATTTGTGAAATGATGTACCTGGAACCAATTCTAAAACTTTTTCGAGATAAATGTATTTAGGTTGATACAAAGATTTTGAATACACGTACAGGTTTCGAAATCGTGGACCATCTTTATGTAATAATAAACTTATTACTATGTTGGTTTTCCCGCAATTAGATGGACCGCAAACAATGCAACGAATTGTATTTGGCAATAACTTTCCATGTCGACTTGCCCCTGTCAATGAAGTTGGACAAATACATTCCAATTTTAACGATTCTTTTTGTTTTAAGAATTTCATTATATTTTATGATTAAAAATTAAATTTGACTGCAGTGTTAAAAGGATTTTTTAGAAATGACTACATAAAATGGTTGCTACGCTTAAATAACGGAAAAACTAATAATCCATATCGATTATTGGGTGTTCTAATTCACTTTTTCGAGAGAGCGAACGGAGTGAGCGAACGGTGAAGAAAAAGTGAATTAGAATGCCCAATAATCACCTACTCTGGTAGTTCTGATTGGAACCAACCTGTTATACGTGTACCTTAAAACGTTATGTTTCATTATTTGCTATTACAATATATGTATCTAAATATGCAGTCACCTTAATGCTACTGCTTCATTAGGTTTTCAATCATAATACGTATTATGTATTCAAGCTTGTTTTTTCTGCAGCGCATCGCGTTTGCCGAATATCGAGTGGATTGTTTTTACACGACCATGCGTAAGCGGTGCACATCTCTGGTGCGCAGGGTACGCGCCAGCCCTAACAGAATCCTCAAAGTGTTTTCAAATCAATTTGACTGCCAGTACATGAACCGTGCCGCTATGGTTCATGTAGTGACATTATAACAATATGCCCAATTTTGATTTTAATTTAATTGTAATTTTATTTTAATTGTGATTTTTATTATTTTATTTAAATTTGATTTTTGATATGATTTTAATTTTGTTTTTAAATTTGATTCTAATTGTGATTTAAAATTAAATTTGATTTTATAATATTATTAATAATGAATTGCCTGAGGTATGATCTAAAGTGGTCGAAATAAATGTATTTTATTTTATTTTATTTATTAATTTATTTGTCTTGTTGGCCGTCCCATTTAGATAAATCAATCTTCATAACGTTATTGAAAAGTTGTGTGGAGATATCGATGTTATAGAAATATAGCTGCCTAGATATTCGTTAAAAACTGTTCAGGTATTAATGCTCAAATATAGAGTAAAGAACTTATTGGCATTTAAACTGCTCAGATGTATTTGATCTCCTTGACTGCTACAATATATTGTATAAAGCTTGTATATGCCACATATATATAGCACAAAAGCTAATAGCAAAGTTCTTACGCTGACTTGAATACAAACTAATGAGTCCGAACCGATTGCTCGTTAAGAACTTAACTCATTAATAAATTAAAAATCGATCAGGCCGTAAACGTTGTGGCACAAAGCACCAATTAATTATATCAGTTAGTTTTCCAATAATTGCTTCTCTGCCAACCGGGGAATCTGGAACATGAAAGAAAATGGGACCGTTGTTCTCAAATTAGTCAGTTATGACTCTTCGAAAAATAATTCTCATCGAGTTGTGTGTCACTGAGCAAAGTTTTATCATTAATTAATGATAAATATTATTCTTTCGTTCGTAACAATGATTATGTTTCCGAAAACTTTCTGTGCTTTGTACATAAGACCTTTGAAATTACTTCCTTAATTCCTCTCTGATTGGTAGGATTTAGAGACATTTTAATGGAATTTGAAAAGAAGTTGAGTAATTATACTGAAAAGAGATCTTGTAAATATCTTAGTAGTGGTTTGCAGTTAAGTTTTTTAAATTACCTGTTGCTATAAGTACATATACATTGTTAACATACAGTTCAATATAAGAAGTAAAATTTGAAATACTGTATCGATGAACCATTAATCTTAATAAAAATAGCTTATTGGATTAGTAAATGCTAGCATATTTGCAGTTTTGACAGTTAAGCAACCTTCACAATATCAGGATCTTGGATGGGTGATCTTCGTGCTTTGGAAGATATGATGAGTAATTGCTCCCAGATATTGTTGAAGAAAAACCGTCGTAAACCCTACCAACTTGTTTTGCTTAAGTGTGGCGGGCGGGTATCGTGCTTTCGTCAATGCGGAAAGGTCTGATCCCAACAGTGGGACATTTATAGGCCCATAGAGCAGCTGTTGTTCTTATTAGAGTTACAATAAACATTTTTGCAACACAAAAATCATCATCATTACCATTATTTCAGCCAAAAGATGTCCACTGCTGGACAAAGGCCTCCCCCAAGGATCTCCACAACGACCGATTTTGTGCTGCTCGCATCCAGCGGCTTCCCGCGATCTTTACCAGATCGTCGGCCCACCTTGTTGGAGGCCTGCCCACACTGTGCATTCCGGTACGCAGTCGCCACTCGAGGACTGTTCCGCCCCAGCGGTCATCAGTCCTATGAGCGATGTGCCCTGCCCACTGCTACTTGAGCTTAGCAACTTTTCGGGCTATGTCGGGAACCCCTGTTATCCTGCGGATCTCCTCATTTCTGATTCGACTTTATTCGGAGTCATTTTCTAAATACACCTTAGCTATGTTTATTTATTTTATGATTTATATTGCATAAACTCTGTTTAATATATTTATTTCCCTTTTCTATGTTTTTTTATTTGATATTATTATTATAATTTAGTTTATTTTTACTTGCACCCATTTTTATTTTTTCTTAGTTTTATTATTTTTCGCCCAAGGTTGCCTGGAAGAGATTGCTTGTTAGCAATAAGGCCGCCTATTTTGCACTATATGTTTTTATCAATTTGTCAGTATCTGTTTTTTTTGTGTGCAAATAAAGTTTATTATTATTATTATTATTATTAGGCTACAAATAGCTCTTATGAATGTCATTATGCCATCGGTTCGTAAGTCTACTCTGGGCGGGAGAACTTGTACTGAGAAGAACCGGCAAGAAACTCAGCAAGTGTCAAGCTCTTTTCTCCCTTACAGCGTCAAAAATATTGGAAAATGCCCTATCATAAAAGGACACTTTCCATCACAAACGAACACAAAAAAAAGGACAATCACAACACCCAAAAATAATAAATAAAAAAAATTAAGTTTGCAAAAATTACATCAGGTACCTTCCAATTTCAATTTTCACAATGTCATACAGTACTAATAAAAGTCAAAAAATATCTAAGAAATAAAGTTAAAGTATACGAGTACAATAATAATAAAATAAGATAAGTAATCACTTATATAGGTACTTTACAATTAAACAATGAAATTATTATCAAAGTTTACTGTTACGATTCTGAATGTAATAACCGACGCTAGCAAAGTATTTGCTAACACAATGTAGGTAGTCGCACATAGATTACAAAGCATTGACGTTTGAAAAGCATCTTCAATACGAGTGATCGAAATGTACCATTTTCAATACCCCACGGCATACGGTGCGTGAAATAAAATTCACAGTGAAACTCGAGCTGTGCAGATGCCTCCGTCGTGACTCGATTGTAGAGTGACATGAGGGGAGTCTCATCGCAATTTCAGAAATTTTAAACAGCTCAAAGGAATACTTTTCAGCCTTCTACGAAAAAAGATCGGACGCGAAACTCGTCAAAGTGATTTCTGAATGAAAGCGAGCAAGTAAAAACAATATGGTGTCGGTATAATATATATATGCATTCTAATGCCATGGTTATAACTAACAAAATATATATTTAATATATTAATTATGGGTCTATATAAGTTTCTTTAATTAGCTGTTGTTTAAAATAAATTTCATCAAAACTTTTCAGCTACATCATGGCCTGATAAAGTTACATTGCTGAAATTGGCTTGAATAAATTAAAACAAATGTTTCAACATACCCAACAGTTTAATACTTCCATTCGAATTGTAGAGTTCACAAAATACTTCACAGTTACAGAACTGTCATACACGCTCATCCAAATCACCGAAATTCACAACTCCTGCTTAAAACAGGCTTATGTATCAATAGAAGTTTGAATATTTAACTTTGTCGACCTGACCGCGTGGCGCCAAACAGAATTGAAACTTATATACCGCGCCGAGAATTCGTTATCAAGCCCGGATTATGTTTCGGCTGTTTTCATTCAATTTTAACTTCAATTCAAAGTGAATACAAAATTCAAAGTACATTATCAAAAAGGGTGTGAACTGAATTAATGTCCGCCCAAGTACTTAGTTGCTTGTTTTAATATCACTTTTCGATCTTTTCACGTCACCAAAGATTGATGATAGAAAGTTTTTTGAGGCTGCCTACTACGGTATTCCTTTTCAATTCTTTTGGTAATTAAAATAAAGTTTTACAGTATTAAATTCCACTTTGAATGTCGATAATTATACAACGTGATTAAAAAGATATTAGTAGTTTCAATTGAGCAAAATCAATGGTAATACTCGTATGTTCGGTATTTTCGCTGTGAGCAACCGTTGAGATAATGATAAAAAAGATTTTCTAAATTCCATGAAACTAAAACATACAGATAGAGTTAATTTGATATATTATTTTATCCTGACGTTTCGAGCCCTTTACAGGTTCGGTGATCAAAGGGAGACTGAGGTGTTGTTGGTGTCATAATTATTAACTTGCATTCCGTCAATTATTTCGATTCAGGCAAAATTAGTTAGGTTAGTATAGAACGAAAGTTTGATCGACACAAAACACTTTACAATAAAAAAAGAAGTATTTATAAAGTAATGATAAACACAGAAAGGTATGCAGACTTAGTGTCAGGAAACATACAAATAATATTGAGCAACTTACGATGCCTTTAAACCGACTGTTTCCGAAGCTATTGCACTAAACGGTTCCCGCATTTCCTTAATTTATCGAAACGCATTTTAAATGCAAAAGCTTTTATCTCTCTGGAAGCCTGTAGTACCTACATATATACGGAGTTTGCACTTCATTACGACTTGTTCTTTACTTTGTTGTTTGGCTTCTCATTTTATTTTTATGTCTTTTCGTGTTTAAGATCCATAACATGCAAATGAAAACGTTATTTTTATGTTACAATGTAAACGAACAAGCATATGACACTCATAGAAAACGGTTATCATTGGTCTATGAAAAAATATAACAAAAATGTTGGAGCTTGGTGACACAGTGGCTTGTGCAATTTGGTTTTGATCTTGCAAATGGAGCAATTCTTGCAATACCTGGTCAGTAGACGGGTTGAGAGATAATTTTTAATATTTTTAATTAAATGGACAACTATTGTTTTCTAATGTTTACGCGAACATTACACATTGAAATGAAACAACTTTTACGGATCTACTAGCGTTTATTTTACACATTACTTTTTAATGTTTATCCTGACGTTTCGAACCCTTTGCAGGGTCCGTGGTCACAGGGAGACTGAGGTGTTGGTCGGCTCATAACTAACAAAACTAACACAAATACATGCAAAATTGTTTCGTACAAAAATGGACTTAAGCTAAGTGTCTTATCTTACTTACTTATCTTACTTATAGGCTGCCACGTCATGCAATAATTATCGATACCTATTGAAATAATATTTTTCTTGAGCACTTTCGTGTTCCGAAAAGTATTTGAAGCTTTTAGGTCTGTTGGATATTGAAAGATGATTCGTTAAAAATATAAATCACCGTTAGCCCAGTGTGGTGGGTTATGGCCCTATCTCCCCATGTACTATAATGTTTATATAAAAGGATCTGAGATTGTCAGTGTCAGTAGTATATATTAATGTCATATTGCTGGACCTTTATCATTGAAATCATGTCATTGCTTAGCTTTTTGGGTATTGACATAATCACCGCGCTTGCCAAATGTCCAAATCACACTTTGCTCCAACTGGGCATTGAACCCATGCCTCAGGATATCGGTCTGAGCGCTTTGCCACTCAACAGCCAAGGCTTTGTTGTGTTAAGGACGACTATAAGGCTGACGATAAAAACGAAGACACACTAAAGATTTTGAATAGTCTTTTCGAAAAAACACGATAGAGATGAACTGTCTCGAAAAGCTTTGTTAGAAGTTCCATCTAAAATATTAGCGACATGAGTATCCTCTGAAATTGAATAGTGGTGGTAAAGCGTCTATATAGCCACCACCTGACGGGCTGAAGACAGGGATATCACTAATCCGACAGGGTCGAGCGTTGTAGGTGTACAAATATAAAGCCGGAGGAGAAATCTACTCTATTCAAAATTTATACCTACGATACCTATACTCGCTTTAAAGCGATAAGACCGCCAAATTGTAACTTTATAATTTTTATTTGTTTATGTTTTTCAGTGTTGCAATGAAAGAATGAAAAAATATTATCAATCTGTCTATCTATCTATACTAGATAACTCGAATTCTTAAACGACTTAATGGATGCCGTATATTGAGCCTTATAATACGAGTATATGTATATAATACTAGCTGACCCGACGAACTTCGTACCGCATTTCTTTTTTTCTTTTTTTTAATATAACCTATGTTACTCAGCGCTAATGTAGCATTCTAATGGTGAAAGAATTTTTTAAATCGATTCAGTAGTTTTTGAGTTTATCCGTTGCAAACATACATACATACATAATACTTATACAAAAAACAAAGCTTTCCTCTTTATAATTTTAGTATAGATATCTTCTTCGCTATTGTTTTTTTCATTGGCGTTGAAACCTTTTCTGCTTGGCCTTGAAGAATTGTTTTTTTGGCTGAAATGATTGAAGAGTACGCAAGTTTATATATAGTGCGTGCGTAGTAGGTACAGTAAAAACTTTGAAAGGTGTATTTTTTCAGTATATATTTTTGAAGAAAAATGGATTACGAAATGCTTTAATTCGCATCTGGTGCTAATGGGCCCTCCTATGTAGGTTGGTAGGTAGTTATACAGGTCGCGGTTATAAAGGTCGTAGGAAGGCGCTCGATGCGAGCAGCACAAAACCGGTCTTTGTGAAGATCCTTGGGGGAAGCCTTTGTCCAGCAGTGAACGTCTTTTAGCCGAGATGATGATTTAGTTTCTCTGTTATGCATAAAACACATCAGAAAGGTCATTCCGAAACAGCGGACGGTAACAAGATTGGTCAAAAACCACAAACAATTGATAACACAAGATACTCTAACTAATTATAAACACTAGACTTAACTTATAGAGCCAGCTAGCGTTGTTTACTTTTGAAATTGGATGGCTGTTAGGGGATACTCCTGGCGAAAATTTAATTATACCACAGACTACAGAATGCTGAATGCCGTGACCGACTGGAAGTAGTTTGGCCTAAATTAGTTGAGGCAGTGATAACTAGGGTTATGTCCTTGGCATATAATCATAAAGAATGTATTTACTTTTTAAACATAATATATATAAATACAATGCTTTGTCAGAAAGAATGTAAATTTCCGATTACTTAGCGCTAAATTATGTATAAATCAAATTAAATTACCTACTCACAGATGATCAGCTTTAAAATCTTGTTAAAGAAAACAGTCTATCTAAAATATGTTTTATACTACATAAGTCGTACGTTTGACATTCCCTAAAATATGGTTGAGCGAAGCGATGGCTGATTCATATGTCATACTCGTGAACGGGTGCCGCCTGTGGAGGCTGGTCTGCTCTTGCATACTTATCTTATTTTTAGTATTATTCACTATAGTTTGACTTTGTTTTTCTTAAACAATTTTTGACTTTTACGAGAGTACTGTATGACAATGTGAAAATTGAAACTTTTACCTGATGTAAATTTGTTAACTTATATATTTTATTTTGTTTTTTTTTTACATGTTGTGGTTGTCTTCTATATTTTTTGTGTTTATTTGTAATGGAAAGTGTCCTGCTATGATAGGGCATTTTCCATTTTCAATATTTTTGACACTGTAAGGGAGAAAAGAGCTGGACACTTGCTGAGTTTCTTGCCGGTTCTTCTCAGTACAAGATCCCTCAAAGTAGACTTACGAACCGATGGAATAGTGACATTCACAAGAGCTACTTGTAGCCTAAACTGAATAAATGATTTTGAATTTAACTTTTTGGATAGACATCTGCATCTCTTTTAATAACTGAGAACTTTTTTATTTTTTTATTTTATCACTTATATTGGTTTTACTCAATTATACAAATGCAAAAAGCATTACGTACGCATTTTGCATTTGTATAATTACAATATTTTAATATAAAAACAATAAAACGTAAAAACCTAATCCTAGAGTACCACCAGCAGCGGGGCAGGGCATTATTATTATTAACTATCTTACTCCTGGGAAAAGGCCGGTCAAAACTCAAATTCAAAATCGAAACAATTTATTCAGTTTAGGCCACAAGCTTAAGGCCGGCAACGCATTTGCGATTCCTCTGGTCTTGTGGGTGTCCATGGGCGGCGGTGATTGCTTCCCATCAAGTGACCCGCCTGCTCGTTTGCCTCCTTTTAATATAAAAAAGTATCTCTTACGAATGTCATAATGCCATCCATTCTCTCACGAACCTATCAAAATCGTACCGCTATCTTCTTCTCGGTCCAACTGGTCCCCTTATCGCATTATGTGGGTGGTCCACTCTTAACACTCTTTGGTTTTCTCTTGATAAATTTCATTTGCGATTTCTTCATTTGTTTTCTTATAGGAGTATCTTAGCTTCTTCTAGCATTCATAATGAGCCATTGCCAAACTCGCGACAATAATATGATATACAGTGGATTCCCTGTAGACGACTGATCTTTATGAGGTCACTATGAGGTTATGGCGTGTTGTTCACAATATGGAGGCTGTAAACTGCTGTAATAAAAGCTTTTGTGGCTGGTCTGCTGAGAATGTACGATATTTTATAGGGTGAGATATTTTTCGGGCTGTTATGTAGGTAATATTTAAGAATCATTTTCAAACATTAAATAATGTTGTGTGAGGAAATGCGGTGATTAGAATTTATGTCTACAGCGCGTTTGGGCTCTGTAAGAATTAAATTCTATTATTCGTATAATTTACGGCGCGTCCGCAATACTTTGGTTAGCCAAACAGACCGTTGTCATTCATGAATTGATTAAAATAAAGAAAAATGACAAAAATGGGAAAATTAATATAGCAAAATTATAATAATACAAATAATATATTTTATTCCTCATTTCAAGTACAAGTTACTCTCATATTCTAATAACAATACATAATATTTTCAATACTAAATCTTATGAGATTTACGTTGGCAGCTGTGGTAGTATAACTGTGTCACTGCTGCCAGCGCCTTCCACCCTGTATGGTTCAACAACAATTTATTAAAACTAACTAACTACATAACTTAAAAAAACGATTTGAACTGATTTGAATTACATTTTAAATGTTATTTTTGAGTTCACTGATTGCATTCGAATGCAGTGATTTATTTTTTTGTCTTTTATTCAGCTTCAGTGCAGCAATTAGCACTTAAAAATAAAAAGTAAAATTTACTATAGCGTTGTATTATCAAATTTGTGGTATTTCATATGTAAAGATAAATCTGCATAGCCATTGGTTGCAATAACCGTTAGATAGATGGCACTGTGCCGCTAAAAGCACTCAAAAAATGAAAAAGCCGTGTAAAAATTCAGTGCTTACGTCAGCCTTCCCGGTAGCGTAATGGAAGACCCAGGTTCGATTCCTGGCTGGATCGGGTAGGCATTTAACTTTTTTACTGTATTTTATAAATATTTAATGCAGTGATTTAAGTTTTTCAATTAATAAATGTTAAAAAAGCCGTTATTGGTTTGTTTACCTTTTGATTTCAGCGTTATTTAATCTGTTAACTTATGGCCAGTTTTACCTATACTTACGTACTACTATTTAGTAAAATGTTATATGACTGTTATCTAGTCAGACCAGAAACCAGACCTTCACTTAACATGTGACAATTGCAGTGGCATATAAGTACAGTGTTTGTAAAACCGTCAACGCAAAGATGTTTCGTGAGTCTTAAGGTGATTCAGTAAAATACCAATAACTTCAACAATACTCTTGTAAACTCTAAACTGTAAAAGTAACTGTAAAGTTGTTTGAAATATTAGCTCTTTCTACAAAAACTAACTTTCCACAGTTTCCTAGAAATGCTTAATAAAAAAATAATATAAAAATGCCTACTATTTTATCAGCAAATCATTATTACAATTTTGTTTTTAGCTCGCGACTTTTCTGCGTAATAATGTTAATTAAGAAAGGTATCGTAATTTTATAAGTTGCTTTTTTATTAGAGTCACTTCAATTTAACGAACAATATTTCGTCGCTGACCAGACACTGTCGTAAAAATATATTATTTAAAGATTAACGATAAACTTGGTAATAGTTAAAACGGTATTAAACGGGTTATTGGTAAAAGTATTCTGGATATACCAAGAACCTTGCTACTGTTTTATAGTGTTACTTTAGTAGAACGCGAAAGTTTAAAGGTCAATAAAATGTGAATAATGCTGTTGCTCTTTTATTCCACAAAGGGGAAGTGCTTGGCTTTCATTTCACCTGTTTGTAAATGAGGTAAAATGAGATAAAACTAAAGGTGGAAGCGCACTTCACCGGGAATCCTTAAGACTAAAAAACAGATTTTAGTTTATGAGTAGGTACAGACAGTACAAAGTTTATCACTAACTATTGTAATACAAAAATGCTCTTCATATTGTTTCATGGAAACTTGATAAAATAAAAACACTGGACAGATTATAACATTGTCATAAGATATTTTTTTACACAACTTGGTCTCCTTTGAAGTTTCTCAAAGGGTATTCTTCCATAAAGGCTATAGACGTTTGAACAAAACAGGTTCGAATAAAGAAATGCGATGTTTGTTTATACAATGTGTTTGGGCACGCACTGTACAAATTTCAAGAAAGGGAATACTCACACTCAGCTCTATTGACAAGCGAAACTGTTATACCTATATAGTTTACTTTTGTGATCTTTTGACCTAGCAACACACCTCTGTTTACAAAATATGGTATTATAATGTAGATTTGTAATTGTATGTTGTTATAAAGTATATTACTTAAAATTTAATAAAGAAAAGATACAACTAATTACGTAATGAGAAGATTGATTGATTCATAACGTAACGTTCTGTGTATATGTTTATGTATTATGACTATCCAGTACGATGCATCAGACTAAAATAATAGTGAGTATACTCGTAATTTGTTTCATTTGAAAGTGATTTTGAGATGCAATCTTTATAATATGAATCAACCTTCTGGAAAATTCGTAAGGAAAAAGAATATCGCATCATAACAACACGATTATTCACCAAGACACTTATGATTAATGAGTAAGGGTTATGTTGCCTCCTCAGAATCTAGGTACATAATACACTGGCAGCATACTTCCTTGACGAAAATGAGTCGAATGGGAGAGCCCAATTCTTCGGCAGCGAAGCATAATACTTCGAGTGTTTCTTACGATTTGACTTCCTTTACCTTCGCCATTGTCAGTTATTTTCGTTAGAGACGAATGGATGATTCTTTTATTATCCAAAATACACTCGATTCAAACGGGCTTTCCATGGCTCTTGACACAAAAGAGGGAGCTTCCGAAAGGCAAATAAAATGCGACTGCTCTCTTGTTGAATTATTGTGATTTACATAATGTATTTTGTATGGCTACATCTCGATATAATAATATTTTTTTCGATCGCTCATCTTTAATTAGATTTAGGCTGAGAGGTGAAGGTTGAAGTACGATACTGGCAGCACTTGTTATTCGTCGCTTGCTGATTTAATTTGCACTTTAAACAAAATCGTACCTAGTGGTGATTGTAATATTGCTGATTTTTCAATAACTTTGATAAAATCTAGTCCACTTATTATGTTTCATTGTAAGATTTAAGAAAAAATCCAATAAATAGGACAAAACATAATAAACATTATTTTAGCTTTTCATACAAAGCCATGTCAAGACGTTTTACTTAGTAGGCTCTAACTTTTGCTTACTCGTGAAATTTGGTTTGTCACAAAAGTCATTTTCGCGTGCTCCCATACTTTACTATATTATTTTTGTATTGCCTAGAACTAGTATTTGCATATACATACAGTCAGTAAAGTCAAAATTTAATATTAGAATATTAGAATTTATGAAGCTCGAAATTCTGCTATACAATGCCATAGGTTTCTTTCAGAATGTAGTTAGTTATCATAGGTAAACAAAACTTTAAGAAGCAGCTTGTGTTTTAAATGGCCCTGTGTAATGGACGACTGATTGATCGTACAAAGAGACATGTTACCATATTATTTCCTAACACCAGTGTATTTGCAAACTGGGGGTCCGAACAGCGAACCTCGGTTTTACTTAACATTCATCAACGTCACCCAGCTAAACAGATAACTAACAAAGTGATGTATGGAGCGGATCTACTGTGAAACGAGTTTCGAGCGTGAAAACTGAATAGCTTTTGATTTTTAAAATTGAACAGGAGCGAAACGGGCGCCGCTAAAATATCACTTCATTCGGAAACGTCAAGCTGAGTTAAACGGACATGTCATTATTTACAACGTAAAGGCGTGTCTCCTGCGCCTAATAATAACAAAACATGTTAGCAAAACATGTTAGCAAAACATTGCAGTCTCCTGCGACTTTAAAAACACGAACATCTAACAAACATCTACCTACTCGACAAAATGACTTCGGACGAAAAAGATGTACTCGTTTGATGTTTTAGAAGTTATTTTACTTGGGGTGATTTTTCAATCGTCAGTTAAAATTTATTCATTGAATTATTTTGACAAAATAACAGATTATCCTTAGAAAATATGCCACAATCACAATATTATTCATTGGATAAAACTTATCTGAGGATTTAAAAATCAGGCCTCAATATTGTTTTAATTTAATATTGTTTTGACAAAGTCACACAAACGTAAAAAAAGAGACAAAACAATTATTAACTAAATAAATGTTGAAATAGTTTTTATACACAATGCACAACCTCAATGTTCGCAAGCAACGATGAAATGAAATTACCCCTTCCCCCGCAGGCGAACGAGGTGCTTTTTAGACCAGCAGATATTTAGACCAAATGCGACATAGACGTGTTGCGATATATACGAGTTGCTAATTAGACCCCATGATCCTATCCCGATGTTTGGTGTTAGGTGTTAGAAAACACAAAACAGTGTCGCAGGAGACCCGACTTAAAGTGTACACACAATACTGAACTCCATTTATAACTGCAAATACAAAAGTTTTTATTATCTCATCAAAAAACACATCACAAGACGCCAAATAAGATCAGGTACTGACACTTTGTGAGAGACTGTCAGTCTAACAGAACTCCAGGTTCCCCTCCCATTTCTTAGTTTGTACAATACATTATATTACAATGAGAACAGCTAAGAGTAAAAATACAAACTAGGTAAAATGTTGTCTTATGTAAATGTTACAGTCAAAACTCATAACCGGTCAAAAGTACTTTTGACTGAATTTCTTAGTGTGATGGTGTCAAGCTATAATACAGATTAGGTTAGGTTAGGTTATAATTGCGATCTTATCGCGCGAGCCAAGCGAGCGTAGCTCGCGTGCCGCGGCAACGGCCGGCGAAGCGCCAGAAGCCCTATTTTTGCGCACCTAAACGACGAACAACAATGGGTATCGGTCAAAAGTACTTTTGACTGGTTATGAGTTTTGACTGTAACATATACATACACCGCGTTATGTGGGTCTCCCTTCCCCTTCCCTGGTTCTGCCACGAAAAGCTTGATGGGAGGGGAGGCCTACACATTAAAAAACCTAGTAGGGACCCATCTCTGCCACGTGGATGACTCGGGACTACGAAAGGCAAGCACCGAGTTCTACCGCACCCACTTGCCAGAAGAGAGATGCCCAGGATAGTTTGGGCTTTCCCCCAATTTTGATCACGGCGCATGCAACTATGCCGATATATCAGATACATAAATAAAAACACGATAAGAATCTCGTTATTAATTGCTCTACAAATAGTCAATGAATAGTAAGTATTTTAGTCTATTAGTTAGTTTAAGGTACGGAATAACATAACTGACAATAGGATCATTTGTTTGTGACGTTCAACTGACACTGTACAAACTAATAAAATTAAGTTAAGTCAACATCACATACATTGTTCTGATCACAAGTAAGTAGAAAAATAAAGAAACATCACTTAATTCAAGACAAAAAATAAAATACCTATAAATAAAAACTGTCTCAAGAATGCTGGCAACATTACCTCTTTAGATAGTCAAGCTAATACGTTGGCAGAGGTAGCTGCCAGCCTTCTTGTCACCGGAGGCTTCAACAAGGCGAGCACTCAACTCTCTAACAAACTGCTTCGCCTCCGGCCCCCATGAACCCAATGTTGGAGACATTGGGTTCATGGGAAACAGAACAAATAAATATATATATTTTTCATTTATTTACCAATTTTAAACACATGCAAAGAAAATTACAAATTAGAAAAGCACTTCGAAAACCAATATGAGGTTTGTAGTAAGTGCTTTCAATTAAATTAATGCTTACGTCGATACAATTAAATTCACTTCACTTCACGTATTAATATATAGATTACAGATTATAACATTAGCATTCTTTATAACACGAGATTATGGATTGTTATAGTTTAGGAAGTGAAACTTTAGTTTCACTTTAATATTTTTTATTTTAATATTATCTCGCAATTCAGTGGGTAGGTTATTTATATTATATATAATTGAGACCCAGGTTTGCGTATTTGTGCAGTTTGCGATTTTCAGCACTTACCGCAGCAATTTATTATTTATTTATTTACTTAACGAAGCAATGCTGATGGGGATGATCTAGGGCAATTTTTTTATTAATAAATAGTAGAAGTTATAGTTTTTATGAGTTTCGTTTTAAGTCGTTTGATTTACTGAATACCGAATTCAAATTTAATTTCATATAATCTACAATATCATTATCTCTCTCAAACAAAAACAATCTCTTTATCTACATATTAAAAAAGTTTCATTATGATAAACAAGATTGCAGAGGTTCATTTATATCGTTTTTCTAAAAGACATTCGTAGAGCTTATCAAAAAGATTCACACATGAAAATGAGCGAGCTAGCTTATCTTAATTACCATCCAACTTTAGCAAAGTATTTAACTCAAAGACCTTTGTGTGAACGAGTCTTTTAAATGCTTATCTTTATCTAGACTGGCACAGCTCAGATCATTTTAGTTGAGGTCATTATTTGGTTAAACTGAGTTGTAAATAACAGACATAGTTTCTGAAAGGGAGCTGTAGAATCTTCAAAGTCGTAACTTCTGTTCATTGAGCTATACTAGCAAAACTTGGACTTATGGCAGTTGTTACAATGCTTATTTTATATTGAAAGCTGTTTTAAATTTTGTCCTTTCGTATTTTTTTTTTATCTTTGTACAGAATGAAAGGGTCAAATCATTCTTTGAAATAATAAGTTCTGCTGCTAAGAAGATTCGTGTTTATTTCAATATTATTTTGTGATTATTTTATTATTATCCACAACAAAGACATATTCATACTAAAAATATAAAATAAGATAAGAATAAGATACATTTTTATTGCCATAAAATTGTGTAAAATACATAGCAGGTGTTAAGCATATAATAATGGGAACAAACAATTTACCCTAGTCGGGCATGCAATTTTTAGTACATGTTACATAGGAACAGCCACTATGCTGTTTTTGTACCGAAATATTTAGTCAAACTGTAGAACGCCTTATCTATGTATAAGCCATCTTTTTAATTTAATTTTAAAACAGCTTAAAATTACTGAGGCTTTTTGATCTGTGGGCAGATGATTTAATACTTGGATACCAGTTACATAGGCACTCTTGTGATACAGGGCATTATTAATATTTGGTAAAAACAAGTCATATGTATATCTTTTCCGCAAATTACAATTATTTGTGTTTTTACGTTTGAAATACTGAATATTGCTTTTTATAAAAACAGCCATCAGTGTCAAATAACCCTTTTCTCTAAAAATATTTCTCAGTATCGGAGTACATACTATAAATAGTTCTCAAGCATTTTTTTGTAGTATAAAGGTATATTTTACATTAACAGAGTTTACCAGAAATAAATCCATAAGTAAGAAGAGGATAAACTTGGCCAAAATAGGCGACTCTGGCTACATCTACAGATGATGTTTCCGCAAGTATAGATAGGGCATAGCAGTAGCTCGATATTTTATTATTAATTTTAGTTATGTGCAACTTAAATAATTATAGATAAAATAAATTTGATTGTGTAGCAAGTTTTATATGTTTGTTTCTACCCTAAACAGCCATGCAATTTTAGTAAGTAGATACATAGTATTACAAGTTACAATTTAAACCACTACAATATTTTTGTACCGAAATATTTTCTCGAGAACCAACTTGTATCTACTGAAGCTTTTGCTCTGTGGGCAGATGACAAAAGAGTAGCCATTAAGGTAAAGTATTGTAATTAGCCAGCCTATATACCGTCCTACTGCTGTGAGAAGACCTTCATCATTAAAATTAAGTCATAACTAAAATTTATGGGTGTTGGCATAACCAGCGCATCGCGGTTCGTTATTTAAAAAGGCCGATAGCATTATTGTCACTCTTAATAAAAACAAACGAACTAATGTACACACCCATACGCATATTTTCTACTCGCAGCTAATAAGAACACTGTGTTTATAAGCGCTTAATACATGTTCGACCCACGTCACGTAGCATTCACTACATTGGAACAAGGGTACTCGAATACATTTGAATCACCATTGGCAAGTTACGGGCTCCCATAAGGTGCTCTATTTGATATCTTCCTGTTCACACAGCTGTGTTGGCCTAACACTTTCCTGTGGTAATTGAATACACATGCCTTATTGCTACTCCATAGTGCAAAGCTTGATGGATCAAATCCATCCAAGCAATGTTAAGTGAGTTTTGTTTACAGTTCTAACTCGAATAGCAAAGAGGTTGCAAATCAAAAGATTACTTCTTTTCAATTTCGGCTTGTTACAAAATCAATGCTTTTTATTAAATACATTCCTTTTATGAATCTTAAATCTGTCACTGTCACCGTCTTTTGTTTCACTTTATGTGACATCGTTTTACTTTTATTTATTTTTTATCATTGAAAATGGTTATCAGATGCAAATCGCCTGAGAAGTGTTTTCGGCCATAACTCCGAGGATTTTGGGAGAATCAAGATGGAAATAGTACCAAAAGTTGAAGAATTTATCGAGACATGTGTGAGTGTTTAAATTTTGAAAATCTCCTGAAAACTTTTTTTGAAATTTTGAAAAATGTAAAAAAAACAAGCGGGTTTTTTAGTATACAAACACCCCCCGTGTTTGTATACTAAATTGTAAATATTTCTTAAAAAAACCGACTTAAGAAAAAATTATATTTTTTTTTATTTTAATTTTTGAATTTTAATTAGTTTAGCTACAAAATGGTGAAATTTTTTTGAAAATCGGTTAATAATTGTGACTTGTAGGTGGTCCCTTTTAGTATTGTAGAAAAACGGTTATTTCCGAATAAAAAAAGTGATGTAGCTTCTTTGATTATTGACCGATCGTCATGGTAATGGTGTTAAAAGATGCGGATGCAGAAGAAAAGTGCATTCAAGTTGGAATTGTTTTATTTAAAATAAAATGTTTTTTTTTCGTAAATTGTTGTATTCATTTTCAATGCTCCGATTCTTGCGAGGACTGCGAAATCTGTGAATTTTTAATACAGAATACATTCTCTTTACGCCTCCTTACCGCTGTCGTATAAAGTTTGGATCGCCAAACAAAATCCGACGCAAGAAGGAAATAGAGTGCCACCACTATAATAGTTTGAAATACGACAATCCGTTTAATATTTATAAAAGTGAAATAGTAAATCAGTCAGGAAACGAAAATGGTTCCACGTATTTAGCTCCAACATGTTCGGTAAGTGTTTTTACTTGTACGACCGAGTTGATAGCTAGCGCAGCGCGTTCCCTCGTGGAGTTTTCAATTTACTTCTGACTGTACTCCTGCGGAACAAATAACTATTATTTTAGCGCCAATTTGCAGCGAAGATAACGGAATGATACATGGCGGAATATATTTTATTGCTTTTCTATTTCTATTGAAGAAGAGCTGTATGTTGGTTTTACTACTTCTGTCTAGTTATAATTTATTAAAACAAAACTGAAGTTGTTAGAGGAGCTAGAGAGTTAGAGGAGCTTGATGTCACAGTGGTCATCGCGCCCGGCCTGCGAGTGCATCGGATGGGTGACCATAAACTTATCATCTCGAGCTTTTCCGTGCTTCGGAAGGCACGTAAAGCCGTTGGTCCCGGCTGCATTAGTAGTCGTTAACAACCAATCCGCACTGGGCCCGCGTGGTGGTTCATGGCCCATTCTCCCTATCCATCCTAAGGGATGGCTCGTGCCCCATCAGTGGGGACATACAATGAGCTGATGATGATGATGAAGTTGTTAAATTCTGTTATTATTTTGAAAACATTTTTCGTTCTGCGAATAGCGTATATATATTGTAATATAAAATAGTCTCACTAAGTACGTAATTTTTTATTTAAAAAAAGTAAATGAAGATGAAGAAGATAATGGTGATGGAAAAAAATAAACGAACAAAATACAATTAGCAGCTGACTAATTTATTGCAATCTGTGACATTGACACAAGACTTAATCCTATTTTTCATTCAACTATTCCTATCATGTACTACTGATTCCACTCTGCGGGATTCTAGCTCATCACCTTTGAAGATGTAGTGATTAATGCAACATGGTACAAAATTAAACCTAAGATACCCAATACTAGATCGTTCATTAAGTCCCGAGAGTTACTTGAAGATGGCGCATATATATTTTTTTTTGATTTTTAGCAAGTAGGTACTGGCCATCAAATGATGTTTTAATTTTTTTTGAAAATCGAACAATTTAAATATTGATTTACAAATATTCAAATGACGCTAATTTTTAATTTCAAAAACAATGGAAAAAAACGCGTTTCGTGAGTTGATAAAACATTATAAAAAACACCGTTCAAGCACAGCAATGGCTTATAAAGGGTTATCTGGAATCTGCTCCATCTAAACCAACCATTTGTCGGTGTATGCCGATTTCAAACGCGAACGTATGGTCATAAAAGACGCTGAACGCTCTGGTCGTCTGGTCTGGTCCATATGAAGTGACTCAACAAAACATCAACCAAGTCCTGAAAATCGTGAAGGAAGATCAAAAGGTGAAGATTTCAACTGGTAGTGTTTTTACTATTTTACATCAAAATTTGGCCATGAAGAAGCATTTTTCCATTTTTTTTTTTTGATAGAGTTTGCTGATTGCCTCAGACGGTATTTTCAGCTTCACCGGGCTTTTTTGGGGGCGGCGAGGAACGTGAAGGGTCCCTCAAGCCGTGTGAAACGAATCACCTTCGGAGGTTTTCTAGAGGGAACGGCATCGCGCACTAGTGCGCGTCCCCGTGCCCTACTAGATTCTCCGGAGGGTTCGGATCGGATCGGGGAGCGGAACCACCCGAGGGCGCCTCTAAAGGCTCGGACCTCAGCTCGGGTAGACCGGGCCGTGGAGGAGGAGAGAAGCGCCCAGGTACATGTCTGTACCTGGTATAGAGCGCGTGTGAACCGGTTCTTCGTACCCTTGTTCTACGAGTACGATGTCTTGGACCTAAGCTAGTGTGCATGTTTAGTGTATTCTGTAAATGTGTAATGACATTTAGAGGATCGGGGAAATTTTTCCAAATGGGTGCCGCGTCTACTAACAATTGATCAAAAGCAACGTAATAATGATTCAGAGCGCTATTTGGCACTGTTTAATAGAAATAAAAAGGATTTTTTACGTCGGTATGTGACAACGGATGAAACATGGATTCATCATTTCACTCCGGAATCCAAACGGCAGTCAGCACAGTGGAGAGCGGCCGATGAGAGCCGCCCGAAGCGGCCTAAGACACAACAATCAGCGGGGAAGGTATTTTGGGATGTGTATGGAATACTCTTCATCGACTACCTTGATAGAGGGAAACATATAAATAGCGAATATTACATGGGATTATTGGAGCAATTAAATTACGAAATCGCGGAAAAACGGCCTCAACCGAAGAAAAAAAGTGATCTTTCACCAGGACAATACGCCGTGTCACAAGTCCATGATAACGATAGCCAAACTAAATAAATTGGGCTTCGAATTACTTCCTTATCCACCGTATTCTCCAGATCTGGCCCTCAGTCATTACTGGCTGTTTGCAAATTTAAAAAAATGCTCCAGGGCAAGAAATTTGACTCAAATGGTGAAGTAATCGCAGCAACAGAGGCTTATTTTAAAGCCAAAGATAAATCTTATTGAATAGAAAAGTTAGAAAAGCGTTGGACAGACTGTATGGCAGTTGAAGGAGACTATGTTGATGAATAAAAAATAATTTTATTAAAAATCTTCGTTTTAGTATTTAGTCTCAGGACTTATTGAACCAAGTGTTAGATGAGCGTTAAAACACAAAAACCTAAAGAGTATAAACAAAAGGTAACCAAAACAATGCTAAAGAAACTGAGTTGAAAACAAAACACTTAATACGGTGCAAGTGTTATCGTTAAAGCGACAAAGTAGTACGTCGACGCTTTCGAACATACCAATTTTATTTGCTACTGCGCTCGAGTGGAACATAACGAGCATTATTTGGGGGCCAATGTTGTGACGGAAATTATTCACGCTGCTCGCAGCGGCGGCGATCATGCGCGCCATCTGTTACCGTTCGAAATTTGAATCAGGGGCATTTATTAAAACAGCCTCCATTGTTCGTTTGATTCCGCCGGAATGAAAGACTGGCTATTCCTTTAAGATTAGGCCGGGCTGCTCTTAAGGCTTATTAACGTTTCATTTACGTGCGCTGTGAAATATGTTGTGGTGTGTTGTTATACACCGTTGGCCTGAATAACCCGAAAGATTTAAACCACGTATTCTTAACGACAGTACGAGTAAATAACGTTATATTAACATGGGGCGAAATGTGTGTTTTAATTGACCCACTTTTTCAATACAAATTAAATCATTGTAATAGCGTGTTTCTTTATGGTCAAGCCTTTACTTCAGAGAGTAAATAATTATTTTCGGTAGTAAACTTACTTAGGTAAAACTGGTTGACACCGATGCACCTAGATAAGTGCGTCTGCGTGAAAGTAGTAGGTGTCTACGTCATACCTTAGGGTGTGTTATACTTGATATTTTTTTTATTATTATTTGTTTTAAATAATGAATATCTCCTTTATTATGGGGTTTAGGACTATGTGTTACATAACTTTATATACTCTAATTAGGCTGTAGAATCGTTAAGTTAAATCTTTCGGGTTATTCAGGCCAACGGTGTATACACGTACATACATTTCTATTTTCCGTTCTTTAATTAATTACTCTTCCACTTCTTATTTCAAGCTGATAATAATAAGGCTTTATATGAAGCTGAAATATTTCTCATATGAAAATATGTTACGTTAGTTCTCGTTGAATCCAAAGTTGGGCATGATTGAAATCAAAACAACTTCTATGGCTTTTGTTACAAATACATTTAAATAACTATAAAATGACTTCTTATTTGAAATAGGTATGACTCTGATAAACAAATAGTTTCTGTGATTCGAAATAGGCTCTCATTTCTAATGCATTCTACACCAGGTCTAGAAGTTTTCCATCCATTTAAAAAAAAATAACAAATTACCCTCAGCTCAGTTTAGCTGCTTAAATTTTGTTAAAACTGCTTTGTAAAGCTTGTAATAACAGGAATTTTGCTGAAAATGTTTCTTCAAAAACTCGGCGATGGCGGTAAACAAACTAGCCCGTTACAAGCCGTAATAGGCCAGCGGCGTGTCACTTTGCTAATGGACTGAACTACTAAAGTAATTGAGGAAACAGTGTGTTATGCTACTGTGGCCGCTGCCCACATGAATATCAGGAGAACAGGCAAGAATATAGTGAACCATACAGAATTATAATATTTATAATATACTAGTAAGCATTGCTGTGCCGTTTTTGCGATATGAATGGACTTGGAGCGCTCGATGTGAGGTAATAGAATAGAATAGATTATAATATTTATTTTAAGTAATAATTACAACTCATTTTTGTTAGTAACAAATGGTACTTAGAACTATGTTAGTATCGACACATTTATTTATATTTGACACAGCAACGCTTGATAAATGAGCAGTCTAGTCTGCTCGCAATCATGTCCAGGATGCTGTTGGTACTCCCTCGTACCCTGCGCACCATCTTTTGCGCATAGTTGCATAAAAGGAATCAACGCAGGCCTCTGCGAACATTCCTGATGCATTGCAGTAGCGAGGCAATCCCAAGAGCACCCTGAAAGCGTGAAGGCGTATTGGACTCGGAGGGCGTGGTAAGTCTTCTGAGTATAGTTGGCCCACAAACTGCACGTGTAGAAAGATGCACAAAAAGCTCGAAATAATGTGATCCTTACTTCACGAGAACATCGTGTAAACCGGCGAGCCAACGTAATACTTTGTTTGAATTATTGTCACCCACATAATAAGCATGACACACATATTATACTAGACTAGAGTATTATAATTCAGTGGATACAAATGCCAAATATTTTTAAAGAATAATTCTCATTTTAATTATTTGTCACACATAATAGAAAAATAAATGTACCAAAGATCGCTTTACAGTTATAAGACCGCCATATTGTAACTTTGTGTTTGTCGCCAGTTATTTCTTCAATATATTTTTTATAGATGTTGCAATCAATCTATAATCAATTTACTCACCTGTAGGTACTTACCTACTTATCATAGCGTACTAACGTTACTAATGAATGAAAGAGTCTATTGTCCTCCCTTCACGTCAAACCGTAGGTAAATACAGTTCGCTGCTATTTTCAGCACAAATATAATTGGAGGGTTTGAGAGTGCCATAGACTACTTTTTTGGTTCCGGGAAAACATCTCATTTATATTATTCACAACAAAGCGAATTTCAGCCATGTAAAGCAGCTGGACGAATCAAATTAGTTAAGAGTACACAATAGTACACATTTATTATCCGTTTTTTTGCGTATTGACGTAACTCTTAGAAATTAAGTTAATAAATTACAAGACTAGTGTAATTTATTTTAGTTTAATTATTGAACATCGAATCTGTTAATATAAACTGATTCAAAATTGTATTATTCTGTAATTCATGTTTAAATTGCCCTTAAACTTTATCACTTACTGAATAAATAATGTTTAACTTTAAAACGTTGTTTTGCACTTAAAAGGAATTGAATAAATAAAAATGATACAACATTTATTTAGAAAAGCCCACTCATACGAAACAATTGAAATCTCTTCGAACAAAGGAATGCAGGTCTCTCGACTGTGTCTAGATTGAAAAGTCGATATTGGATTACGCCGACAGTCCATTAGAAACCTTAATTTAATTGAAACAGTCTCAAGGCCCATATTTACTTATCTGACATCTTCTTTCTTTCTAGTAGGTACTAGGGCATATTAATCCTTGATGCCTGGATAAGTTATAATGAACAGTTCATGGTTTTGTTCTTTTTCATGTGTAATATTTGGGGCACAGTTGCATGCGACACGCCGTGATCACGAAGGCATTATAGGAAATAATATTAGTTAATTCAAGTATCAGTTCCTTCATAAAATTTTATTTACAGCTTATAAAGGTGATTGAGTAAACGTACCTATATATACCTGAGTATTATATTGATGTACATAACGTTTATAGTTTTATCTCTTAAGGGTATGCAGAGACCAAGGCGTATCGACGCCCAATAAAAATGATTAACCACGACAACATTGGAGCTCGCGGTGGTAAGTTCCAAGAGTGGCATGTCTTCCGCATAGGGCTCGCCCTAGTAAGTACTCTCAAGCGTTATTGTAACGGTTTTTCCTGAACCGTAATAAAACGTTTCACATGTCGGCCGCAGCCTCGTCGACCGCGTGCGGTCGGCGTGAAGCTAAATTGATGGGTCACTCCATCGCCAATGTAATGGTCCTTCAAAACGAACGACCCCTGGCCAGTAAGTGAAATTCACGTTTGATTAACTTTTACTGGAGGCCGGTGTTTTAGCGAAAGTGCTAGCCCCACGTTGGGCGCCAATGAGAAAATAATGTTTATTGTATAACTTAACCTGCATGCTGACTCGAATATTGTTTCTGCCTATATGAAAAGCTGCGGTAGGTCACGAGGGAACTCCTTACAAACGGAGCCTAGGGTGAGGGAGCTTTCCACGTTGGACGCCAATGACAAAGTAATGTTTAATGTATAACTTAACCTGCATGTGACTCGTAAATTGTATTTGCCTATATGAAAAGTTTCGATGGGTCACGGGAGAGTTGTCGTCTCAAACGGAGCTTGGGGTAAATGCTTTCAAATTTATGCAAAAACATTTATCGGCTATTTTTCGGCAAAGGGAAAGGCAAGAAAGTGCCTGGGGAAGAATTTTCAACGTGTACAAATTTTAGCTTACGCTCCAGCAATTGGAAAACTTTAAAACTATTTTTACTAGTACCTATACCTATACCTCAAATTGATTTAATTTGTTTGGTGGAAACTTAGAACGTGGAACTTTAGTATATTCAATAAGTAACGCCAATCAGTAAAACTGTTTAAATTTTTTTTATTGACACATTTTAGCCGATATCTGTTGCACACTAAAGTTGCCAAAACAGGTTTTATAAATAACCTATATATGTTTGTATATTATTATTATAATAATAATAATAATAATATGTTACGTTATGTTATATAGGTGTATCAATATATTATCCGAGAGTATACAACACAGAGGGCTGCTATAATTAATGGTGTTAGCAAAAGGTTGTCAGGTTTATATTGTTAGAAATACCTACGATGATAAAATATGATTCGCCTCATATTGTGCTTGGCAAAAACAGTTGTGGCAAGCCAATTGGCGGAGCGGTCAAAATTTCATTGTGGACCTGCGGACGCGGGTCTGTTTCATCATGTATACCGAATTATTTTTCTGCGGTTGTTCTACTGGGTAACCTTCTTGGTGAAAAATAGTACTAACATTTGTAAAATAATAATTAGTGGTAATTCGTAATGTACCTAACATTATTATTATTATTATATCAGCCATAGCTGTCCCACTCCTGGGCAAAGGCCTCCCCACAGTTTTTCCACACCTTCCGGTCCCCCGCAACATCACGCCATTCATTCATGAACGCATCAAGGTCGTCCCGCCATCTTCGTCTTGGTCTACCTGGTCGCCTTTTCGCATTTTGTGGGGTCCACTCCGTTGTGATCCGCGCCCACCTTTCATTCGACATGCGGTAGACATGACCAGCCCAGTCCCACTTCAGCCCGGCGGCCCTTCGAGTTACGTCAGCAATTTTCGTGCGAGAGCGCAGCTCTGTGTTTCGAACGCGGTCTTGTCGCTTTACTCCTAAAATGCTGCGCTCTATCGCTCGCTGGCACACCCTGAGCCTAGACTTCGAAGCTTCCGTCAAAGACCAAGTCTGAGCACCATACGTCAAGATAGGGAGAATGCACATGTCCACTAGTTTACGTTTTAGTGACAGTGGAAGGTCGCCCTTCATAAACTCTTTCATTGACCAAAAGCTCCTCCAAGCGTTGTCAATCCGGCGTTCGATCTCTTTTTCTTGCCTCGCCTGGAAGGAGACTATTTGGCCAAGATAAATGTATTCCTGGACATGTGCAATCTCTTCTCCGTTTACGGTCACCTTTCGTTTGGTACTGTTGGTCATGAGCTTGGTTTTTGACATATTCATTTTTAGTCCAACCTCAAGGCTCACCTCACTGAGTTCTTGCAACATCTGCTCCAACTCTGAGGCAGAACGGGAAAACAAAACGATGTCGTCGGCAAATCGAAGGTTAGTTAGCTTTCTATCGCCAACCTCGATGCCCTTACCATCCCACCTCGCTGCCAGTTTTCTAAAGAGCTCTTCCAGGACGCTGGTGAATAATTTGGGGGATAGCGGATCGCCTTGCTTGACACCCTTTTCAATTTTGAACTTCGGACCGGAAGATTGAAGTTTGATTGCGGCTGTACTCGATGAATAAATATTGTGGATTATGTTTATATATGTATCTGCCACTTCTTGGTTTTTCAATGCTGTTAGAATGGATTCATGGGTGAGACTGTCGAAAGCTTTAGAGTAATCTACGAAGGCCATGTACAAAGGTAAGTGAAACTCTTGAGATTTTTCTATGACCTGATTTATTGATTGTAGGTGGTCGGTGGTGGAGAGGCCGGGACGGAAACCAGCTTGTTCGGGGGGTTGATGGCTGTCTAGCTGTCCTGCAATGCGATTTTCTATAATTTTTATAAATGTTTTATAAAGATGAGAAGTAAGACTTATGGGACGGTAGTTATTTATGTCAGACTTTTCTCCCTTTTTGTGAAGCAAAATTATGTTACTGTGGCAGAAGTCCTGCGGAAAATGGCCTGTCTTCAGGATAGAGTTAAACAAATTAATAATATGAGGTAAAAAGATGTGTTCGCCAGCTTTCAGCGCCTCCGCTGTGACGCCATCTTCGCCGGGACTTCTGCTGTTCCTGAGTTTTCTCAAGGCGGCATGTACCTCGCAGCCGGTGATGATTGGGATCTCGTCAGGACAGGAGTAGCTTTTGCTGATTGTCAATTTATTGGTGTCTGAAAACAATGAACGGTAGAACTCGGTACATATGTTCATGATGGTGTGTCTATTTGAATGTTTCTTCCCTTTATCATCCTGCAACTGTGTTATCCATGACTTGCCATTGGATACTCCACCTTTAACTATTTTAAGAGAGGTATTTCGCTCTAAGGCCGTTTGCATTAAATTTTTGTTAAATGTCCTAATGTCTTTACGGATACTACGTTTAACGGTCCTGTCTAGTCTTCTGTACTCGTGGTCAGAGCTTGCATCAGTACTTTTCTGTTTGTGTTTCTCTCTTTGGTCTATTAAATCTAAGGTGTGCGGTGACAATTTTCTGTGTCTGGACTTTACTTGCCGAAGTCGATTGCTTGCTATTTTTATTGACTTTTTTATCCGATCATATTGTATCTGTGTGTCTAAATGAGGTTCGTTAGAATCAACTATTGGTAAAAGAGAGAAAGACTGTTGTAGGTATAGATTGAATTGGTCCCTGTTTTCTATCAAAGTACTTGCTCGAAGGCGTCTGATACTATTGGTAATTTTCTGTCTATGAATTTTATTGTTAAACATTATTTTAACTCTAACAGGTCTGTGATCTGAAAAGAATTTAACTCTGTTAAGTGCGGAAACATCTTGAATTATGTATCTATGGGAAACCAGAACTAAATCTATTTCATTTTTGGTGGCTCTTTCTGGAGATAGCCATGTCCATCGGCGGTTGGGTTTTTTAGAGTAGAAGCTGTTGGCGATGCTTAAATCTTGACCGAAGGCAAAATTTACAAGACGCGTTCCGCGCTCGTTGCGTGTACCAAGTCCATTAGGGCCCACAATGTTTATATTGTCAAGATCGGTTCCAAGACCGATTTTCGCGTTAAAATCACCCATGATGATATTATGTGTGCCCTTATGGTCATGGCAGGCTTTATTTAACAAGTCATAAAACTCTTACCTCGTACCTAACATAATATATTATTATTATAAACTTTTAAACATAAAAGGAGAATGCCCATCGTAGTATAATAGGTTTTAGTATCGCTACAAATATTTTGTACAATGATGATTTTATACCAACCTAACTTCTCCGACGAGAAATCCCCATATTATTTAGTAATGAAATTCACTTCCATTTAATTTGATTTTTTTTGACATGTCAAGTTGTCGTTGTCTCCTCAGTGTTGCCATTTTGTAACAAGCAAATCTTCTAAATTACAAAAAAATAAGAATCGATATTTGTAAAAATATTATAATCGGATGTTAGTGACGGTAGTTGTTGACATTGAATGGGCGCCTTTGGCTTTCAAAGTAAAAAGTGTTGAATAATTTCGGCGGGCTGGTTAGAACCACGATAGCTCAATTGGAAGAACACCTGACCCGGAATGTCAGAAGGGTGCAGGTTCAAATCCTGCTCGTGGAAATTTTTTAAACATTTATGTTTTTTATTTAACAGGGTTTTATGAAAATAAAAAACCTGATTTTTAATATAAAAAATAAAGTGACGTCACTCTAAATCCAATATGGCGGACTTCTAAAGCTTGAAACTCAATTTTGAAGCAGGTATCTTCAACCGATTGAGCTGAAATTGTGTATACACGTTCAGTTTGGATGACAATGCATGGTTAGCTGTGTGACATCATTCTAAATCCAACTTGGCGGCACACCCAAATACAACTATAATTCGAAAAAGGACGATACCAAAAATGGGCAATCTCTTTTCCAAAATAAAGTTTTGTAATTTTTTCTGCCATTCGATCTATTTTGGAATGTAGTAAGATGGTTGGTAAAATTTTTAAACCACTTTTACGTATAATAATTATAAATATTTTAGAAATTAATAGCGGCAACTTTATGGCGCGGCAGTACGAGGCCGAAATGAATTGCGGTTTATTAATTAGATATTCATATTAAAAATCATGTAACTCACATAAAATTAGTTATTTTTTTTCTTTCTAAAAGAAGGAGACAAACGAGCAGGCGGGTCACCTGACGGAGAGTAATCACCGCAGCCCATGGATACCAGCAAAACCAGAGGAATCGCAGACGAGTTGCCGGCCTTAATAACCTAACTAACACATAAATGAATTCTATTCTATTACCATTATAAATAACGTATCTTTTTTACATTCCTAAATCAGATCGTTGCCAAAAGAACCCACAATACACTACATCAATATCTATTTAATAACGCAGACTTCCTCACGATACGACATAAATTGTTTAATATCCCCACAGCTAGCAACAACATCGACGGCTCCTATTTAAATTCGCCCAATAAAAACAATCATTGCTGGTATAAACGCCCGTCGCGGGTTGTAAACACGGGATATTAGTACTCGCGAAAGACAAAGACGACTGTATAATAACTACATTACATCGGTCCAATGACCGCATCCCTACTTCATCGGCCAATAACGGCGGCATAGGAAATTTATAAAAGCCATTACTAAGAAACGTTGCGCTTTACGAACTGTGAATTTCTTCTACTTTGGCTTTCTTATGTTTTTTACATACGAATTTATGTAATGCCTTTATTTGAATTTTTTTTATGTTGGCTGTTTATGACCTTTACAGCGTAACCAAACGTCGTCAGAAGGTTTCTTGAGGGGATGGCATCAAGCGTGTCCCCGTCCCCTGGTTGTTATTTACTCGTATTTACTTAGATTAAAAATTTTAATAGTTAAAATCAAGTTATTTAATTTACTTGTTTATCTACAGAAGTAAATCTCGCGACAAACTTTAATATCATACTAGCGGCCCGTCTCTATTTCGCACGGGTGGACATTTTTTTTTAAATATAGCCTATGTTACTCAGCGCTAATGTAGCATTCTAATGGTGAAATAATTTTTTAAATCGGTCAGTAGTTTTTGAGTTTATTCGTTGCAAACATATATACATACATACATATAAAAATATAAAGGTTTCCTCTTTATAATAATTAGTATTAGTATAGATAAGTTGTGTAATGACGTTATAAGTTGATAGTAAAAGTTTATTTTTTTCTTTTTAGCGCATTGAACTAAAAGCTTGTTTTATAAAAAGGTTTTTTACTTTTAATTTATTTTTTACTTTTTAGTTATCGCTGGACACGTTTCAAAAACTTAGTCCGCCATATTGGATTTAGAGTGACGTCACTTTATTTTTCGAGTTATTCTCAGCAAGCCCTTTCATTTGATATCCATATTGTAATAATGCATTAAAAATAATTAGTCCGCCATTTGGGTGTGCCGCCATCTTAGATATAGAATGACGCCACATAATTAACCATGCATTGTCATCCTAATTGAACATGTATACAAAATTTCAGCTCAATCGGTTGAAGATATCTGCTTCAAAATTAAGTCGCAAGATTCCACCCGAACAAACATACATTGCAGGTTAAATAAAAGCTTGTAAAAACATAAAGTTTTGGTAAATATTTTATGTTTCATGAAAACGGTTATACAATCTTGGTACTATAAGGCTTCCTTTGTTAAATATGAAGTCACAGATTATGAAAACCAAGTTTCAAATAGTCTAGGCGTAGCCTCCACAATGTACCTGTATTTTTTATTTAATTTGGTGTTACTGTTTCGTGATGAGCCTAGCCCATATTATCTCGTAGTATGCCTTGTAAATTGCTATAATTTTAATGAAATTACATTTTAATTGCGTTAAATCCCTAATCTGGGCTGAAATGTAGTTTTTGGCCATCCCTTCCGAGTATAAGGATTAAGAATAATTATTTATGGAAGCCCGCAAAACATCCGTTTAAGCTTAGCCTCTGGGCAAATTGAAAATTTGTTTATTTGATTCATTCTGGCAGTTATAGCATCATCTTGTAACTACATATAGCATAGTGAATGCAAAAAAAAAATTATAAATAGCTATAGCTTGATATTTGTAATACATATTATTTTTGATTTTCTTTTTTTTATGATCTTTAAGAATAGATCTTACAATCTTTTACAACGTTTTAGCTGTAACCATTTACTGCATTCCTATTTCATAGATTATGATTGCAAAGAGAATAAGTTATTTACTTATAATTCTTCAATGTAGGTATCCTAAATTTTTGACCGCCTCATTAACTTTTTTCAGAGCTTCTGTTCTTAATTACTGTGATCCTTATCAGGGTTTAGGACGCTTTCAAGATGGATCACAAGCCAGAAAAAATGTACGGCACTTTATTTTATAGCTATTTTTAGGTCTTGCCATCGAAACTTACTATTCTGCCTATTTTTTACTGATCTGTACTATATATTTTTAACTATCTCTGTGGTCTAGTGGTCAGACTATTGGATTTTAGAACCAAAGGATCAGTTTCTAGGGAAGGCCACATGTTATGCAACATTCATTTGGTTGGTATTAGGGCTTGTCCACCTAATTATGAGGCTGCGTTTCCACCAGAGATGTGCGAGGTAGCTAAGTGGTGTGCGAGGTAAAAATCCAACAATTACTGTACAACTACTACTTACTTTAGTATACAACGTGTAAAAGAAAGGTGTGGTAAAAATGAAATGATCCAAAGTGTATCCGATCTTGATATTGTATGTGTTGTTCCCAAGACATAATATTTAAATTAAATCTGTCATGCAATTGTAAATTAAATATTTATATTAAATAAGTCACACATGTCAGGCGCGCATAAGCAAGCAGCAGAAAACATAAAACCAAGAGATTTCTAAACCACTAGGGCTGTGACTGTTTTGATGTGACGTCACCATAAAAGTATGTTATTAAAAACTGCATAACAATTGAAAGTGAATAATTATGTCTTAGTAACAACATATACAAGATCTAGTTTGGATACACTTTGTATCTTTTAATTTTTACCACACCTTTTTGTTACACGTTGTATACTGTGAATTTTAAAAGTTGGTAAACATGATAAAAACAATAATAAGCCTAAAAATAAACAACTTTAGATACACAATCCGTTATTCTCCAAATTGCGTATTAGTAAGTTTCATTACTCTAATGTGTATAATATGCTTCGTAATTCAATATCGGCGTACGATTGGGGCTATCTCGGGATTGCACAGTGGACGAACACTAGATTTACTATCGCCACGGTTGAGCGGTTTCTGATGGCGTGACGCTAACGCATCGGGGACCCATCCCGAAACGGAACTGGGATATATATATATATATATATGTATGTACGGTATTCCTCTGTTGTGATTTTAGTAGTTGCTAATTTGAACGCCTGTCAATTCAATTTTACTGACTTTTGACCAGCGCAGCGTTTGAATAGCTATTGAAAGATGTCATCTCCAAATGAATAATTAATAAATGTTATCGATCGATGTTGTCTTAATATTGTACTATTTGTATCGGTTTCTTACTCATTTGACATTTTACTAGCTTTAATCATAATAACTATCGAATCGAATACCTCCATAATACAAACCATGTTGCAAATTCGTTAAAGTTTCTCTTTAACTCTAATTTGAATTGACGTTTACATGACAGGACCAAAACACGAAATAACTATTCGGACCTTATTCTTTGTTTATTTGTAAGAAGCTATAACTTTAAATCAATACGCATAATAGTTAGATTTCATACTGTATTTACATTATTTAGGAAGTATGTTAGTTTGTCCATCCAAACTGTTTGTTCTACATAGATGATACTGAAATCTGTTTTTGTATAGAACAAATCCACCACTTAGAGAGATTGTTTTTGCGCTTAGAAGCTTAGAACGAGTATTTTATATTTAAAAGTTCAACGAAATCTTAAATCTTGTTTCATGGAAGTGGAAGACAGCAATGCAAATTATTATGACAAGTGTTCTGTCACCTGAAGAACCGGTCTCTGTTTTGTTAATTCTGATATGGAGAAATTGAGAAAAAAATAAGTTAAGCTTAATTACTTATTAACTTAGTATTGGAAGGTGAAATGCGTACTTTAAAAGTATTGTACATAATACAGAAATGCTTTTAAAGTGGTGGATTTGTTCTATACAAAAGTGAAACAAACAGATTTCAGAGTAAAAAGTTTGAATGGACAAGTTAACATACTTAATAATATATTATGAAAGCTACTTCCAGTCTAATATTAACTTTGAATACTATATTTTTTGACAAAATAACGTTATCTAGTCACATTAATTGCCACATACACCTACAAAAACTAAGTTATCTAGTTAGTTAACTTAATAAAGCGTCGTCAGTAGGAAGCGAAATACTCCTTCAGTAATAATTGTTTAACTTAATTACTCAAGGTACTCTATCATTATCAAGGTGACGTAAAGCTATGGAGGTCGGTGGCACAGAGGTTTGCGCGTTCGAGTAACGATCGTGAAAGCAAAGTAAATCTAGGATTAGGATTAAGGTTTTATAAAATACAGTGAAAAAATTAAATGCCTATCCGACCCAGTCAGGAATCGAACCTGGGATTTCCGCAATCTGGGCGGCTGCACTGACCATTATGCTACCGGGAAGGCTGACGTAAGTACTGAATTTTTACACTTCTTTTTTAATTTTTGAGTGCTTTTAGCGGCAATGTGCCATCTATCCAACGGTTATTGAAACCGATGGCTATACAGATTCATTTTTACAGATGAAATGCCACAAAGATAACACAACGCTATAGTAAATTTTACTTCTATTTTTAAGTGCTAATTGTTGCACTAAAGCTGAATTAAATATTTATAAAATACAGTGAAAAAATTAAATGCCTACCCGACCCAGCCAGGAATCGAACCTGGGTCTTTCGCAATCCGGGCGGCTGCACTGACCGTTATGCTACCAGGAAGGCTGACGTAAGCACTGAATTTTACAGTGCTTTTTTAATTTTTAAGTGCTTTTAGCGGCACTGTGCCATCTATCCAACGGTTATTGCAACCGATATGGCTATGCAGATTCATCTTTACAGATGAAATATCACAAATTTGATAACACAACGCTATAGTAAATTATATATAAGTATTATAGAAAATTCAGTGCTTACGTCAAATGGCACTGTGCCGCTAAAATTGCTCGGATTGCAGCTTCGAGGTTCGATTCCTGGCTGGGTCGGGTAGGCATTTAATTTTTCCACTGTATTTTATAAATAAATAATTCAGCTTCAGTGCAGCAATTAGCACATAAAAAGAAAAAGTAAAATTTAGGATTAAGGGATTAGCCAATACCCTTGTATTGACTAATCTTGTAATTTATTTTAGAGAATTTCTAGCTAATTGTGCTTTGGAGTTAACCACTAGGCCCGCGTGGCAGTTTATGACTCGTTCTATGGAAAGCTAGTGCCCCAGCAGTGGGGAAAAATGAGCTGATGATGTTGTGCTTCGGATGGGACTTTAACTTATTATTACTGGTTTTTGTTGTGACATGCCAGTTGTTAACACTCACTTATCAGTATTTATTTATTTATATATTTAATCGGACACCAACACAGTGAACACCAATACAATTTACACAACAAAAATGCACATATGATAACACAATCCAAATGTCACTGCAATTACAGGTGAGGACTACATGCAATAAAAATGAGCGAGTAAACTAAGTAGGTATAAACGAAATTACTAATTCAAATTAATACTTCAAAGTCAAAGTCAAATATTTTTTATTCAAATAAACTTTAGAAGAGTGCTTTTGAATCGTCCAAACAATTTTTACCTACTACCCATTCAGGACGTCTATTTTTTAGCTGTGGAGAAGAATGGGCGCAAGAAACTACACGGCTTTAATAAATAAATGGCTGTTTACAAAACAAAATCAAATAACTAATAAAAATAAGAATGAATTAAATGAAATTATTGAATTTATTAAATAAAATTAAAATCGTAATTTTCGTAATCGTAAATAGCATTAGGCCAGACAGCCTATGCAACGTCTATGTAGGCCTTAGCATGAGCCCATCATTGAGACATTTGTTGGGCGGGTGATGAGGATTAATGTTGTAAAGTCAGCAAGTGTTGGGCAAAGTGTGGTATAGAGTTTTAGATGCAAAGTTTGGGTTGATGATCGATCACCAATCCGCAATTGGCAAGTGTGGTTATTTAAACACCTATCAATTGTAGCGTTGACTTGATTCCAATCATGGCGGCATATGCCCAGCAGTGAGACAGTATTTAGGCGAACTATCAGTAGTATCTAAGTAATACTCACTTACCACCTAACAAAGTGTACGACACACCATAACAATGCTTCTAATTTTTTAAGTTAATACAAAAACGAAGGAACGACTCTTAATAAATGATATCAAGGCTATCACTTTCAATTGGGGTTTCATTAGGCATTATATATTGTACCTTAATGACATCACAACAGAAAACATTTTATAAATCACATAGTTTTTTTTTCTTTTTTTTATTGATTTTACGTTATCGCATCGTACCTAAAACTAAATCACATAGTTAAATCCCATAACAACGGAGTGTCCAGCCCGAAATGACTTGCTCAAGCAGAATAAGATGCTAAGGAAAACATTGCGGAGATGGAATATAATTTATCCTGTTGTTTGGATAAGCTGTGCCGCAGTTGCAAATAAGATAATTAATTTTTCTCATTTATTTTTTGTATAAAAGTGCACGTTTTAACTGGACAATTTTTTTTTTCATGAAGCTATTGCTTTGATAATATTTATTATCATTTCAGTACCAACATATTTTATTTGACAATCTTGTTTATAAAATTCCATTCATTTGACATTAATTTATTGTTATCGAATCTAAAATATATTAAAAAGACACAGGATTTAAAAAAAAACGCATTGGGTAAAAGAGGAAGTCGTGGCAATAGCAACACTACCTCCGTCAAACAACTATTTGATGCGCTTTTGACAAGAGAGAATACAGTACTGACGGCCAATCTTCATGATTGAAGAGATACAATAAGAAGAGAAAAAGAAACAAAAAATAAAACAGTTGAAGACAGCAATCAGGTGTAATTCGGATCCACGACAAAAAATTTACAGATTTCGCAGTCCCCGCAAGAATCGGAGCATTGAAAATGAATACAACAATTTACGAAAAAAAAACATTGTATATTAAATAACACTATTCCAACTTGAATGCACTGCTCGCCTGCATCCGCATCTTTTAACACCATTACCATAACGATCGGTCAATAATCAAATAAGCTACATCACTTTTTATATACGGAAATACCCTATACCCTATATACCTATACAGGTCACAATTATTAACCGATTTTCAAATTTTTTTCGCCATTTTGTAGCTAAACTAATACCCTAGGGCCCTTTTTGCATTTTTTCTTAAGTATTTTTTTTTTTTAATATTTACAATTTAGTGTACAAAAACCCGAAAAAAAACGATATTTTTTTACATTTTCAAAATTCCAAAAAAAGTTTCCAGCCGATTTTCAAAATTCAAAGATTCATACGTGTCTCGATAAATTCCACAACTTTTGGTACTATTTTCATCTCGTTTCTCCCAAAATCCTTGGAGCTATGGCCAAAAATACATCTCAGGCGACAAATCGCCTGAGACGTTATCAGATGCAAACATATTATAACCATTTTCAATGGTAAAAAGTATGAGTTATAAAGACTTTATATTTACCACTTATGTAGCAATTAGGCAAACGACTTGCTGCTGATTGCTTTATTTTGTTAAACAACAACAGAATAGATTGTCATTATAATGTTCATGAAGCCAATTACATAGGTATGTATGTATCCAATAGTATAAAACCAGAGGAAGGTTATAAATTATTTACGTATATAAGCGACATTGCGTTCACGCGTATTGTCCACTAAAATGAGGTAATGAATGTGAATGTTATTAGCTGGTTGTAGGGGAATAAATGAATCACAGAGGCTCTATTATGCAATGCTCTATGCAGCTACTGATTTGTCAAAATTAGGTATTGTATTTACCCACTTGTTTGCCTAATTTAGGCTTTGATGGACGTTAAAACGGTACTGGTAGTGAAACCAAATGTAGAGTCAATTTAAAATAGAAGTAAAATAACGATCGAAAAAAAGTTTAATTTACAGAAAAAGTGGAAGCGTGTTTCACGGTTGAAAGCTTTTAGATGTGGAATGCGCCAAAATCAACGCAATGCTATAACTCACATTGCCCATCCGTCGATGATTATCTCAGGATTATTCGGTCTATCCGAGCGCGCTACTAATTCAATCTAGATATTATTATCAACAGCATTAGTACTAGAAACTGTTAACCGACACATTAGGCATGAGACAGCACATCCAGCTTAACACTCTCTCGTACCTTATCGTTCTAACTTGACAGCAGTTTCATCGTTTTTCTTTCGTATTATATTTAGGGCTAATTCAGTTAAAGTTTATTCGTTGAATAAAACATAATGACAGATTCTCTTTAGAAAATATGTCACAATGACAATGTTATTCGTTGGATACGAGTAAAACTTATCTGAGGATCGAAAAATCCTTAGGGCCTTAAAAAAGTATTTTTCGTAAATTGTGTTTTGTGTGAAAGAAGTACTCGAACAAATTGTCAGCGAAACAAATGAATCATGAAGTATCACCCCTAGTACGTTAGTTAGAAACTGATTGCAACAGAGACAGCTTTGCTTAAGTCCAGGTTAGATTCAATCCAGGTGTTAGAATAACAAGGAGTAACATAGTGTGTGAGTCATGACGTGTCGTCCGTAGTACATTTGCATTGGTCATTTGTCGGCGCGGCTTATCGGCATTATTTGCCCCGGCTGACCCGATTCAATTTCCTAGCACGACCCAGGCGGACGCGTTGCTTACCCGGATTTTTATGTCTTGATACCGGAATGTGTAAATTGAATAATTGGAAATGAGTGAGCAGCTATTGGAGTCACTCAATTATGTAATCATTTGAACAGGTTTTGTGCCTTTTTAATGTAGCTGTTTAGCGAAAACTTTTCAAATGATATTTGGCTAGAATTAATAACGAAATGTAGAGATAAGAAAGCCTGAAGTAATTTTATTAGACCTATATATAACACTAGCACCTTACCCGCGACTTACCCGACCCACGTAGATTTAGTTTGTATACAAAAATTGATACTACGTTTTCCAAATGAAAAAATAAAAACATTATAGTAACTGTTTGCTTTGCATGCATTCCGCATATCACCGCTTTACCACCCTGGCCAGCGAGAGATCAGAGCCAATTACCGCCGTTAGGGTGCGACGTTGCTGCTTTCAAGTCGTGCACTTTTGCAAGTAATGCTGAGCAGTATCTGTGGCAGTATCTTCAGATATAATGGTGGCACATAGGCTTGCCTCACCTTTTAAGCGATCTAAAGCAAGTACTTAAAAAATCATCCATGTCCTGACCAGACGAAATGCGCTCCATGTTTGGGCTTGGTCCAGGAATTAAGGACTGGGCGCACCGCGTCCAATCCTAATATTAGTACCTATTACATTTTCCACATAATATTAGTTTTTTGTTTTACTTCAATTATCTATGTTAGTAAGCTTCTCTATTAAAAATGTTTATTGTTTCTTGTTTTGGTTGAAAAACTATAATAGCACTCGGGTTAAGCCAAAATATTTAATTGTTTTCTAATTTCGTTACCCACCAGTGCGAATGTTTGCCCCTGAGACTTATAATTTTAAAAATAGAAAAAAGATTTAATTAAGAATATGCGTTGACCAGCTTCTGATCAGTTTACAATTGTCTCGCAAAGCTATTTTTAAAAGTTAGTATTTAATAACTGTGCCATTACCTACACATATTATTAATTAGCATTATATGCTGCTTGGAACAATTTAAATCAAGGCATCGCGACAACTGATAGGTATTGGCTTAATCACAAAGCTTCCGAAATGCGGGTTGGAGATCACAAACGGAACTGCTTTTGGAAATCAGAAACACACATTGCCGACCTGGAAACTAAACCTAAGACCTACCCAACCTATCTGGATGATACTTGGCCTCCGACGATATAGGGATATATTGCGTCTATAAGATGTTCCATATCTACTATGTACTTTGCGAGCCAGTTTATTGTCCAGTTCGATTTCAGCGTTACTGTCATTATTGCTGGAGAAGAGATTTTTCTGTCTTCAAGTTAGAACAGCAGTCGCCTGTGCGGTCTACTGGTTAGACAACGAGACCTAGAGGCCTCGGTTTCGATTTTAGATAAGACTGGTTTTAAGTCTGTAAGGCTAGTAACAACCACCATATCTAAATATGACTTCAAATATCAATGTAATGGCAAACAAAATCTTATCTTATCTTTAAGTAGATGAGGTAGAGGTCACAGAGAAAAATAATAAAAATTACACGTATTTCTCTGTGACTTCTTTTTGATTTCGCAATATTTCCAGAACTAAGCGACCAAAATAGCCGCGGTGAAGAGCAAGTTTTATCGTCATAAAATTACTCGGCTGATGCAACCATTTTTTTTAGGAAAGATTAATATATTGAGCCTAATAAGTACACTTAAAAATCACCTTTTAAAGTATTTAGTCAGCGCATGACGATAAAGCAGCCAAGTTGAGCTTAGTTTTTCCGATTTTAATTACAAATTTTAAGAATTGGAAGTGAAAAGTATTTTTTATCAACATAAATTATAGCCGATGTTCATTTTGAAATTGCATTCTAAATATTAATGAAAGAATTTTTAAAATTAATTAGTAGTTTTGAAGATTACCTTCTAAATTCCAAATTTACTAACTTTATATCTCCATAACATTAGTGTAGATAAATAACGTTATTGTGGCTTTACCATAAAATATGGGTATACTGTGTAACTGGCTTTTTTTTCATTAAGTAATGACTAACATTTTTGTAGTACATTATTTTCATCTATACCCATCCGTTTGGTCAGCGTACGCCGATGAAGCAGCTAAGCAGTTCTTTTTTTATCTACTTGATTTACATTTTTAGATATTTTGAGCTGAAGGCTAATCTTTATCAAAATAAAATATAGCCTATGTTGCTCGCAAGGTATGTAGCATTCTATATATTCTATATATTCTAGAATGTAAGTAAGACGAAAGCAATGGTTTTTGAAAAGGAGGATAGCATGACAGAGTGTAACATTCTGATAGGAGGTGAAAAAGTAGAGCAAGTGAAAGAGTTTGTGTATTTGGGATCAATGGTTACAGCAGATGGAAGGTGTGATAGTGATATTGCAAGGAGAGTAAATGCCGGTAACATGGTGAATGGAGCGTTGCACGCCTTCATGAACAGTCAGAAGGTATCCGATAAGGCCCGACTGGCTGTACATGGAGGGGTGTTGGTTCCAACACTGATGTATGGCAGTGAAAGTTGGGTATGGCAGAGGAAGCATGAAAGCAAAGTAAATGCAGTAGAAATGAGAGCGTTAAGAAGTATGATTGGAGTCAAGCTAAGTGACAGGATAAAGAATAGTGTGATTAGGGAACGTTGTGGTGTAAAAGAAGATATAGTGACTAGGGTTGAAAAAGGAATGCTTAAATGGTTCGGACATGTTGAGAGGATGAAGGAAAGCAGGCTGACTAAAAGTATATATATGGCGAGTATGGATGGAAATGTTGGTAGGGGAAGGCCTCGACGCAAGTACCTGGATCAAATCGGGGAAGTCCTTAAAAAAGGTCAGGTCAAGAGTACCCTAAACCGACGAGCGTGTATGAAGAGACTTATGAATGTGGATGAAGCGAAAGATGTCTGTAAGGATCGCAGCAAGTGGAAAGAGGTGGTCTCTGCCTACCCCTCCGGGAAAAAGGCGTGATGTATGTATGTATGTATGTATTAGTGAAAGAATTTTTGGATTGGATCAGTAGTTCTAGAGATTAGCCCCGACAAACAAACAAACAAACATTATCACAAACGTTACCTCTTAGATATATATATTTCTTGTAATTCTTGACGGAGGGTGTGTCAGTTTATTACATCGGCATCGTCGCTGCTATAAAATCGAGACCAGCGCAACATAGGAGCTGTAGGTGCGTAATTTTGTACGTGACGTGAACTGAAATAAAAATTGACGGGAATGGAATAAATATATTTGGTCGAAAGTCAAGGCGAACCGCTCCAGATTAGTCGTCCCTTACTGGAAGGGTTGCTATTAAATCGGTAAAAGCATGGAGATTTTCCTTCTTTGCACTAAAAGAAATATTTATGACCAACTCACGAAAAGAGTTTGCATGAATAAATAGTTGGTGTATACTTTTTGGAAGGTATTTTATAAGTGTCATCAGACAAAAATAATTTGAGATTTTTATATTTTAATATTACTCGTAGTTGTTGATAAGATGTTAAAGCCATTTAATAAGGCTCACTTTAGCGTTCAAAGTATGAGGATAGTGTTGACTCAATTTATCGGACCTATGTCCGCTATCTGCTATAGCAACAACTTTATAATATATATAATATTATAGTTTGAGAAACGTGAGTATGTTAGAATGCTAAACTAACAACAACACAGATCCTTCAAGCTAATGAAAGATATGTACATAAACGTACAAGATAAATTTAAATACAACAAAGTACGCGTACACCCAATCAACAGTCCGTACCGTGCGGAACGACGGCAAGTGTATGAAATTAAAAATTGTATTTCGCATCAAACAAATTAATACCGGCGAATATAAATTTGGATAGAATTTGCAACAATCATTCCGCGGGGACAATTGATTACGTGGCCTAACATCCGTTCATCAATTGTAGAGAGATAAACGTCAGACAGAGTTTGCAAATGACAAATGTTTGCTAATGACTCGCCCGCCGAAAACCGAATAATTTCGCGAATATTTTACAGGGACGCTATTATGCTCGGTGGAAATAATAATTATTGTTATACGTCTATCTTCTCAGAGAGTCGTTAGTAAAATCGAAATACATTTCTAATTTATGCAGATGTTTTTCGAGACGTATACTGTTGGTTCCACTTTAAATCGTTATTTAAGCAGCGTTGTTATTTTAGCGCCGCTTATAAGTGCGATTTGAGTGGTGGAAAAAAATCGGCGTGATTGATTGACTCCGGGTGTTATTAGATCGCGGGCACTGGGACTGTTTGGGAATTCATTGTGCTTCAAGCTTTCCGTATTCAATCGAGGTCGCGATAAGCCGCACAATGACAGGAGTACTTATGCCCTTAACGGTGGCATTAAAAGGGTGCTTAACACTCAACGGATTGTGCTCTGTGAATAATGGCGAAAGAATAGCTGAAGGGCCCACCATTTTTAACGTCCGCTGAAAAGAGTCGTAACTCCGCAGTCATTCAGCGCAGTAATGCGAGTTACGTGATGTCGCGCGAGGCACGTCGCTGGGATCGGTTGCCTTTAGTTTGGTTTCACGCCGCCGCGCCGGGTTGCGGTGCAGCGCTGCCACCCGAAGTTAGTTCTTACGCTTTTTTAAGGCATTTAGCGCTTAAATTGTCACAACAACTCCTATCAGAAAATGTAGCAGATCCTAACTAAGTTGCACTAGCAATGAATGGTTGCGGTGCAGCGCTGCCACCAGAAGTTAATTCTAGCACTCAGCGGTCAAATTTTCTCAAAATTAAGAATATAGTTTAAAGGGCGTTTTTTTTAAATATAGGAGTTAAGATATAACAATTTAAATTTTGTCTTTCATCGTCCATTTAACGAAGTCTAGCGCTTTTTTCTAAGCGTTTTTATTGGCCGGAGTGGTGGCAACACTGATGCGTTGTGACGCATGCGGTTTATTATACAAATAAAATTTGGCACGACACTAAACAGCCTAAATAACTCGTGGGCCGCATACACAGTGGGTTTTTCGCTGAGATATGTAGACGTGTGTCTGTTTTATTGGACAGATTCGATACGTCGCGTTTTGTTCGCAGCTGGGCGATCGGCGCGAGGAATTCATAGCTTTTTCTAGACCCTTAACAAATATAGCTATATACTTGCTTATACACTTTAGTATTTTTGTGTATAAGCAAAATCAGCCACTGAGCTATCGCCCTTTTGTGCTTCTAAAGCACACATGTATGAAAATTTCTATTTGTTATTTTTTTAATAGATTTTTTTGGTTATGTGTGTGATGTATGTATGAGAGGTACAAATTAAGTGTTTCTATTATATTCTATAGCTTTTGGAAAGCTTAATTTGAATATTTTGCTTTTTACCACTTTTACCAGCCAGCGTCGAAAAGAGAAGTCTAATATGTTTAACACCATGTCTGTCTGTCAGGTTCGTTGCTATATTTCATAGAAATTGGAGTAGCTGGATTTTGACTCTGAAAATACCTACTTTTAAAAGAGCTTCGGCAGCAGCAAAGCTGTAAGCTATTTAGTTTTGATTTGTTTCCTATACCCATGACGAATAATGATTACCGGTTTTGTTGTACCTGATAAATTACTCGTAGATCTTTCAAATACCATCGTCAGCTCATACACGTCCCCACTGCTGGGGCACGAGCCTTCACTATGAATGGAGAAGGAGAACGGGCCACAAACCACCACGCAGGCCCAGTTTGGCGGTTGATAACGACTGCTAATGCAGCCGGAACAAACTGCTTTACATGCCTTCCGAAGCACGGAGGAGCTAGAAATCTTTCAAATATGTCATAAAATACTGATTTATAAAAGCAGTATTTAAAAATATTATTATGAGGCATTTGTTTAAACATTACTTAGATATCGACGATATTAAAACGCTATCTTGAAAAAATCGGCCAACTGCAAGTCGGACTCGCGCACGTAAGGTTCCGTACCATTATCTATAAAAATATTTCAAGTTTCTACCCGTTATCGTTATTAAGACCGATAAAAGAATTGGAAAAAAATCTCGTTTGTAGTATGGGCATACGCCCCCCTTAAATTTTAATTTTATTTTAATTTAATCATTTATTTTTTAAGTGAATAATATAACTCAATATTCTGTAAATATTTCAAGCATCTACCTGTTACTGTTATCAATATCGAGCAAATACCTGCAAAAAGAAACAAGTTTGTTGTATGGGAGCCCCCCTTAAATATTTATTTTATTCTGTTTTTTAGTATTTGTTGTTATAGCGGCAACAGAAATACATCATCTGTGAAAGTTTCAATTGTCTAGTTATCATGGTTCATGAAATACAGCCTGGTGACAGACAGACAGACAGACAGACAGACAGACAGACAGACAGACAGACAGACAGACAGACAGACAGACAGACAGACGGACGGACGGACGGACGGACGGCGGAGTCTTAGCAATAGGGTCTCGTTTTACCCTTTCGGTACGGAACACTAAAAAGGAAAAGAAAAAATCAACCGTTCCTTCGAACCTTTACTTGGAACGCGTTATTTTTTTTACAAAATAAATGTTGAGCGGTTCAAAGTTTGCGGTTTGTAGGGTTTTGAGGCATGGTTAAACATTATTCCCCTTTTTTAGAGTTCCGTAGCCAAATGGCAAAAAACGGAACCCTTATCTGTCTTTCTGTCTGTCTGTCTGTCTGTCCATCCGTATGTCATAGCCACTTTTTTCCGAAACTATAAAAACTATACTGTTGAAACTTGGTAAGTAGATGTATTCTGTGAACCGCATTAAGATTTTCACACAAAAATAAAAAAAAAAACCATAAATTTTGGGGGTTTCCCATACTTAGAACTGAAACTCAAAAAATTTTTATTCATCAAACCCATACTTGTGGGTTATCTATGGTTAGGTCTTCAAAAATAAGAGAATGTTAAAACTAAAAAAATATATGATGTACATTACCATGCAAACTTCCACCGAAAATTGATTTGAACGAGATCTAGTAAGTAGTTTTTTTTAATACGTCATAAAGTATGGAACCCTTCGTGCGCGAGTCCGACTCGCACTTGGCCGGTTTTTAAATATTGTTTTTAAGTGAAAACTTCTTTAGCGGCGTTGTGCACTTTTTTGGAATGGGTAAAAAATGTTAAACTCGCGTCAGGACACGTGACCGTCAGTACACGTGACCTGATCGAAAATTCGTAAGACGGATGGAGAGTAGACAGCTGGCGCGGCGTAATATAAATTTTTAAATAACTTAATATAACTTTTTAATGTAATATAAATTGTCATGTTTGTGTACGATAGCCCAATAAATAAATATTGTATTCTACCACATATGTAAATGAGAGTACTTTTATACTGATAATTAAAGCAATTCGTGCAAAATTATTCCCTAACCATTCCAAAATATCAAAAATGCACAACGTTAATATTCAAGTTTTCACTTCTGCCGGCACTCCCAGAGTGCAACCCGTCGTTTTTTTTTATTTCGTTTATGTGTACCTGTATTAGTGTGGTTGTTTAGAGTGATAATATTTATGTGTTCAGTCACCATCTGTAATAGCTGACTATATACTAATATCACATCATAGCTAAACATGAAATTGACAAGCGCCTTGTAAATTATTTAGTTAGTTTGATAAAGTGCTCGAGTGTTTAACGACTTTTAGTTATGACTATACAAAACTTAAAGAGCAAAAATCTTGTAATACCATCATTCTCAGCCAGCCCATTGAGAAACCTTAAAAAATTGGTAATAAAGTGCAGTACGCCATCCAGATGGCTCGTTCAACTTGATTCAATTTCTTTCTGAGAGCGCGTATGAGTATTCTCCAAATGCTGTAATAATTTAAAATGGTATTACCGACATTTTTATAGAAAATATTTTACGATAAAAGCTTCGTCATACGAACGTTGACCAATGAGACCAGTCCGCTTACACGGAGGACATTCCACTCACGTATATTTCAAGGAGAATGCATTCGCTTCTATAACGCCCATTCTGTTGTAAGATGTCGGTATGGAACCTATTTATCCAATCTTATCAAATAGATATACCTATGTGGTATGTTAGTTTATTTCTAGCATGTAATAACTGGAAACCGCATTACTAGCGTGTTGTTGACAACGCAAAAGTAACATTCAAAGAATTTGTTAAAGTGAGCGTCAAATTGAACTGTAAATGTTTAAAAATAATATTAATATTGAGATAATAAGATATTAATATTATTTTTAATATGATCAAATGCCACAGTTCCACATTCGCAAGATAATTCCAACACTCACTGTAACTTATTACTGTCTATACTAAATTGGCTTTGATAATTGTTTTCTTATATTTCCGCAAATACTTACTACACATTAAAAGAGACAATTTATGTGAATCAACTGGCTTTAATTCTATTAGTTAAGTTTTTTAAGTTTCCCTGTTACCACAAAATATTATTAATCGATTTCCCACAGCTGGGCTAACCTCTCTAGCGTCGCAGCCATTTTGTCGAAACGCGCCGCAAGAGTCGCAACAATTTACGGCAAAAAAAAAGTGTCGCCGCACGTCATTGAAATGCCTATATCTTAGGAGTTATGTATTGTTTATATGTAAAACTTATGTCTTCGTAATCGTTATTAACTAAGCTAAAAACTTATATATAAATATGTACAGTTTTACCTTCACTAAATTAATAATTCGAAGGTGAAAGTAGGATAAGCGATTTTTTTTCCAGTTTATTGTACAAAAAAAGTGATATTTACAAATAAAAGCCTTTATTTAAAAAATGTTTACTTTATTTACTACCTCTAAAACTACTTTCATGATTATCCTCATTATCATCAGCTCATTTTTATGTCCCCACTGCTGGGACACGAGCCTTCTATGGATGGATAGGGAGAACGGGCCATAAACCACCACGCGGGCCCAATGCAGATTGGTGGTTGTAAACGACTTCTAATGCAGCCGGGACCAACGGCTTAACGTGCCTTCCGAAGCACGGAGGAGCTCGAGATGATAAATTTTTCATGATTATATAACTGCAAAACACAACACAATACACATAAATAAAAATAAAAACTCCCTCAAACGCTTTCTTTGCTACTCGTGTTACGATAGTATAACATAAATAAAACATAAACGAAATCTTATGGCTATAAGAATACAAAGTTTTTCATTTCAACGGGGCTTTACTTCATCGTTAAAGATGTAAACTGTTTCGATAAGATGTGCTTACAGTACCCACCGCACCGGTTGCTTGAACCTTTCCGTGGTTTTATTTGATTCCCTATGCGATAAATCGTTTCGGTGGGGCGGTTTAAATGTATTTATGTGATTTCGTTAACGCGCTTTTTTACTTATTTCTGTGAAAAGCAGCAAGGGTATATTTAAATATTTGCTATATTTCACAATTGCATATTCACAAAAGATCCCATCTGAGACAACTCGTTTTTTTAAAGGAAGTGAGATGAGTTACTAAAGTAGTAATTTAATTTCCTATCTAAATAGCTACCTATTTAGATAAGAAATGAAAGTAGTATTTTAGAAACATATTGTGTTTGCTAAAACCCAATTTCAAATAGTAGTGAGTAGAGTCTGTGTGTAAAGCTGTTTCATACTACCAGTCTGTGTAATATTCGAAAAAGAAAATTTGATTGCACAATGCTGGCTGGCAAACTTAAACAAATAAAACACTTTGAAAAAAGACATACCTATATTTTTTACGCAACAATATTTGCGTAAAATTTATATGTAAAAAATAATAATAAAACACATATAAAAAAACAAGTACTTGAAAAATACGGCTGGTAATAGTCTTGGTAGCCCAGTTAGTTGACTATTTGTTATCATCATCATCTCAGCCATAAGAAGATACTGCTGGACAAAGGCCTTCCCGGAACTTCACAACGATTGGTTTTGTGGTGCTCGCATCCAGCAGCTACCCGCGAAAAACTAAAAAACTAAGCTAAACTAAAAAAACACTATCATCATCATTATCAGCTCATTTTATGTCCCCACTGCTGGGGCACGAGCCTTCCCAATAGATGGGTAGGGAGAACGGGCCATAAACTACCACGCGGGCTCAGTGCGGATTGGTGGTTGATAACGACTGCTAATGCAGCCGGGACCAACGGCTTTGCGTGCCCCTATCAGGCAGAGTACCTAGTAAGCTAACAGCATTACCTCATTGGATAGCGGGGCTTATTCGCTGTCCCAAGTAGCTACTAGCTCTGGGGTCCAGAGTGGTTTCTGCTAATTTAATAAATATCTCTTTAAAAAGTTTGAGAGCATCCAGGCCCCATGGACCTATGTCTCTACCCCAAACAGCTCAAATATCAGATCCTCAGTCAGATTCTCATACTTTCGTTGTTTGAGGTATTTTGCATTGTTATTAAATATGTATACTTTTTTATAAATCATCATCATTATCACCATTATCCTGCTGGGGCATGAGCCTTCCCTATGGATGGATAGGGAGAACGGGACATAAACCACCACGCAGGCCCAGTGCCAGTGTATTAACCAGTGTATTAACCGCCCCTGTGGTCTAATGGTTAAGGCCACCGGTTTAGACCCAGAGGTCCCGGGTTCGATTCCCAGCGGGGGGTACATCTTTGTGTGCTCGGTTTGGTTGGTGGTAGGACTTGTTTGTCCGCCTGACTAACTACCACCATCTTATCTAAATATGTCGCCATAACATCAATGTTTGTAGCATTGTTGTGTTCCTGCAGCTAGAAATAAGATAGCCAGTGCCTCACTAGTTGAGGATCCCAGGTGAAGTGTGCTTCCACCAAATGGCCTTATCATTACTTAACATCAGGTGAGATCAAGGCACTGTGCTTACCCGTAAATATATACGACTTGTTATACGGTTGTTAACGACTGCTAATACAGCTGGGACCAACGGCTTTACGTGCCTTCCAAAGCACGGAGAAGCTCGAGATGATATATTTTTGGTCACCTATCCGATGACCGGCCTTTGCGAAAGTTGCTTAATCAATCAATCGCAAACCGGGCGCGTTAACCACTGCGCCATCGAGCTTCTCCTTTTATAAATAAGCATGGCAAATGACTCTTCTCCATGAAGACAACTGGTGCAGCGTGAAAAACAACGCAGCATCACCCTCACCCTACCGGCCATAAGGAGCCTAATCACGCCTCATTTAAAGGACTCCATGCCATAGGAAAGAAATAACTTTTGCTGGTAGGCTATTCCAACTTTTGTAAGCGCGACAAAGAAACGAGTTACTAAATTTTCCACCTACAAAAACTAGCTTTTACATTCGTAATTTTGTATTCGAATTTTACTGACACAGACAGAGCTAACCACACGGTAGACGATACCAACATCGCAAAAAACACGTTTATACGAGTACACGGTCACATAGCACAACACACGTACGACGAGTCAGTCAGTCCGAACTTTCGGTCGGATAGAATTGTATCAGCGCCAGTTCAACTCATTCAAAACACGTCTCTACAGTGCTATACAGCCAATGTTCTCGTAGACAAGAAATTGCCCTCTTTACGGCTTCGTGGCAAAGGTTTTATGTGTGCCACTTACGAACAGTGACTTCCGAGGTCGACAATTTCCTATATTCTAAACGTGTTACGCTTCGGTGCCGACTTTCGATAACAAAATCGATGTTGAGTGCATTGATACGAAACATAAGCTTTTATTTGGTATATTGGTATTGGAGAATAGGACTTTATTAGTAATCTCACCGCTTGAACGCTACTGTAGGCTAATAATTTAACTAAAATTATATACACCAGACTCAAGACTGTATATTATTATAGGTACTCGGTATGGTAAGTGGTAGGGCTTGTTTTATATCCGCCTTACCACGCTAGCCTAATGCAGGTGTGATAGTTTAATTGTATGAGGAATAACTTCACGTGCTTTCTAAGTCATGAAAGAGCTCTAGGTATTTTAATTGGTCACCAATCCTGTGACCTGGCATTGCAATAGTTGCTTAACTCGTAAGATAGCAACCATAACGCACAAGCCAATGCGCCATTGAGGTACTCGATCACAAATCGAACACAACAGAGAAAACGGATACTAAAGACGGTCATTAAAAAGCTCCTATTTATTGTTGTTGTATTCAATAGTTGTCGCGTACGGCTATTGTTCCCACGATAATCATCTTCAAAGTATCGAATTGTACTCAATACACTCAACAAACAATATTTGGAACGACTCCAAAACAATGTTTGCCAGAACGAGCCGTTGGTACCGTTTTGGTTTATAAATTAGGCATTTATTTTTCTTTTATACCCAATCACTTTCACGAGAATTATAGTAGTTTCTGACCGTCACTAAATACTTGTTTACGATATGCTCGTGGGCTTAAGATAATAAATTTTATTGTAATTTAACACAATTCACTTACATAAGAACATGTTATATTATTAATACATGGCAATATTTATTGAAGTATGTACGTACACACATTTTGTATTAATATGTTGGCGGCGAGGTTGGTTTTGTAGATAGGACGGTCGAGCAAACTCTGATTCGTCGATAACACTGTTCATCTTGGATCTTCAAAATAAAAACGCAGTCGTATTCCTTACAGTCACTTTAATGTTATTTTAACATCACAATTAAATTATTTAGAAACAGTTGCCCGATGCAAATGGATTTTAGAAACGAAGTGAGTTCTGCGCGTGCGTACTCTCCGACCGCTCCCGTTCAAAATGTCCCCAGTCCGTTGTCGCGCCAACTGACGTTGACGTTTCGCGTACCATAGAGCATAGGCTGCGCAGACCACACTAAGTATAGACTATACTTGTCGTTTCTAAGCGATGCTAGCGCCACGTCTCTGACAAATATGATAAACTATGGTTGCACTCATCAACTAAATAAGTGTTATGTATCCTGATTTGAAAAGTTGAACGTACCATAAATACAACATTAACCTTTATGTCACATATAAGTCCAAAGGAATGGGGCGGCTCCTACTTGATGACGACACACATACGTACGTATACGACACGATGACGTATTTCTCGTTATTCACTTATTAATAGAATTACTGAGTTTTAGTACATAATTTAAGTACATAACATTAATATAAATAATCAGCCGTAGCGCACAACTGGGGAAAATCCTCTAAAAGAAAAGAGTAAACGAGACCAGCTTCTGTACTGCGTATAGACAACGGCCATTAACAACTGAACCCTGAATAATCTACCTACCCTACAATAAAATAAAAATATCATAAAACTATTATGCTTCACCGAACAAATCAGTTTCTACTCTTTTAACAAAACATCTTATTCTAAGACCTTACACGTTCTTAGTTCTTAGCTTATTTAAGAATAATATGGAGTATTTTCAAAATAAGGTTTCTGATCGTCCGAACATTCGTACTAGATACAGACATAATGTATATCAATGACAATATGTACTACAAAAGTGCATTTGTTACAGGAATAAAAGTTTTCAATCATCTACCCTTAGAACTAAAAGGATTAAACTCCAAATTGTTTAAAATTAAATTAAAAACCTGGTTGATGGGAAAAGCTTTTTACGATTTAAAAAAAAATTTTATCCCATATTTTACGTAATGATTAGACTTTTTATAATTTAAAATGTTATTATTATGTAATTGTTAATCCAAATAAATTGCAGTACTTGAAAAGGGTAATTAAGTTCATAAGCTACCTACTTTCTTTATGTAAACACATACAAACACAATAAATATATTTGCGTTTGTAATTTTTCACGTTTGTACATAATATAACATATTATAATTCATCCAAATTAAAATATAGTGTCATCATTCCTTATTTTATTTAAGCTTACATTTGCTATTCTTAATAAAGTCACACACCTACGTACGTTTCAAAACGAAATCGTTTTCTATGAATATAAATTATTAATAAATTAATGTTTTTACCTATATTATAAGTGTTCTATTACCTAGAGCTTTATTCTTTATTTATGAGAATTTATGTTAATGTTTTATTTAGGTTCACTACGCCATTACGAATCACGTTTCATGTTATGATTACACTTTATATACGAGTATAACTATTCATCGAATAGTAATATGAGTGAAGTAGTATTTTTATTATGAATTTCATATAAAAAATAATGTTACATAATAATATAATTTAGTTCCCAAATAATAATATCTAACATAAGAATAAGTCAGTTCAATTTTAGATGTAGGTAACAAAAAAATGCTTACAACAGAATTTATGTAAGGTACTCACTTAAAACTAGTTGACAGCCTTGTTGACCACATGAGAGCAATAAATTCTACTATTAAACCAGGTTACGTCTGGTTGCGACGGGGCGACACGGTAATTATTATGGTAACAATATTATGGTGGTTATAACACAAAACTATATGTAATTACAATTAACACAATTCTAACTAAATAATAACTACATAATTTGTAGACATTACGTAAAACCAAAAAAAAAAACAGAAAAATACACTTGTTTGAAGTTTCTTTTTTGCAAAATACATTTAAGAACTGCAAATAAGTAGTATAACACTACAGAATGTTATCGTTCATGGGAGTCAAAATAAAAATAAAATAAACGTAAATAAAAAAAAACAATGCATTTTTTGACATTAGCTTAAATGAACTATCGCATCGCATCATTGTGATGTCATTTACTTTTCAAAATTGTAGAAACTGAAATAAGAACTGGAATAAGTAAAAAGGTGAAATGTGTTTGGTGATGTCGCAGTGAACTCGATTTAGGGTTTTATTTAGTCGTGAAGACTAAATCGGTTTTATTTCCATGAAACTCTTTGATGTTAACATTGGCTAAGCGACCAGTACCTACCTTTTTTACTTTTAGTATTTATTTTCCCAATTTTAGCTGACCTCGAAATTATTAGCAATAAAAAAGAAAATTAAAAACTTATTCATACTTTCGTCTTAAGTTACCTAAACCTTTTGAAATATTATCTTTTCTTAGTTTATACCTTACAATCTACAATCTGTTCAAATGTTTAAAGCCTCTAAATCCCTCCAAAGTTCTTATTACTTGCCAAATTGAGTCAACAAGTCAAGCATCAAATGATCGTATACTATCAAAATCCTATCTTTAGAACTTGAATCTGAAAAAATACATTTTATTAAAGCGATATTCTAGATATAGATGGAATATACGATATATAGATGAAAGTTACGACGAGAAAGCCACGCAGATGTCACCGTAAGAGAAAAATACTGAACATGTAAGCATTTAAGAACATTAATTGGACAACTAACTATAAAATTACTGACCATATAAAAGATTTGGCCAAACATTGGCTGAGGTTTGCGCGTCTTGGCGTTGTAAGTGTGAATGGACGGCGTCAACGGACGCAATAAATGTTTGTATCAGGCGCATAAATTGGTGACCATCCCTGAAGCGAACTCTTTATTGCCGTGAAAATGTGCACAATATCCGGACCTGCCTATAGATGGGTGTTCTTGTGCGGTATGGGTGGTATAAGTATTTCATTTTGTCCGTTTTCTTTGGGTATCAACATTTCTTGTAGTTTTTTTATAGTTTGCACAGCAGTGGATTGTGCGTTAGGATTTTTGGAAGGTTAATAACTTTCGACATGCTGGGTCAGTGGATGTTTGACCAAATAGAAATTATCTCGAACTGCCAAGGTAGTTGTAAAAACCTACTAACCTTCATTGAGCTAGCGTGGCGGGAACGTGAACGTTGATAATCTGATAATAAATTTAAACAAACGTAAAGATGATGGGCTTATTCTCATTTCGTATTCATTATCAATGAAATTAGTTGGGAAAGCTCAAAAAAGATGAAACGATGATGAGATGTGAGCAGATCTGAAAATACGCCTATATACGGTCAGTTCCAGCTACTTTTCTTTAATGATTAAAATTATTGTCGTGTGGCAATAGTAAAACTAAATTCAAATCATTGTAAAATTTGAATAGATTACAATGCAGATTAACGTTACTAATTAAAAAAAGTTCTAAGATTTCCCTAATTATGACCTTTCAGATTACAGATTTACAGATGAAATAGAATAACACGTAATTTATAGAACTAAAACCTAAAGGTATACAGGTGTTTGGTAATATGTATATATATCCCGAAACATACCCATGTTAACATGTCTATATAATACTATGCCAAGGTCAGAAAATGGAATTGTAAAAAAAAAATCGACTTTCCATACTCGATCAGCTGTTGGGTCATTTTGTATGGAGAGTCGAAAATTTTTTTTTACAATTTCCATTTTCTGACGTTGGCATAGTATTATATAGACATGTTAACATGGGTACGTTTCGGGAATATATACATTTTACCAAACATTCTGTATACGAACAAGCTGTATTAGAACGTCAATTTTGGGAGTAGGTAGTAATTCGCCAGCCGAAAACACTATACCAATAAGGCTAGTAGAAAACCGAATCACGCACTTTCTATTTGTACAATTAATCTCGCGTAACAAGTAGGTCAGCTAACTGGACGGAAGATAATTTATTTTCTCTGACTCTCACATTACTTCCGTTGCTGAATCATAACTGAAAATGGTGCGTTAGTAATAACGAAATGAGGTTTTGTTGTCAAGACTTACAATATTTTGAGAAGCAACTTATGGTTTCGGACTTCTTGGCGGGAAAGAGAAGAGTCATGTCTGCGGTTTTGTTTTATTTTCGAAAATTTGTGTTATATCGAATATTTATGTGAAATAATGGTGGATTAACGGTTAATAAACCGTTAAGTGTTCGTGAGTGTGCATGAGTGTTGGCAAATGAAACAAAACAGTGCAAAGTGACTTTTCAAACTCTCTCAAGAAGTCCGCCCGAGGACTTAGTAAAGCCCCATTTCTTTACTGAGATACTCGAGGGGTTGGGGGGTATATCATTTCTCACTTCTCATTTCTATTATCATTCATCATCATCATACAGAAAAGAAATATTGTTTATTTATGTATTACTTTTTAGAAAAATTACTTTGACACTGGCTAAATGTGCTAATCGCACGAAGCCATCAACAAAAAGAAAAAAAAACTTATGGTTTCATAAAACTGACATATTATGTTAGTCAGAGGACTAATAAAGGTTTATGTTGAAAATGGTGATGATGCTGAATTGGTAACATATCACAGCCGTGAGACACATATTACAGTTTTTTTAATCTTAATTCATTGTATTTCGCTATTGTCTCGTGTATGTATTTTTTATTTCTTGCTTCTTTCTTTAAACACGGTATACAATGGTGTTAGTGCGGCAGTAAATATGGTTGCGTTACCCTATTTAAATACATGGTGTTAAAAGAAAAACAAAGATAAAGTAGTCTAGGATTAACTCGTTGCCTTTAAAAGAGTTTTTGCAGTATAATGAAGATTGCACATTGCATAATAAAATCAGCGCTTTTCTGAGTTTATTTGCTTCATACACTTAAAGAACATTTAAGTTCCAGGTAATTTGGAACCAGAGTCAAAATAAATTTAACTTCTAATTAAGATACTATCGTAAAGAATTGTTTGCTTCCATTTGCACTTAGAATGATATAATCTCTCCATGTCTTAGCTGAGGATCTTTTGTTATTGCCTTTTGTTAAAGAAAGCTCTGAATTTAAAATAGAATCTGCAATAAACCTCCTTTGCGGTTTTGTGGTTTGACTACTGTCTTAAGCGAAGAGGGTCGGGTTTCCAGTGGGTTCTTGGAATCGGTAGAGTCACTGATCTCTGTTACATAGATATAACACCTTCGTGGAAATAAAGCAAGACTTTTGGTAATAGAACAAAACTGCACTTGTTTTGGTTAGGTCGTCTAGCTAACTCCACCATCTTATTTAAAAGTGTCGCTGCCATAACACAAATTTAATTTCATTATCATTAAAATAAATAAATAAATAATAAAATAAATAAAGATTCAGCGTGAAGTGCGCTACCAACTTTAAGCGAGACTGAAACCAAGCATAAGGCTTTCTACTCAAGGGTATCATGCGAAGCCGCGAATCGAGTGGTATCATATATATAAGTATAAAGTAAAGTCACTAGGTCACATACTATCCCACTGCTGGGAAAAGGTCTTCATTATTCAAATTAGTTCATCGCTGCAATTGGGTATTGACTTAATCCACGCTTGCTATATGCTGGTTGGTGATCACTATAATCTGAGATATGCTATGCTATCAAAAATATAAACACACATTTTGCGTGACATGGGGAATTGAACCAAAGAAAACCAGATATCGAGCAGAGCGCTTTCCGACTCAGTTGCTATGGCGTAGACATGGTCACGTAAGTCGTATCTAGTCCGAAATAATAACTGAAATCACACTAACCGTATAAAAATAAAGGGCCCTAACTAATCGCTCTAGTTAGCAAAATATAATTATTTAATTTTACGGTATAATCTTTTTACTGGTTTTTCTGAAGTTGCGACGAGGGTTTGCACATTCAGGCAAAATTGAAAGGTTTATACGGGACAGGTTCGACTTAAAACAGGAAAACTCCTGGAGAACCTCACGTTCGGCCAGTAAAGCCGGTGCTTACGGCACCTGCGATCTGTAATGTCCTTGCGTTACGATCGTCCAGCGCTCACCTGTCCGCCATTTTACCTTTAGCACTCGTGTCCGTAGCTTTACAGAGATTTTTGTTGAATACAGATTCTTGGAATAAGATTGCTGTAAGTAAATAAATCGGATCGGCGTTATAACCCACCAACAAGCATTGGGTATGTCTATTTTCTTTTCCTATTCTATTCCTAGCCTTTTCTTCCAATATTCTATAATTCATGTAGGAAGGCCCTGATCTCAACAGTGGAACATTTAAAGGCTGATGATGATGATGAGAGATATATAATTAAAATAGTTACCAGTTTTCAAACACTCGATCATTTTCTTTCATTTTTAAAAGTTATTAAGCGACGTGGAATAAATAGTAAAGCAAAAAATCGGTACTTGTACGAGTAGATATTGCTGGAGAATGTCGATTCTGCGAAATGTGAACACAATATAATATACAAGTACATTTGTGAAATTCACTGCTGAATGATTTGCCGTCACTTAAGACTTATAGATCTGCCGAGCGCATTTCCGCTCTGTGTTCAAGAATATTGCTTAACATATGTTTCTGGCTTACTACAGGCATGACATAGTATTCATAGCTTTCGAATCACGTATAAATATTTTTATAACGTTATCATATCATGTTGTTTACTCTATATTGAGTTGGGTTTTGAGAATTTTAAGGACACATTTTCTATGTGTTTCTTGTGTAGTTTTGACGTCAATAAGTGCCTGTGAATGCTTATGATGAGTAAATGATTTAACTTTAACTTTAACTCTGAACTGTATTTTATTAAAAACTCAGTATTTATATTGAAATGAAACAACTTTGTCACAGGGAAACTCCCTCTCCCTGTGAAAACGGACCCTGCAAAGGGTTCGAAACGTCAGGATAAACAGTTAACAAAGTATTTTCATTCATTAATTATATATTTTTATTTTAACCCATTAACGCCCAAAATGAAACTGCTCGTAAAAATTCTTTTTTCATGTTATTTAATGTATCATTACCGATTGAATAAAAGGTATCATAATCAAAATTTCAGGAAAAAAAATAAAACCTAAGTTATAGGGGTGTACTCGGTCGGGTACAGTGGGCGGATTAAGTATGGAAACTACCAAAGCAAGGCCGCTCAACACATAATGTTTTCATGCAAAGTTCGCAACGCCAACGAACACGATTGTGACTAATGACACACTGCAACTGATTTTTTATACGTTCTGGGTTGTGACCATTATTTTTTCGATCAAGTCCTACTGACGATGACGTAAGTCGGATCTTTGTTTTTGTAGGTTTCAGGTAGGCTCTTGCTATATTACGTCGAAACCTCCCATACCTTTGTGGTAATTTACAAATAATCTTGGAATATTGGAATCTTAGCAATATTGCACTATCTTTTTACCTTTCCCAGGGGCTCAGTCTGATCAAGATTAGATCCCATTGTAACTATGTTATTATCTTTTCACCGCACGATTGTAATTTCATTCTTCGTATCAAATCGGTAGTCGTGTTCCGCTCTTGGCAGTTTCTTTATAGCCTAAACAGGAGTGACAGGACATTTTATGTCCTATTATCTCGAATTGTGCCCGTTGCTCTGTAGCCTAGACGCCGTAGATCCCATAGTAACTGATAATTGGTGATATGCAGAAAGAACAGCGTGGGGGACAGAACGGAGCCTTGAGGGACCACAGCGTTCACTAACATGAGCCACGAAGCGCATCCATCAGATAGAACACGGTTTCTGCGCTCATGCAGGAAGCCAGCGACCCAGTTGCAGAACTGAGCAGGCAGACCATATGCCGGGAGCTTGGAGAGAATAGCTTTGTGCCAGACCCGATCAAAAGCCTTATAAAGGCTCATCATCACTATCGTTCTAATCAGAAACATCATAACTGAGGCGACGCGGAGTCACCTCAATTGTCCCTGGCACATCTCTTGGCATGATCGAATTAGCGAGATCATCATCATTTCCTTCTTCGTCGTCACTTACTATGGCTGATTCAAGTGGCAACAAGAAGACATAATTTTAAATATCATCACTTTCATCAGCCATAATTGATTCAAAGGCTTCTTCCAGCCTTAAATACTCATTTCAACTTGTAAAAACGCGACGATTGGCCATGGTGGATTATTCAAAAATACTTGCAAAATACAAGAAATTATAGTACATAAGTGCCCACTGTACCTGCCCAAGTACAGTGTGATAAAATAAAGTCTAACACGTATTTATTGGAATGAAATGTAGCTAAAACAGTATTTTATGATTATGTGTATTCGAATAATAAGCAGTAATACAAAACAAGTCTAAATAAATCATTAATAATATTAAAACCACAATATCAAAACTAACCTTAGTACTTTGATCTGCAGCTCGTATTTGACAACAGTAAACATGACATTAATTTTTGCGCTACCTCCAAATTTAAACTTTTTTTAATCTGCTAGTGATGTCTAGTAATGAAAAAAACTGTTTTTACAACAAAAACCATAGAAAATTAGTATGAATTGTTTCACTTTGTAGCTGTACTCACGCGAGTACAGAGAGCGTTAATGGGTTAAGTAATTATGACATTGCTATTGTCTTTCAAAAGCTAACTACACGTACATAGTAAAAATGAAATTCAAGTCAGTCAATCAAAAAAATTGTGTTTTGTTACAAATTTGAACTCATAAAATTATTGAATAATATTCAGACTTTCACAAGGACATAGTTTTAGCTAAAGCACAAAATGACTAGCGATAGTGCTGAAGTTAGAGCATTTTGAACAAGTTTTGAAACATTGTTAGGAAAATTGATATCAAATGATGAAGCGAAGGAAGTAAGCACGTGTAAACTGTACAATATTGGAATTGGGGTTTTGTGTTATATTCGAAAGATCAAATAATAGGTTATTTGGTATTAAAGAAATACGTAATTCATTAATTCATGAAACACAATTATGTTTTCAGAAATGAACCCCACTTCTGGGCACATGGAGAAATTGAGCCATAGTTGGTGGTTGGTTAATGTTGGTGGGTTTTAAGTCTGCCTTTCTACGATATCAACCAGGACCAGCGGCTAAACGATCCTTCCGAACCACGAAAGCCTAACTTTTACGTTTGCAACCTGGGCACGTTACCCAATGTTTCGAGCATCCCAACTCGATAATGAAATAATACTCGAAAAACGCGTGGGTTTTCAAAGCCTATCGCAATCCGGGCGATTACTCTTCCAAATGAGCAGAGACATTGGTAAATTTCTTTGTTAAAATGATTAAATAAGCCATTTCATGTTAACCGATCGTAAATATTTGTGAAAATATTTCGTAATTTCATATGACTGGTGGTATAATGCTGGCTAAATTGTTGTGTTCCGGTATCTGGAAACAAGATAGCCAGTGCCTCAGTAGTTGAGGATTCCGGGTGAAGTGCGCTTCCTCCTTCTGCTTTATCATCACTTAACGTCAGGTGAGATGAAAGCAAAGTGCTTACTCGTGAGAAATTTAAAAATATATGTAATAAGAAACATTTAAAAATTACTACAGAGAAGAACAGTGCGATGTCTCAGTCGCTAACTCAATTAAAAAAGCATGAAAATTCGCCTAGATTTCAAGGTCGTAAGTTTGAGTTCTATTTGAGGCATCACTTTTTTCTAGAGTTATTTAAGTTAACGATATGTATTAGAACTATTGTGAATACATATAAAAAGAAATGAAAGAAAAAATTATTATGTCAAATTAGAATTTATGAAATGGAAATCTTTTTAAGTGAATTGCTAATAAAATGTTTTTACCGAAAGAAGAGCTCTCAAAACGTCGTTTTTTATTGTGAGAATATTTAATATGACAGTTGTATAAATGGCGAACCAATTTGCATACAGACATCGCGTACAATAAATCTTGTAGGGTACATACGTAGTGGAAAAATAATTCGGACTTTTTCGTTTCGTCACGAATGGCCGACGCCACATACGCGCACTGCTGGACCGGGGCCGAACTGTTATTGGGCATTTAGTTCTGGCTCTTGGTTTCAGACAAAAGAAAAAAAAACACTCCTTTTATTCGTCGCCAAAAATATTGTTCTTCAGCTAATAAACTATTGGAGTAATGTTGAATGCGGAAATGTTTTCTTCCTTCACAAGGAAAATTGTGTGTTTTAAGCAAATAAGTTCTATAGACAATAATAAGAATACCTATGTACAGCAAAGGATGTTTGTTTATGTTTATGTACATGATGTGGCTTCCTTTAAGTAATATTTGTGTTTAGCTATAAGTTTTGATTGTTATTTTTTTCTTATTTAATGTATTGATACAAGTTTTGTTGGAAGTCCTTAAGGCGAAGGGTAAGGCACACTAGCGCCGCTAATGGATTTAATTTGATAACTGCTAAACTGGATTTTTTTTCAAACATTGCACTTACTACTCAAACTCTTACTATGCGAACATCTATTATTTAATAATTGTGCACTACTTTTAGGTTTGTTTTTGTATTCATTTGCTAACACCAAAAGTGGCCATTGTTTGTGGATAAATGCGATAGCCCGTTTTGTGAATAAACCACGCAACAAAAAGTAGTGCACAATTATTAAATAAATACTATGGATGCTTTCCTGTTGTCGGACGGTACGCAATGTTTATAAAAAGATCCGGTCCGTTAGTAATAGTCTAATTATCAATTGGTGGCGCTAGTGTGCCTTACCCTTCGCCTTAATAAAATAAATAAATAATGAAAATCAGGGCTCTATCGTAACGGGTGTCGAAAGGTATGAAGTGGATCCAAAAGTGGACGATTAGACTGATGATGATAAGAATGACTGATTATATACTTACAGTTATGGTTATAATTGATTTTTGTATATACGTAACACGTTTTACGTAATAGCAAAATATATCAATCACCAACTTGTACTTCCTTCGAAATCATTATAATTAAATTGGGTTTGCGTTATTCTGAAATTATGACATCTATTTACAGAAACATATTAGGTTTGGAAACCTGTTGTAGCCCGAGGCTGGGCCACAATCAGCCAAAACTTTCTGAGTGGGTTGTACCTTTATTTGTTTGATGCTAAAATAACATAGAACGTTTTGTTGGCTAATTACTAAATTGGCGGTAAAGAATATTAAAATACAGACAAAAATATCAAATATTGGTATTTCATACATTTTTACCACTACGCCAAAAAAACTCTACGACGATCGATATATGAGTATGTACCTACATATCTGCGTACCTATATCTGACCTATATGTGTAACACTTTGTCAGTGCTTGTAAATATTTATTTATCACAAAAAAAACTTTGATATCAAAAATTATATCATGGCAACTGCACTATTGGATGGCTTACGTCGGTGATTCAGTTAGAATTTTAATACAGATCGATGCTGAATGTGAGGCTGCTACATATGCTGCATTATGTTGATGCATATGGATGCATCAACATAAAACTTTGATGGGTTGTAAAGCAACCCACAACGCTGAAAGGCAGGTTTTATTCACAAATGGACATTCGAATATTCGCATGCAAGAACAGCATGCTTAGAACGTATATTTTCAAATACTGAATTTAATACTATTTTTACCCGACTGCAAAGGAAGGGTTAGATAAGTGACGTTAAAAAAAACAAATATGGCGGCTGTGCAACGCCATTGGAGTTGGTGAAAAACAATTTTTTTCGAATACTTCATTATTGGTATCAAATTAGAGAGCTCGACCCAAAGATTTCCAAAAGGTAAAAAATAAAAATAAATAAAAAAACAAAAAACCCGTCTGCGTAAAAAATAATAAGTAACTAAATAGAAAATCAACTGAAAATGCCGGAACAAGATAAAAATTCAATTATGCAACATCATATATTGAGAATCATATGACTTATCATTAAATTTTATGCCTCCGACTGCATGTTATGTATGATGTTGCATAAATTGAATTTTTATCTTGTTCCGGCCTTTTCAGTTGATTTTCTATTTGGTTACTTATTATTTTTTACGCAGGTGGGTTTTTTTTAAATTTTAATTTTATATCAAACTAAACATAACTATGAAAAATAAAACAAAGCAAAAGTACCTATGAATAAAAGATGTGTCTTCTACTGTGGACTCATGGGAAAGATATCGAGAAAGCTTTCAATATTACCTCTTTGGATTGACAGGCATAATACGCTGACAGAGCTACCTGCTGTCTTGTCATGGGAGGCGTCGATAAGGCGAGCACTTAAATAAAACAAGAAAGCGACAAATAATCAAAACAACAAAAATATACTTTTTTTTATATATTTACGGGTAAGCACAGTGCCTTGATCTCACCTGATGTTAAGTGATGATAAAGCCATTGATGGAAGCGCACTTCACCCGGGACCCTCAACTAGTGAGGTACTGGCTATCTTATCTCTAGCTGCCGGAACACAAAAATATTACAAACATTGATGTTATTGATGTTATGATACTATTAATTTGATTATTTATTAAGGTGCAATGACTACAGAACGTCGCCGAGTGGTACAATCTGAGTATATCAGAGCTGTTCCGAGTCGCAATACCACGGGCCCAAGTGGCCATAATGATAGCCGACCTCATAGGAGATGGCACATGAAAAAGAAGAAGATAAGAAGACCTACGGCTATGACACAGCTTAAAAACAAAACATAACAACAGAAAGCTAAATATAGGTCCTCACAATAAAAAACAGAAAAAACTATACAACACATAAAAATACAAAATAAACATCCTTGTATTATATTATGTTATATTGATAAATTAAGGCTGTATGGACGTTCTCCTCTGCCCATAATAACTATTCGGTTAGACCAGGGGTTCCCAACCTTTTTTTGTCTACTGCCCACTTTAAGAATAAATTATTTTTTAACGCCCTCCTTTTTAAACATACTTAAAAACCGCTAAGTACTTATAACTGATTATTGAAACGCAACTTTATAGTATTCGGACAGAGTATCTTTTATTGAAAATGAATCAAACATAATCAATTCTTATATAAAAACTAATGTGAAGGTTGAATCTGATGCTGTTCAATAAGTTTGTTGATATCAGGTTCCAATTTACTCAAAAACAGCCGCAAGTCGCCACGTTCGGTAACACGCAAACGATTTCTCTTTTTAGTAAGCAGCGTTGCCACAGCACTAAATCCACGTTCACGCAAATATGACGATGGGAATGCTATCTAATCTAATTGTTCAATCGTTGAACAATTAACCACAGTCCAGGGTACAATTGCGGGATCGGTTTTTGTAGCCAAAATTCTTGATATCCATTTTTGAACTTGATTTTTATTTCTTCGTTTGTTGTCAATTCTATAAGTTCTTCTTCCAGCTGAGGTGACATTGCTGTGTTGACATTTGAAAACGGATCCAACACCCAGTCTGGTATTTCCAAGTTTAAAATGTCCTGGTATCGTTCGGTGAAGTCAATGTGGAGATTTTCCAAATGTTGGCAGTAGGCAAACAAGTCGTCGTTACTGCAGGATACTGATAAATTCGGAAAATTGTGAAACTCACGTCTGCCCATATTCTTTTTGTGCAGAAGCTGTTTGGCTGCGAAAGCAGCAACGACATTTTTTGTTTTAATTAAATTTAGTTCATCGCCTTGCAGTTGGAGGTTCATGTCGTTGAACAATTTATACAGGTCTGTCATGTAAGCTATATCATTCTTTGATGTTATGAGCTTGTTGCGCAGTTCTGTATCTTTAGTTTCCAAGAACTCTATCACAGAGTCAAACAGGTTGTAAAATCGAATCAGACAATTGCCTCTTGACAGCCAACGAACTTCAGTATGAAGCAACAAACGGTTGAAATCTTCGTCATTAGTAACACAAAGCTGATGAAATAATCTATCATTCAAAGAGCTGCTACGGATTTTATTGACTGCTTTGATGACATATTGCAGTGATTGAAATAGTCGTTCACTTAAGTTTCTAGCAACCAAATGTTGTCTATGAATAACGCAATGTATAGCAAGGACATCTGGAATTTTATTCTTTAAGTACGCTATGAAGCCTTTATGGCGCCCTGTCATAGCCCTTAGCGCCATCCGTAGCAACTGATATAATATTTTTCAAAGGAATCTCTTTCTCTTCACAAAACTTTTCCAATGTATTGAATATGGTTTCGCCTTTTGTATCTGTCTCCAAATTTCTGGCAAACAATAGTTCTTCACGTATTTTCTCATCTTTAATAAACCTCACGTAAGATAGCAACAACGCTTCATTAGTTGGTAAAGTGGACTCATCTGTGAACACTGTGCGGCTAAGTTGTCAAAATATCTAGCTCCTATTAAAAATTCGATAAAAATTGTTTTTATAGCAAGATTATTATATTATTAACAATCAGTGAATAAATTAAGTGATAAATAATACTGACTATTGTTATCTCCGACAACAGTTGTCTAGTTTTTAAATTATTGACAAAATCAACATCCCAACTGTCAGCGCCAGCTGACTTGTGAAACAAATTTATTTAAAAGTTGTGAAAATAACAACTTTTGCCGTGGACTGCAGCAACATAAACCGGGGGAGTATTGTTTTCATTACTATCATAATTACATGTAGCTACTCTCAAAATACTAAAACATTTCAGTCGATTTGCAAGTGTCAATGTAATAGTCTAGTTAGTTCTTTGTACTACTACTATTATTATTAATCAACTTGGTTAGAACACGAAACCTAGTAGTTGATCACGAAGCTGTATAACTAATTATCTTTGATCATTGGACTATAGTATACAGTTAACTAAGTTAAAATAAGTACATACATAGTTGCCCACCTACTTGTTTTTCTTTGTGACTGGTATTTGTTTTTATACCAATTACATCTTATAACTTAATTAATTTAATTTCTTGATTAGTACCTAATAACTTGCAATTACAATACAAAACTTTAATTTTATACCACAACTTTTGTGTGACACATCTACCCCCCACTAGTTACAATTAAAATCTCATTTTTAAATTATCTTAATAGCTGCTCATAGAAATCAAATAGAAGTTAGATAAACCTAACTTGCAACACATAAGTCATATTATATTTTAATATATATATTTTTTTAAATTTTCAGGTGTTTATAAAACCAACTTCATAATGCTGACCCGTAAGGCTGCTACTCAAAGTACTGAACTAAAGCTCAGACAGGCACTTGAGGAGCTAAAAGTATTCAAGGAATCCTGCAATCAGCTGCTAAAAGAGCGGGATGACAGTGAATTGGAAATAAAATCCATAATAGGCAGAAACTCACAGCTTAAGAATGAGTTAGGCCAACTGCACATGCAACACCAGGATGTGCTTCACCAGCGTGACCAACTGCAAGATGTCATCTCCACTTTTGAGCATCAGCACAACACCTATGAAAGGGCACTTGACCGTATCACCGAGTTGGAAAGGGATCTCAGTGCGGCCAACTACCAGATTTCACAATTTGTTGAGTTGCAGCAGCAGCATGAAGTGGAACATACTCAGTCTTTATTTGAAGAGCTTTTGGCATCACCTGGTGGTATGTCGGTACAACAATCTCAAAACAACCACAAAATAAATAACACCAACAAAACTAAAATTAAAAAATATGTAAAAATTAATAAATTTATAAGGAAAACTGAAAAGTTAATTAAAAAAAATAACTGTTTTTACAAAAACATTGCCCTTAGAAAGGAAAGTATTAGCCTTATGGATTCTCTAGATATATATAATAGTAAATTAATGGAAAGTAGACAGATGTATGAGCGGGACACAAAGCAATTACAAACTGATATCCAACGGTTACATGAGTCACTTGATACAATGACCAAAAAATATTCAATTTCACAGAAACAGATTGAAGAACATATCCAATCAGCCACAGAGTTAGTTGATCTGTGTAAGTACAATGCTGATCGGTACAACTCATTAATTAATAATGAAATCAACCTAAACAAAGAGTCTTTATCTGTGAACTCTAATATCCAGATGAACACACATAATTTGTCTGTTTTGGTTCCCAGTCCTACATCCTCACCTCAAACAATACATAAATCTAAGGTTATTAAATTGGTACGAAACACAGTTATGTACTCTGACAAACTGGGTCAGGGCTTAGGGTTGCTTATGAATGGAAATGTTAACCATTCAATTACCAACATTTGTACCCCAGGTCAGTCTTTGAATGCTATAGTAAATAACATATCACAAAACTCACTGAATAGTTCCACTAATGTTATTGTATTATGTGGTGACAGTTCACAAACTAAGAAACGTGACATAATAAATAATTTTAATATTTTAACAAAACTGCAATCGGATACAAATTGTAAGTTAATAATTAGCGCTTTTCCCTATTGTACAAATTTGACATGGGAACAAAACAAGCGCATTTATGAACTAAATTTATTATTATTTAATTTGATTTGTCGTCATAGTGACACTATTTTATATTTTGACATTAATAAATTTATTAATAACTTTAGTTTGACTACAGATACTATGTATCTTTCTAAGAATTGTAGGACCCAAATAGCTAAACTGTTAGCTTATAATATACAGGATACAGTTATAGATGTTATAACTAAGTCTCGTCATAATAATGTAATCATTAGTAGTTCTACTAATGCACCATTTACAACTAGTAATAAGGTAACAACCTCAGGTTGTTTAAACTGAGGTCTAAGACAAAAGCCAAGTCCACATTCATTAATATTATACATCAAAACATTCAGGGTTTGGCTGGCAAGGACTTAGAATTAGAATTATTTGCAAAAAGTTAGGCAATTCACATATTTTGTATAACTGAGCATTGGCTAAGAAGTCATGATACGTCATTTCATGTAAACAATTTTCAACTAGCGAGCGCGTATGTACGAAGCACAGCCATACACGGCGGTTCTCTAATACTAGTAAGAAGTAATATTAAATACAAAAATCGCAACGATATTGTAAACCTTTCAGTGGAGCGTAACATTGAGCTATCGTGTGTGGAGTTCAATAGTTTTGTAATAGTGTGTGTATACCGACCCCCAACGGGCAATTTCGGTATTTTCGAATCAGTAATGGAGGACGTACTTAGAAAATTAAAATTAAAAAATAAATTTGTTTTAGTATGTGGAGATTTTAATATAAATATTCTAGAAATTAACTCAATGAGTGTTCGTCTTGTTGCGTTATTTAAATGCTTTAATCTAATAAATCTATTTCTCGAACCTACTAGAATAACTTCTCATTCGGCCACTTGTCTTGATAATGTTTTTACAGACTATGCTCCTGTTTTTAAGTCAGTTTTTAATAATCTTACGTCTGACCATTGTGGTTTGAAGTTGACCTATGATTTTGATATCAAGGATAAGCCAAAAATAGTAAAATGTAAACCAGTAACAAAAAAACGAATGGAGTCTTTCAAAAATAGTATAGTATGTAAAATGTTGATGCGTTACCCTTTGTACATGATGACCCAGATGTACTATATAGTAATCTTTTTGATTTAATAAAAACAGAATACAATCAAGTTTTTACTTCTAAAACAATTAAAATTTCTCATAAACTCAAGTTCTGTGATTGGGCCACGACAGGTATATATAATAGTAGAAAAAAACTGTATGAGTTATATAATTTAAGACAATATAACCATACTCTTAGTTTTACAGAATATGTTAAGAATTATTCTAAAATGTTTAAGAAAGTGTGCATATTAGCAAAATCAAATTTCATTAAAGACAAAATTAAAAACTCTAACAATAAAATTAAAGCCACTTGGGATATTATAAACCGTGAAACGGGTAAATTTAAACCACGGGACAATACTTTCACTTTGAAAGTTCACAACACCCTTGTCAATTCGGATTTACAAATTGCTAATATTTTTGATGAATATTTTGTGAATATACCAGTGGTAACAACTTTAAATTTAAATTCATCACCAGAGGCTGCACAATCTTTACTCAAAAAATATGTACCTAAACCTAATCTATCTTTTCAATTTAAATACATTGATTCTTTGAATATTATAAAAACATTCAAATCACTTAAAATGAAAAACACTAGTGATTTGTGGGGCATAAGTATTAAGGTAATTAAGAATATTATATATCCTATTGCTCCCTATCTTGCAGACATTTTTAATTACTGTATCAATAAAGGTATCCTTTCAGATCTTATGAAATTTAGTAAGGTTATACCTTTGTTTAAATCAGGGAACAAAGAAGACCCTAGCAACTATAGGCCAATTTCAATATTACCAGCATTAAGCAAAATTTATGAAAAACTTATACTCGAGCAATTAATGGCGTACTTTAACTTAAACAATCTTTTACATAAGAAACAATATGGTTTTACTAAGGGTCGTTCCACTACTGACGCTGGTGTTGCTTTAATAAAACATATATTCGATGCCTGGGAGGGGTCTCAGAACGCTCTTGGAGTTTTTTGTGACTTATCCAAGGCTTTCGATTGCGTTGAGCACCGGACTCTGGTGATGAAGTTACACTACTAATATTAATACACTACTAGTATTAATGATTTTGCACTTAAATTGATAGAGTCGTATCTCAGTTCAAGGACACAAACTGTCGATATTAATGGAACTAAATCATCTGGTTCTCATGTAAAAATGGGAGTTCCGCAGGGGTCAATTCTTGGGCCCTTCCTATTTTTAATTTATATTAACGACTTGCCATTCTTTGTGGAGAACTTCTGTGAAATTGTTTTATTTGCAGATGATACTTCACTCATTTTTAATGTTACTAGGTGTAAGAATAATTATGATGATGTAAACAATGCTCTCGCAGAAGTACTCAGTTGGTTTACTGTTAATAACCTACAGCTTAATGCAAAAAAAACAAAATGTATCAAATTTACACTACCTAATGTTAAAACTGAGCCAACCGATGTTAGAATAAACGGTGATAAATTAGATTTAGTAGATTCAACAGTTTTCTTGGGTATCACACTTGACTCAAAACTTCAATGGAACCCTCATATATCGAAATTGGCTGGAAAACTCAGTTCTGCTGCTTATGCCATCAGAAAAGTAAGACAATTGACAGACGTTGATACTGCTAGAACAGTTTATTTTAGCTATTTTCATAGTGTCATGTCGTATGGCCTCTTACTGTGGGCTACAGCGGCTGATGTTGAAACTATATTTATTTTGCAGAAACGAGCAATAAGGACCATCTATAGACTAGGTTCCCGAACTACTCTAAGAACTATTTTTAAAGAAATTGGTGTTCTTACAGTTGCATCTCAGTTTATTTATAATTGCATAGTCTTTGTGCGTTGCAATATCAACTCATTTACTAAACACGGTGATATACACAATATCAATACTAGAAATAAGAAAAAACTTGTAATGCCACTATTCAGACTGCAAAAGGTTCTTGGCTCTTTCTTGGGGCAAGGTATACACTACTATAATAAAATACCTAGTACTGTACAAGATTTACCATTACATAAGTTTAAAAATCATGTAAAATCTTCTTTACTTAAGAAAGGTTATTATACAGTCAAAGAATATTTAGATGATAAAGCAGCCTGGTTATAATAAAAAATCCACATTTTGTTTTATTTGTATCAATCATTATACTTTAATATCTTAGCGCTGATATGATAGCCTTTATCAGCAGTGTCCTACAGTTTACAAACAATATTTATGTTGCGTTAAACAATTCATTGAGTTCTTATTTAGAGTAGCTTGAGTGTGGCATGCTCTCTTTATTGTCTCTGCGGTGGTGGCATGTGCGTCGGGTCGTTACATTCCCTAAAATATGGTTGAGTGAAGCGATGGCTGATTCATATGTCATACTCGTGAACGGGTGCCTCCTGTGGAGGCAGGTCTGCTCTTGCTTACTTATCTTATTTTATTATTATTGTACTCGTATACTTTAACTTTGTTTTCTTAGATAATTTTTGACTTTTATTAGTACTGTATGACATTGTGAAAATTGAAATTGGTAGGTACCTGATGTAATTTTTGCAAAACTTATTATTATTTTTTTTTTTTTTTTTTTTTGTATTTTTGGGTGTTGTGATTGTCCTTTTTTTTGTGTTTGTTTGTGATGGAAAGTGTCCTTTTATGATAGGGCATTTTCCAATATTTTTGACGCTGTAAGGGAGAAAAGAGCTTGACACTTGCTGAGTTTCTTGCCGGTTCTTCTCAGTACAAGTTCTCCCGCCCAGAGTAGACTTACGAACCGATGGCATAATGACATTCATAAGAGCTATTTGTAGCCTAAACTGAATAAATGATTTTGAATTTTGAATTTTGAATTTTGAATTTCATCGAGCTGAATTGAGAATTGACTAGTCCTCAGATGATTGCACAATGATTCTTCAATGTTTTCAGCCATTTCATCAATTCGTCTTTGCACAGAATTATTACTCAAAGGAATTTTTCGGATAATATTTGCGGCCGGTTTATGAAGCACAGTAGTTATTACTTCCTTTATTGCTGGCAAAATTAACTCTTCTCCGATGTTGTGTGGTTTGCCTTTTTGAGCAATTAAGAAAGAGATATTGTACGAAGCTCGAAGTCCGTCGTCATCTTGCTTAGCAGCCGCCGAAAATAGTTTTGATACACTTGGCTGAGTATTATGCTTTTTCTCTAGGTCTTGAAAATATGCTACATTCTTGTCTTTCTTATCTGGATGCATTTTTTTCAAATGATCTTGCAGTCTTGAAGGCTTCATTGCTTCGCTCGAAAATGTTTTTAGACATAGAAGACACAAAGGCGACGACGGGTTTGTGGGATTTTCAATAAATCCGAATTTAATATATTCCGCAGAGTATTGCCGTCTCTTCTTTTTTACTTCCGACATTGTTTTGTTTTGAGAAATACGTAAGTGTTGAAATCAAGTACTGCTTATCTATTAAGCGCGAAACCACAAATGAAAATAAAATAAATTTACGTCGTTTATATAGGACTGCATAAGCAGCACGCACCAACAGGAATAAGACAAACGTGCATAAACTCGTTTATCTCATTCGACGCCCAATCGTACTCGACAAGAACAAGTATTATAGAACCAGCCGATTGATACAGGAATGTACAAATCGGATTATTTAACAAAAACTTGTTAAAACATGATTGCCCGCGGTCTATTATATCGAACCGAGTTTGAGCTATATCTTAATTAATATTAGTTGATGTTCACAAGATGTAGTCGAGAGTCGAGAGCTCAGTCGGTGTCTAAGAGTCTTCCTAGCTAGGTAGATGAAATTATAAATCGACCCCAAAGCCCTACACAACGCCCCCTTTTTTTTCTGGGTCTCTTACCGCCCCCCTTTAGGCCTGCAGCGCCCACAAGGGGGCGTTATCGCCCACGTTGGGAAAGACTGGGTTAGACGCTTCAGATTTAAAAAAAGTTGTTTTTGCAGATAGTAGTAAATAGTAACATCGTTTTTATAGAGCAAACTATTTATGGCGGAAAATATAAAACCTATTACCTACCCAAAGAATCTTCATAACATAAAATTTGTACCCGAGGCAAAGAGCAACTTACGCGTCCTATAAAAGGACCACATTAAACCACATTGCGTTGTATATTAAAATAACTGCAAAGAATATCGTCGCCTCAGGCTTGTTTACATTTTAATGTATACTTAAGAGTGAAATATGTGGTCATGCTGGGAGTTTTTACGTTATTAATAACGTCCCACTTATTGTGGTTAATGAAAAACGTCAAGATGGCTCCCGCCTCTAATATTGCGCTAGGCTTTCATACTGGGACTATATTTTGGCGACTGCAAGATTCTTAGTGTAACTTTTATGTTCGGTCTTGGCTAAGAGACACTTTTTTAAAGATTAATGTGGGATTAACTAGGTTAGACGCTTCTTTATATAAACTCCAGATCCGATCAAATTAAAATTGAAAATGTTTTTAATAAGACAATGTTATTATACTGTAGATGTATTTATAATAGTCATAACTAGTACTTATAAAATGAATTTTATTATGAAATGAAAATTAGTGACATTGTAGTATTTTAACTTAAATTGACATTTAAATATTGTGTAATGACTGCGTTTTGTTTTTGTTTGTTTTGTGTTTATTTGACATTTAATTATTTGTCGTTTTTTTTATAAATTTTTATAACATGAGTAATTTAATAATTCTATATAATTGAAAGAAATTGTAATTTAAAAGAACTTATATGTATTCAACAGAATGTATATTGTTTAGAATAAATAAATGAATTGAATTGAATGAATTGGATCGAGACCCCGGGAGAATCTAGCAGGGAACGAGGACATGCACTATGCCATTAAATCTGACGGTGTTTCGTTTCACACGGCTTGAGGAACCCTTTAAGTTTCTCGCCGCCTGCGCCCCTCAAAAAAATCTGGTGACGATATAAATGCAGACTGTTAAAATCAGCAAAATCTCTTTATAAAAATATGTGCCTCACGAAAACTCGCTATTCTGAACAGAGTGCGGCGATTCTTTACGCCGGACCAGTTGTGCCTTTTGTACAAGACACAGGTACGGTCTTGCATGGAGTATTGCTTGCACATCTGGGACGGTTCCGCAAAATACCTTCTAGATGCCTTGGACAGATTGCAGCGTCGCGCTGAACGCATTATCGACAATGCAGAAGTCGCAAATACTCTCGAATCTCTGCAAGTGCGTAGAGATGTTGAGTCGTTCAGCGTATTTTACCGCTTTTACCATGGCGAGTGCCCTGAAGTGCTCTTTGACCTCATCCCACCTTCTCCCTTCCTTCATCGGAGTACACGTGCTGCTCTTAGGAGTCACCGCTTCACTGTCTCAAATATCCCATCGCGCACATACAACGAAATTTGGTGACTCGTTTCTTTGTCGCACCTCTAAAAGATGGAATAGTCTACCAGCACACTTTTCCCTCCCACCTATAATATGGGGTCCTTTAAAAGAGCCGTGAAGAAGCACCTTGTGGGCCGGCAGAGTGAAGTTAACTGATGCTACGTTAGTTTTCATGCTTCATCTTCGCGTCTGGACTCCATTTCCATTTAACATCAGGTGAGATGGAGTCATTTGCCAAGCTATCTATAAAAAAATAAATGAAAAGCTATTCGATGTTTGACTGTTCGAAATGTACATATAAACTTTGTGTGAAGAAAGACCTCCTTTCTTAGCTTTGCGTTAATTATGGTTTTACTATGTTACTTAGCAACGTTGTTTACATGTCTAGTCTGTCACTTTTAAAATATATTATTTGATGCATATTCTCGTAGAGCTTTAATTTAATAGTTTAATTCCGTGCGTTTATTTATGAACTAAATAAAACTTCACATGGTAGCAGAGCGTAGTTCCAAGTGTAATAAATAAAAATATGAAGTTTTCAACGTAAAAGGGAATTTAAACAAAACGGGTATGTCTACTATACGTATTAAAGTAGGGTTGGAAGCCCTCGATAAAGAGAACTATGACACCTGGCGTATACACGCCAAAGCATACTTAATTAAAAATAAGCTATGGAAAAATGTGTCAGAGTATCCGAAAAATGATGCGACGCAAGCTCAACTCGACGAAGACGAACTAGCGAAATCAGAGATGATGCTGCTGATAGCACCTGGCGAATTGAGGCAAGTAAAAAACTGCAAATTTGCTAGAGATGTCTGGATAACCCTCGAATCAATATATGCAAGCAAGGGTCCCGCCAGGAAAGCTACTCTTTTAAAACAGTTAATTTTAGCAAAACTTAACGAAGGCGATGATATACGCGAACACCTAAATAGAATGATGGACACAGTTGATAAATTGAAAGACATGGACATAGACATCAACAGTGATCTACTTTCTATAATGATGTTGTACAGCCTCTCTCCTGATTATGAAAATTTCAGAACTGCAATCGAATCTCAAGATTCGCTGCCAGATCCTGAAAAGCTAAAAATTAAAATTATTGAAGAGAGTGATGCTCGTCGCCGTGATGTCCCTGGTACAAGCAATTCCAGGAGCACTGAAGAAGTTTTCTACGCCTTTTGCAAGATCTGTAAAAAGAAAGGTCATGACACATCAAAATGTTGGTCGAAAAATAAAAATACCAATAAGAAGAATAGCAAACCTAAAAACAGTTCATGCAAACCAAACAAAAGCGAAACAAACCTCTACAGTTGCTACTTTATTCGTGAAAAAGCAAAAGAAAGCTGGATACTTGACAGTGGATGCACATCGCACATGACTTTTTCGGACAAACCCTTTGTTGAAATTAACAATATATCAAAGACTCTACGACTAGCGTCAAATAACCAAACTGCAGAGATAAAAGGATCAGGTCCTGCAGAAATTGAAATTAAAGAAGGAAGAATATCTTTAACTGATGCACTGTATGTACCAAGCTTGTGTGTTAATCTCCTCTCTGTTGGAAAAATGACTGATAAGGGATTGTCTGTCTTATTCACGAAGAATAAAGCAATAATTAAAGATCATAAGCGAAAAGTACAAATGGAAGCAATCAGAGAAGAAGATGGTCTTTATTACCTGAAAACTAAAAATAATAATGTTAGCAGACATAAAGCTAATGCTGCAGAAGCAGAATATAAAGATGACCAAAAACAACGTGAGCCAACAGATATTAAGCAATGGCACTGCAAAATGGGACATATGAATGAAAAAGACATGAAGCTCGCCTTGAAGAATGAAACCCTAATTGGACTCAATTTTGACAAAGACAGTTCTTTGGGAGAATGCGAAATATGCATACAAGGAAAACTGAGCAGAGTTCCCAGCAAGCCATCTGACAAAAACACCTCACGTACTACTGAACGCCTTGAAATCGTCCACAGTGACGTATGTGGTCCATTTAAGCAACCTTCCCTGAACGGTAACAGATACATCGTAACTTTTATCGATGACTACAGTAGATACTGCCGAGTATATTTCATTAAAAATAAGAACGAAGTGTTGCAAAAATTCATGGAGTACAAAGCAGAAGTCGAAAATTTTACAGAAAATAAAATTAAATGCTTACAAAGCGATAATGGTACAGAATACCGAAACCAGAAATTCGACTCGTTTCTGAAGCAACACGGAATAGCAAGAAGGTTATCAGCTCCATACACTGCTCATCAAAATGGAATCGCGGAAAGGAAAAATAAAACCCTAATTGAAAAAGCGAGATGCATGATGCTGGGATCAAAAGCCCCTATGTGTTTATGGGCAGAAGCGGTTTATACTGCTAATTATTTGTCAAACCGGAGTATTAATCAAAGTATAGATAACCAAACACCATTTAAAAGATGGGTGGGAAGAAATCCCTGTGTAAACCATCTCTACGTATTTGGTGCTAAAGCATTTGTCCTAAAGAAAGGTAAACGTGAAAACAAATTTTCGTCAAAGGCTTTACCTGGAATGTTTGCTGGCTACTCCGAAGTCTCAAAAGCGTTCAGAATCTATGTGCCATCAAAGAAAAGTACAATGATTTCCAAAGATGTTCGTGTTCTGAAGAAAATGTTCTACGATAACGAACAAAATTCCTCAAACCTCTTGTCGGATCACAAATCAAACAAACAGGAGTTGTTTTATGACTTCGTCGAAAATGATAACCATACCGACAACATAAATCTTGATGAACCAAATGAAAACGAACCATTTTATGACACCATTGAAATCGACGAGTCTGGAGAAAATTTATCAGATCAAAACCATGAGATAGAAGAGCAAGAGGAACGGAGACCATACAATCTCCGTAATAGGTCGGAGATAAAAATTCCGAAAGGACTTGAGGACTATGTTTTGGCAGCGATGAATACGGAAAACGAAACAGAACCTCAAACATTTCAAACTGCTATGAACAGCAATGATAAAACTAAATGGTTAGAAGCCATGCAGAGTGAAATGAAATCATTAAATGAAATGAAAACCTGGGAACTAGTCGACCCACCTAAAAAACGCAAACCTCTGTCTTGCAAATGGGTCTACAAAATTAAAAGAAATCCTGATGGTACTATCGAGCGTTATAAGGCGAGACTTGTAGTTAAAGGGTTTTTACAAAAACCTGGGGTTGACTACCAGAAGACGTTTAGTCCAGTCGCCCGACTAAGTACGATTAGAGCTGTCTTGGGGATAGCCGCTCAAGAAGACCTGGTGCTGCAACAGTTCGATATTTCTACAGCATTCCTAAACGGAGCTGTAAAAGAAGAAATTTATATGAAGCAACCAGAAGGATTTGATGATGGTACAAAGAAAGTATGTAAACTGAAGAGAAGCCTCTACGGTTTAAAGCAGGCTCCACTATGCTGGAACGACTGCATATCAGAGTACTTAATAAGTTCAGGTTTCAAGCAAAGCGCTAAAGACCCTTGCCTCTACCTACGTAAACAAGTTTTGATTGCTCTTTACGTAGACGACGGTTTAGTCGCTTCAATCAATGAAAAATCTGGAAAGGAATTTTTAGAAGAGTTACAAAACAGATTTAAAATAACTACAAAACCGGCTTCGTATTTTCTCGGACTTGAAATAAATAAAACCTGCGAAGACAAAATAACTCTTACCCAAAAATCATACACTGCGAAAATTTTAGAAAAATTTGGAATGGCCAACTGTAAATCGACTCCAACCCCGGCAGTAAAATTTGACAGAGATGAAGAAGATGATGATTTAGATTCTTCCTTTCCCTATCGTCAAGCCGTCGGAGCTCTAGCGTACCTGATGGTCGCTACAAGGCCAGATATAAGTTATGCAGTGAGTGTGGCATCAAGAAACTTAGAAAAACCTACAAAACTTGATGTAATTAGAGTCAAGCGAATTTTTAGATACCTTAAAGGTACCATAAACAATGGACTTGTTTTCGCAAAAAGCCGAGAGAAGAAGCTAATATGTTTCAGTGACGCTGATTTTGGTGGCGACACATCTACGGGACATTCAACATCGGGAATGGTTTTCCTGTTCTCTGGCCCTATTATGTGGAAAAGCCAGAAGCAACCAACAGTTGCAATCTCGTCAACAGAGGCGGAACTTGTAGCTCTAACTGAAGCTGCGAGAGAAGCTCTATGGCTAAAAGAACTCCTAGAGGAATTAGTAGGTGTGATTGAAAAGCCAGTCATTTACGTCGACAATGAGTCTACCATCAAGCTCTCTGAGAATCCGCCTTATGAGTTCCACAAAAGAACGAAACACATAAAAATAAAGCACTTCTTTATTCGAGAATGTCTGCAGAATGGTGACTTCGTTCTTAAGCAAGTTTCTACTGATCTCCAACTGGCGGATATGTTTACTAAGCCACTTTTCGGAACAAGGCTAACTATGCTAAGCCACAGAATTGGACTACAAGACTCCATTCTAAAAAGTAACGCGGGTGTGAAGAAAGACCTCCTTTCTTAGCTTTGCGTTAATTATGGTTTTACTATGTTACTTAGCAACGTTGTTTACATGTCTAGTCTGTCACTTTTAAAATATATTATTTGATGCATATTCTCGTAGAGCTTTAATTTAATAGTTTAATTCCGTGCGTTTATTTATGAACTAAATAAAACTTCACACTTTGTAAACTATCATGGTCACTTTTTTAATTTATTGATTTAGCAACGTTTGTTTACACTAATTCTGAAAATCTTACATTGGGATAGTTATTTACTGTTTGTTTTATGCTTGTGAGTATTCAATATTTGTTGCATTATAGAATATCCATGATCATGGCGCATGCAACTGTGCCGAAATATCGAATATTTAGAAGCAACAAAAAACTTCGTTATTCGCCTTTATAACAGGAATTTAATTATGAAATAACCAATTCGTTATAAAACCCAATAATATTTTTGAAAAACGGCACCAAATAAACTTTCATTATTAAATTGTTACCAAAGAGAACACAAGTCTACGGTTATTTTTGGAATTGGTCCAAATACGAATAGTATATTTCGTTGCAAGTGTCCTTTCATTCCGTTATTGTTTAAAGCAGACAACACCGGTTTCGTGCTGTTTAATGAGACACGGATATTCGAACACGGAAAGAATAATTAAAAAGCGCATATTCGTTACGCATCTGTATTTTTCTTTTTAAAATTACGAACCGACAATCGAAACATGTTTCATTTCCCAGGCAAATGCGAGGGGCGGATAAACAAAAGAACATCAAGTTAATTATTTGATTGTCATCAAGTTGGAATCTAATGAAAGCATTTGGATATATATTTTCAGTAGGTACAGTCTCTATCATAATATTTTAGCAGACAAAGTGATCAAATAATCTATGCTCATAACTTATCCAAAATAAATCTAAACACTTATATTTTCTTATGTATCTTCTCAGACAAGTTATTAATGAACACTGAGAGCTCACTTATCAAATCAAACTATGTACTACTAAATAGTCCAGACCTCAATCCAATTGAGAACTTGCGGGGTAAAGTGGTGTAAGAGTGGGAAGGGAATTAATGTCGAACAAGGAAATCATTAAGATGGCATTCAAATACGAGTAGGTAGCTTTTAGGAATCTTAATCATCGACGTTTTATAGATTTCGAACACTCAGGGACTTATAAATAAGCCAGTTTCGAATAATTATTCCCTGTTTTGTCTCTTTCACACTAATCTGAAATAAAGTTTACATGACAGCAATAAAACACGAAATATCTATTCCAAGCTTATTCTTTGTTTTTTTTTGTAAGGTATTCAGATTTTTTGGTAAGTTGTGTGTATTAATATTATAGAAATGTTATGCATATTTTTATCAAATAAAAGTGTACAGATAAAATTGGTATTTTAAACTACTCAGATTTATTTGACTGATCCTTCTGCTACAATATATCTGATGGCGACTGTACTCCCTAAGAGCTAAATGTGGAGGTCCTGTTTATGCTGTAAAGTTGGAGTTGTTGAATTCAATTAGACAGTTTGAATTGTTCGCTGGAGTGAAATTTATATTAAGCGTCTGTGTATCTACCCCACAGATTAAAAAGGCCTGTTGGTCTTGTATATTTAATTAACATGTTTCCTTCAAATCAACATCAAACATATGTGTCACATTGTAATTATTTGGGATCGAGTAAAATGCTGACAGCTGTATTGAAAAGGGTAGCGTTATGTTTGCATGTAAATTTTTAAATAATTAGCTGCCCTTTGTCATATGACGCAGCGAAAGCAACGTATAATTTACAAAAAAAAACATTGTTATTCAAATTGTGGACAATGGAATATTTCTACTGATTTATGGGTTACTTTGTTTTGATAATTTTATTTATCCATAAATGTTTTTTATTTAAGTAAAATCACTAACATTTTTAAGTTCTTGATATGATTTTTTTTTATTTACAGCCATTACGTCACCGCCGTTACGCCTCAAACAAGGCTTTTAGTTACTTGAGTTATTTCAGACACCTTTTTATTAAGCTTCTTTTTTATGTTCTGCTTAAATTATTAATTATGAGGTAGCAGTACATTTTTCAAGTAATATTTCAATTCTAATAAGTAAGTAGTTATAATAGACACAAGTTATAGAAACCATTTTATTATTAAAACAATTTAATTCTTACTCTTTCACAATTATAAACTTCTCAAAATCCACAGTGATTGATCTAACACAAAAAAAAATTAAAGAGATATACAAAAACGTGCCACCTAATTCATTAAACACGTAGCAGTGTTTCAAACAAACGTGTTTCAGTGGCTTGTTTAGAGGGGCATCAATCAACGTCGCGGATACAGATAACCGAAGGAGTGATGTATAGACTGGGAGTCATGCCCGGGCGAATTCCCCGGATAGTTCCAAATGGTACGTTCACAATATTTAAGAGGGTAAACTTAAACTAAGTACTTTCGTAGGTATACCTTTGGAGGTTCACTGGTTCTTAGATGACAAAATTGTAACTTGTATAATATGCAATGAAAATTGCTATACATTATTTCTTAAACGTTTTTCCTGGTGTTGTGAATGTATTGTGTATCTATATTAAGTATATATATCCGCAGGTTGGCAAACAAAGAATACATGGCGTAATGGTTTTATCAGCCATTGTTGAGGTTGGAACTTTGGAGGGTCATAGAGAAACCGCTATGTTTAGCAGTGGAATATGCTTATTTAAAAAAGTATAATAGTAACATTAAATCCTATATCAAAATGCGGTTATGGCTAAACTTGAGCTGATAAACTTTTTTTTTAACCCAGAGGTCCTCTTTCAGAGTACCCGACTTTGAAGACGCCTGGCGGTTATGTGGGAGTCGCCTGTCCGCCTTTCCACATCTCACCGACTATTCGGACATGCCATTGCCTCCAGTCGGCTGTCAAGGGAGAAAGTCGGCCCAAGACCGAGAAAGGAGAGACGGAGAGGGATATATTTAAATATGTCGCCATAACATTAATGTTTGTAGCATTGTTGTGTTCCGGCAGCCAGAGATAAGATAGCCAGTGCCTCAGTAGTTGAGGATCCCGTGTGAAGTGCGCTTCCATCATTGGCCTTATCATCACTTAACATCAGGTGAGATCAAGGCACTGTGTTTACCCGTTAATATAAAAAAAAATCCAAACTCCGATACAGTGAAGACCGCGAGGCCTTTAAGAGCTGATTGACTTGGTTCAACTCACCTAAACCTGTTTTGATTCGGCAAAACGTGCCTATAATTAAGTTAACTTTTAATCATCATCATCAGCCTATCACTAAGGGCGATAGACATCCGCCAAATTAACTGCCACGGGGCAAATCCTAGGATATCAACACACAGTTGCTGCTAGTCGCCGCTTGAAGGTTTTCGCTTTATGTTGCATACACGAGGTTTGCTAAGTCGCTGTATTCACTCAAGAACTCGTTTACTCGTTAACCAACGCACGGTTGTTGGTCCTTCAACAGATGAGCCCGCTCGCTGCTACTTCAGATAGCTAATCTTTTGAGTTATGTTACAACTTTAGTTCTCTGTTAGCTCACTTCTATATGGATTCTATCCTACATAGAAACTCTGAGCATAGCTTTCTTATATCAGAATTAGAACGCACTGTTGGTGCCTTTCATTTGTTTATTTGTTTTACTTGAATAAGTACGAGCACACCAAAATAATTAAAGAATATTATTAAAACAATTTTATATAGAATATCAATAATAAATAGGCAATTATTTAATCATCTCTTTCAATAACGCAAACATTGTAACAACATTTCCAGCTATCCATCTTAAAACAAGTCACAAGGTTGTTGGCAAGAAGGGAGTCCAGGTATCTTGGTAATGAGGACGAATAAAGTTCTCAACATAAACTCCACAAGTTTTCCTATTAAGCCTTTAATAGATCATTAACATTATGGCTAACAATTTCAGCTTCGACCTCAACTTTTTTTATCTTACATTGTCCAGTCTCGAAGTTCTCAAGTTCGTGTATATTTAGAGGTAACAAATAAATGTGAGTGTTAATACATCATTCGTAACGGGAGTAACGCTGCTTACTTAAATAAATTGGCAAACATAACATTTAATTTACTTAAGCCCATCTCCTAAGTAGGCTGTGTTTAGACAGGTGCAGATTGAGAAAGCGAAGTAGGTCTGTCCCTAAAATTTCCAATTCATTCGACCCTCTAAATCTTCCGCAAATGTGAATACAATTCAGTGAGTTGATATTCCGATAAATGTTTTATTGGCTGTGTTTTATGCGATCCGCTTGACTAACATTTTTTTTGGGGCGCTTTGAAATTTACGCAGTTGAAAAAATATAAAGCTCGTTTTGTTTTAAAATGACGACTTCGGAATGTCAAATGTCAACGTGTTTGTTTGATGAAATATTAACATCGATAAGAGAAACAGCATATTTAAAAATGTGGATGCCCATTGCTTAATATATCCTTTAGCAAAGGATTTCTATAATACATATATTGACACCGAAATTTATCTACTCACTTAGAGAATTTTTGTATGATTACACAGATAAAGAGACACATTGCCATTTATTATTTCATTATTATTGTGAGTTTATATAAGATTCATAGTTTAGTTTTGTATCATTTGTATTATATTGTTTAAAAAAATATTAATTATATTTTTTGTATTGTTTAATGTTATCTATCTGTGTTTAACATGTTGTATTCACTGAATGTGGACTCCTACTGTCTGCCTAAACAATGTTATTATTTTTTATATTATGCTATGACCCAGTCCTCTGTTTGTGTACCTAAATGAAATAAATAAAAAGACAATTATTTTATTCTGCGTGATTTCTCGACATTTGTTTGCTTTACAATAAAGCAGAGATGTTATTATAAATCTGTTCTTTGAGAACACTTATGTAGTTATATATTAATTAATTAATTAATAATGATTATGAACGATCAGTCGTGCGCTATAATAGTTTACACACCGACAAATCCCTTGCATATAAATGTATAAAACCGCATTGTGAATTAGGTAGGTACTTTAATCCACGTAGGCTTTAATAATTTATCACGACGGCTTATGTCAATGCCACTTATTAGAGCAATCCGTTCTTGTTTGCTGGTGTCATAGTGCTTGTGGTTATCATTAATTTATCTTATGTCTCAGCTGAGTTAGTAGTAGCCACGCTTTATTTGAGAAGTCTTGTTTCTTTTCGATGCAAGTACTTTATCAGAAAATAATAATGGCACAGACATAATATCATGACTTAGCTGTTTCGGCGATTTAAAGTGTCTCGTGATGTTTTTTTTTTAAATACTTTGCATGACAAATTACTCCATTTTACTTGATGTTAAGTGAAAATGGAGTCGAGATGCGAAGACAACCGGTGCAGAGTAACGCCGGGCGAGCCGGCCCATTTCGTGCTGCAACGCAGCGTGTTTATGCTCTTGACTGTACCAAAAAAGGTTTTATTTTTATTTCTATTTCTTTTCTCTTTTCCGAAATACAGTCCTCTTCTGTTACTACTTCTTACACTTCCGTTTCTGAAGTGTTACTAGACATGATGTAAGTAATCGTTTCGTGTGTTAATTAATTCCGTTTATTACGAGTACTATTGTTTATCCATATATACTATACGTCCAATATTTTTATTCTATTATTCTTTTGGCAAGTTACACAGTATCGGCGTGTAAGGTATAGCTAATTAATGTTTTGTCTCGTTTCTAAGAACCTTTGTCAATAAGTGATTATGCAACATTGTAACAGTCACACAGATAATATAACTATGGTGAGATCACAAAGGGGTGGATGTGACTAAGTCGATTTTGCAGGGAATTGTTTTTGGATACGTAAAACTTTTGATCCTTTTAAATGGTCTGCCCAAGGTTATATGTATTTTGTTATATGATTAACATATAAATAGAAAGAAGAAGAAGAGCTGGCAGCTACCTCGGACAAAGAATTAGTCTAGCAATTCAAAGGGGGAACGCTGCCAGTATCTTCGGTACCTTGCCTAAAGGGACTCCTTTTAATAATTTATTTTAGTTATTGTATTATATTTTTTAAGGTTTTTAGTTTTAGGTTCATTGTTCTTTTAATAATAATAATGTGATAGGTAATGTAAAGTGTTAATATTAAGTGTTTTTACATTAATATTCAACTTTGTAAATAATACTGTACCTTACGTGTAAAATAAAGCTTAAAGTAATAACTCTTTAAGTAAGTTCAGTCTAAGACCATTCCTTTCTTCACAACCATTTTTGAAAAAAATAAACGTTTTTTCTCTATGAGATACTCGTTCCGCGTGGCCTTTACAGCATACACAGATTTAATGAGGGCCGAAAAACGTAAGTCTCTTAAAATCTCTATTCTCGTTGTATACCTATGTAGCAAATGTATAGCACTATAACATTATTGTTTTTTAAAGTTTACGCGACATAAATTTAAATAAAATACTGATTGCGAATCGCAATTCGATTAAAATACAAACGCGATTATGTAAATATGTGAAAGTGTGTCACTTAAAAAGATTATTCAAATTTTAATAGTGAAGCGACTACTTAATATAAAAGGTTGGAAGTAGGCTAAGATTATATCTCGTGTAACCACATACCCCTACTTTATGATATGAAATGTGTAGGACGCCAGCGGGAATGATGAACGACCCTTTAGTTTTCCGATTACGGCTACAGTTGTGCAAGAGATGTAGTGTGTGTGTACTCTATATACTAATATAACAATGTAAAACTAACTGCTTAATAGATTCTTTCTCTTTTTTATTATTCTACAATGGGAAAGTTTCGCTATGCTAATATTTAAAGAGATTCTCTCAAACCAATAATCCGATTTTAATGAAACGATCAACGTTTAGGCTTTAATACGAGTAGGTCTGTATAATTTAAAAAGTGTTTGCTTACATCCTGTACATTTAAATTATTATGACCAAGGTCAAAATGAATAAAACAGTGCTTAGCCTTCTCTATATGATATGTCTTCTGACAAAAAGAAAGAAAGGTGAAGGGCACATCACTTAGAATCTTCAGCCACTGATAGTGTAATAGGTATCTTACTGCTAACTATCGGAACACAACGATGCTACTAATAATGTTGTTATAGCGATAGACTTAGTTAAGATGGCGGGCTATCAAGGCAGACTTATAACATTAACTTAACATAATATAATATCCACCCCCAATGGAAATTGATCCGGGGATCTCTGGTTTTGACACTGGTGGTAATACTACTAAGGCATCAAAGGAGGTTGTGTAACATTAATTGGTTTATTGTACAAACAATACTCATTTTGTAATGCAATATTGAGATAAAGTGAATTTAATGACTGCAAAATGTGAATACGCGGTATTGAAGTTATGTGCAAATCTTTGATGAAGGCCTGCTTATATTAATAAAGAATTTGTTTATGATGGTACATATATACATTTTAATAATAAGAGTAATGATTATGATTTAATGTAAAGTTATGATACTCAAGACACGTAGTTAGACATAATTCGACAAAACGCTATTGTCATTTTAAAAGTAACTAAAGTACATAAATAACAGATTACCTACTTGGTATTCTTGCAGTATTTTTTTAAATACTGGTCATGCTTTTTATAGTTTACATATTGTAATGAAACAATTATTATGGAATAAGTAGAGTTTATTTTGAACATTTTCCATGTGACCACGGATTCTGGTGAAGGTTCTAAACCTAAGGATAAAATATTATGTACAATGAACGCTAACAATAGATTCGTATAAAGTATTAAACTTAATTAGCAGTACTTTAACAGTTGTAGCAAATATTATGCGTGTAATTTCAGAGGAGCTCGATGGCGCAGTGGTTATTGCGCTCGGTCTGCGATTGCTAAGGTTAAGCACTTTCACAAAGGCCGGTCACCGGATGGGTGACCAGAGATCTATCATCTTGAGCTCTTCCGCGCTTCAGAAGGCAAGTAAAATTGTTGGTCCCAGCTGCATTAGCAGTCGTTTATAACCACTGCACCGCACTGGGCCCGCGTGGTGGTTTATGGCTCATTCTCCCTATCTATCCATAATTTAAGATACATAAATAAAAATACAAGTTTGTTTCATTCACTTAATTTGATACCCGGAAAATAAATTGTATACATAATTCTACATTGAGAGTTATTTAAACAGCTTGCTGGCTACAGTGCAAGAATATTATTCTTGTAAATGAGGTAGAGAATGATACGGAATGTTACAATGTATTAGGGGGAAACGTACTATTTAACACCCACTAACAAATTGGCCGTCAGATCCCAACAATGGCGGAGACAAATTGGGAAACACTGGCAAATCGACGCTTTCATTGTTCGATGTAATTTTTGCGATGAATTTCCGAACAATAGTTTGTGTTATATCAGTTCGCAAAAGGCTGATCATCGTTCTTTGTCATGTAACAGTGAGAACAATGGAAGTCGAGCTTTGTGCTAGTGAGTCAATATGCACGGCTAATATAAAGAAAATGTAAATTATTCTTTCTACGGAGATTGCCAAATGGGCAGCTACGTGCTTGTGCTCTAGTTGCCTGTTGTCTTAGGATGTTAGTTGATGTTGACATTCACTTGTTTCACTCTATCTCCGACATTTTCACCGATGAGATGGTGAGGTCAGTATTATGTTTTTTTAACTTGTAACATCTTCAGAAAGAGCGAGTCATCGCCAACAGAACAGAAAGCAATCAAGTGCCACATATATACACATATATACATATGTATACATATATATTTTTGTACTCACTAACCTAAGGATGAAATACCCTATGACCTTTTTCCGCTCAAGATGAAAAAGCTTCCAATCCCAATAAATTACACCTCTCGCTCTACTGTCCTGAATCACATACTTAGGAATGCAATCTGGGTGGCTAGTGCTTGCCTAGTTTATTAGCCATTCAATCACGTTAAAGAAAAGGAGAATTTGTATGTCATTAAAGCAGCCGGGGAACTAGACGCGGACTGTGGTCACAACCCTTATGCTGTCAACATACCGCCAACACGCACAAAGCGCTTTGCGTCATCATTTTTGATGCGGACAGCTAAGGAGTGGAATTCTCTTTTTGCGAATATGTTTCCTGATACGTGCAGCCTGGACATTTTCAAGGTAAGGGTGAACAGGTACATATTATCTAGGCAAGTATGCTACATCCTAAGCGGCATTATCACTTACCATCAGATGAGATCGTGGTCAAATACTTGAATGAAACAATGCTATACATTACATTTATACTATTATCTCTCCTGCTTCAAGCTTTAATGCTGTTCTTGTTAACCAACCAATTGCTAAGCGTGCTTTCCATGAACGGTGGAGTTTGAGATTATCAGCACCCATCTCGAGTCCGGTTAATACGATAGTTGTGCAAGCGCTTTTTTCAAAAAGAGCGACATTATTGTAATGGTTACATACAATTATAACATGATACGCAGAAACCAGCATGATCATCTTATGAATCATCAGGATAAAATATATTTCCATTAAAGCCGTCGTTAAACAACAGAGCGTTATTACCCTCGTAATGACGGCACATAGCGCCAATGTGAAAAGCATAATCATTACAGTGACCCATTAAAAAGTTCATTTATATTATTGTAAGGGTTATCACTCACACATACGCTAAATCGTATACGCTCCATATCAATATGTACATACGTAGGTTGGGAAATTCTGCAGTTTAACCTAAGTTTATTTTAGTTTATATTAAAAAAATTTTTTTTTAAATAATTTTCAATTTAGGGTTTGACTTATTTTCTTACTTTTTTTGTGGTCAGGACTACTGGATCCTAAATCATGTCTTTGTTTTTTTTTCGCCTCTTTACATCTTACTCATGTTGCTATTAGTTATATACTGTCTATGTCCGCGATGGGGGTCCTGGGGCCCAACCGCCTAACTAGATCGCTCTCGCTACGAGTATCGTTTGTGACGTCATCTTGTCATTTTGTACCGCCTATGACAGCGACAGCGAAAATTCGCTCTACCGCAGCCACGGCGACAGTAAGAGCGCTGGTGACCTGTATTTGCAGGTTTCTAACGAAACCTATTTCAGGCACCAGTCTCTCACAAATGATAGGATGCAATGTATCTTAAAAGAATATTTTAAGCCTTTTGTAACTACTTATTGTGAAGAGAAAATAAACGCTTTTTTATATTACGTTGTAGACGAGTTGTAGGACGATAAGACATGCTGACAACCACATTTTTCGAAGGGTTTTCAAAAAAGGTGTGAAATGGCTTTTACGTGGTGACAACTCCATAGCGTGAAAGAGGTCTGCTACCTACGGTATACGAATAGCGCTACGGTAACTCCTTACCATTAATCGGACTGTATCCTTTATTACCACGTTAACGGTTTTTTTAATATACATTGCACGACACGGCAAATTACTCCATTTCACCTGAGGTTAAGTGAATATAGAGTTTAGATGCGATGACAACTGTTGCAGCGTGAAAACAACGCAGCATCAGTTACCCTCACTCTGCCGGCCCGCAAGATGCCTCTTCACGCCTCGTTTGAAGGACCCTAGACCCTATTATCATAGGAAGGAGGGAATACGTGTGCTGGCAGACTATTCCGTCTTTTGGTGTAAAAAAACATTCAGTTGATTTAATTAATAAATCCGGGTAGAATTTTGTTGTACAACTTAGTAAAATGCTAGTTATCTTAAATAGAAAAAATAAAATCCGCCTGCGAATAATAACTAAATAGATAATCAACTGAAAAGGCCGGAACAAGATAAAAAATCAATAATTATATAAGGCCAGCGAAATAAATTGATACAATATCAAACATAAATACTGTATATAATTAAAAATAGCAATACGGTAGTCCTTAAAAATTTTATGCAACATCATACATGACACACAGTCACAGGCACGCATAAAGTAAGAATGATTTGACTTGTCATTAAATTTTATGCCTCCGACATCACCCATCCAGCACGACGAGATTTGCTTAACTTTCACGACCGCAACCCGAATGTGCTTCTCATACGCAAACTAACCGTAGTGCCAGCGATTTCTCTATCCAAATCAACCTAAGACTTAAAATAAAAGACGTATGTGCCTCGTTCTTTTGAAATTAGATCTACTTAATTATGATAATGATACAAAGAGAACAAGTGGCTGTCTAAATCAAATCTACGCTGTTTAGTTAGCGTAACGTGTTACAAGCAGCATACAGACAAATTTATGAAGTTTTAAGCGAAAATCAATTAGCAAGCGGAGGAGCTCGATGGCGCAGTGGATATCGCGCCCGGTCTGCGAGTGCTGAGGTTAAGCAACTTTCGCAAAGGCCGGTCATCGGATGGGTGACCAAAAATGTATCATCTCGAGCTCCTCCGTGCTTCGGAAGGCACGTAAAGCCGTTGGTCTCGGCTGCATTAGCAGTCGTAAATAAGCACCAATCCGCACTGGGTCCGCGTGGTGGTTTATGGCCCGTTCTCCCTATCCATCCATAGGGAAGATGATGATGATGATGATGTGCCTCGTTCTTTTGAAATTAGATCTACCTAATTATGATAATGATGCAAAAAGAACAAGTGGCTGTCTAAATCAAATCTACGCTGTTTAGTTAGCGTAACGTGTTGCAAGCAGCACAGACAAATTTATGAAGTTTTAAGCGAAAATGAATTAGCATTACCGAGGACACGTAAAATTGCTCAGAGATTGAGAGATTGAGATAAAAAGTTAAGAAGATTTTCTACGCAAAAAAAACGTGAGCCACTGAAACTTTTTAATAAGATAAGCTCTTATAAAATTTTGCTTACTTGTGATCGGGGATTCTGTCGTATCTTGTATCGCTGATGGATTTCCAGTATTCCGTGAAAAATTGGAAAAACGGAATACCTATTTATCGATACGAACACGAAATTACCACAATATTTTTTCACCGCAACAGAGTTGAAATTCATGAAAAATTTATATCATGTTACATTTAGTTTGGTAACACTTTAAGACCTCTTCGACTTGGCTAACGTTATGTAATGTAGGACATACGCAATGCCGATATACGCACAGTAACTGACAAGAGCTGAAGATCAGGCTACTCGTGTAAGAAGGCCTATCTCTTGCAAAAGACTGATACAGACTGATATGATGAAGATTTCTGATATCGCAAAGGAAGTTTATAGATACTATAAGTACAATAGTAATTTGAATAGTAGTAATCATCATCATCATCATCTCAGCCAAAAGACGTCCACTGCTGGACAAAGGCCTCCCCCACCGATCTCCATGAGGGGTATTTGCCATAATCGCCACGCTTGGCAGGCGGGTTGGCGATCGCAGTTGGTTAAGAGTAACCTCAGAGAGATGCTGCTGCCCATCCTCTGGATTGGTCCCTTAGTCGGCTTTTACGACACCCACGGGAAGATATGGGGTGGTGCAATTCTTTATCCCCGGCACCACACAGGGTACCACATAGTAGTAATAAATAGTCTTAATAAATTAGAACACGTGTTGGCTTTGGGTGTATCGTTATAATAATATCATTAATTTTTTTGTGTAGGATTTCATAAATTAACTTTTTTTTTTGCCGGTAATAGGGTTCCGCACAGAACATGTCTGGATGGCTACCATACCTATTTCTAGTGCCAAGCAACAGTATCCTCCATTGCTGTGTACTAGTTTGATGGGTATGAGACCTGGTAAAATTACTGGTTAAAGAAGCTTAATAACAGACCTCAGGGTCAGTTACGCGCGATCAGTTAGCAGTACTTTAACAGCCTGCGGGAACCGCTTACAGGTAGATCGCTGTAAGGCAATGGTGCAGTCTATTAAAAATAATTTTACATATCACAAGTTATTATCATTATCATCGCAATCGTCATGATCTTATAAACGTTCCACAGCTGGGCTCCTACATGAAAAATAGCGCACGAGGCCTTAACGGCGGTTGGTGTGTTTTTTTAAAACTTTAGGACAAAAACTGGGACCTAAGGTTTATCGAACTTACCAAAGGAGATATTATTAATTTGATCACCCATCTGGTGATCCGACATTGCAAAAATTTTTACCAAAGTTGCAATGCAAACCTTTTTGCAATCGAGCTCCTTAGAGTACATTTACTGTTAGCAATTTACTATTTTGTACATAATCATTTTAGCTTTGTCTCATTTAGCAATTATATTACATTTTTATTAACTAGTCAGCAAACAGCAGCACGTTCTTATTAGTTCATTTATTTATATAGGCTCAGTAAGTAATTACCCTTCTGATAAATACTCAAGTTATAACTTAATTAATATCAGATATGAAGTCTATTATGTCGAGGTATAAGTTTCAGATCATCGGTTCAGGGTGTACCTGAATATATTTATTACATTAAGAAAAACTTTTCATCACATTAAATTGTGTACGGTGCCTTTATATAAATATCTTTCACACTTGACTGTACTTTTTATATACGCTAAGCAATTTCAAGCCGGAGGAGAAACATTAAAAACTTTGCGTATTGGCGTTCGGCTCTTGAGAATGGGGCATGCTACGTACAAATTTGTTTGTTTTTGCTTCGCCAAATTAAGTATTTCGCTCTTCCTTTGAATTTCGATTACAAATTTTGCCGTGCACTCTTTCGAGACGTGTAATAACGTTAGCATAAAACGTACATTTGTACGAGAGCGTGGAAAATTCATAAGCAACTAGTCTGGTAAATTTATTTAGTACAACGCCATTAACAAAACTAAGAGCACAAGAGTATGCGTCTATTTAATTGAATACACTCGTTTGTAATGGTTAAGTTGTAACATTTTGTAAAACTTTAACCTATCTTATCGTTTCAAGTTAAGGTCCATATTACAGTGGCATGTGAATGCCGTAATTGTCGGCTGTACTTACTACTTACACCGACGGAGACAAAAGGGAGGGAATGTCGCGTAATGGCGTCACCAACATTTCATGTGTCAAAACATTTATTGTGACAGCTCGCAGCATTTTGTATGTACAGCGGAGGCAAATGTATGTGCATTTCTCGGCTCTTAATCATAGCTCCGCTTATGAATGTCGGATCCCCTTAAAATATCGTGCTGCTTTGTGGGACCTGAATCCTGACAGTTTGGGCACAAAATATGCCTTAGGCTTAGTGGAATGTCTAATTAAAATTTTGAGTAGCTTGAATAGAGTTTTCTTCGGTACAAACAACATCTCATTGTAGCATTTCTAAATAAGTTATTTGTTTAGAAGGAAATCATCGTTACTTTTTATATAGGTACTTACCTAGCTAAGTTACCTTACATATTGTTTTAACCCCTCATTAGTAAGGGCTCCACGTACAGCGTGTAACCCCTACAATATGTTTTAAACTAGTTGCTTCGCTTTAATCACGCTAGAGATACATTTTAGTAGGCTTTAGTTTTGTCCTTTTCCACATGATTTGTAAATTTTTATTTATACCTATAACTGTAAAAAATAAACTTTATTTTGAAGTATAGGACTTTAAACATACACAATAATATATCTTTGATCTGTAGAACTTAATTATTTATTTATTGGCCCTATGCTTGAAAAAAAAACTGTTAAATTCTTCATTAGACAGTTTGACCTGTCAGTGTCATGTGAAGGTCACGTGAACGTACAGTCAACATTAATACCGATCGAAGGAAAACGAATGGTCAAACAATAATGTTTACGTTGGCGTAGAGCAGACATAACTTAATTGTCAATATGGTTAGAGTATTTTTTAAGAAAACACAATCGTTATTAGCAGTTATGGCTTAAATAATATTCTTAAAGACTTTTTATTTCTATTATTTACGAATCTGATTATGACTTGAATAATATTCTTAAAGACATTTTATTTATCTTATTTATCTTTTTATTTCTCTTATTACTCTTTCTAGTAAAACTAGATATGAAATAATGCAAAGTAGCTGACTAATTAAGACTGCAACGATACAGTACCACGCGGCGCATCAACTTCATAATATATCATGGAGACGAGGGTCCGGCCTGACTTGCGCTGACAACTGTCCAGATAGAATTAGCCTCAACTAGGCTTAACTGTGGACATCGTTTGTCTTGCTTACACTTACCCTTTGTAGGAAAAACTTCGAAGAATCTTCGCCTTAAAATTTCGTGCTTAACAGTGTTATTATGGCAAGCTCTCGTCTCGGAGGCCAAGACACACTTGTCATTGAGCCATCGGAGTAAGAATAAAAAAGTGTTATTGTTTTTTATGAGCACCGCAAGTTGGTTGGAGTCTTTCTTTCACCTGTGGTAGAAATAGTCAATAGCTTTGTTCTGAAAACAATTTTTCGTTCAATTTTTTTTTTTAGTTCATCTGAGATTTGACATTGCATTTGTCACTGATTGCGAATGTAAATAGTACCTATTATTTATTATTGACGATGTCAAGAAATTTCTTTTTGTATCATAACATACATACATTAGATAAAACGTCGGTGTTAAAAATTCGTATAGTTAGTAACGTCACAAGAGAGTTTAACAACACCATTGTAACTAAGAGTATAAAACTACAATGTAAAACAAACGTAATTGTCGTAGTCAAAATTAGTCGTAAAGGTCCATTCACAAAAACCGGTCGTTTATCTCGATAAGTACGCGAATAAAAAAAGTTAACCGGCTGTTTAGGTTGATATTAATACATCACAATGGAGGACGTCAATTTATCAAGCGGACAGGGGACTGAGTTGCGGCGACACAGTCGCCAGTTGAAATTACTTGTAACCTTGTGGGAGGTCGGCCTGTATGGATGGATCGCGATGGATCTCGTTATCATTTATCAATTATGTATTTATAAAGGTGGCGTCAACAATGAACGGTGCGATACGTTTTTATTATTATGACATGGAATCGTCGATTTTGAGCGAAAAATATTTTTTATTACCCGACTGCAAAGGAAGGGTATTGTTTTTCGCGCCTGTCTTGTATGTAATATTTTTTATTACCTCATATCTCTAGAACCGCTGAACGGATTTACATTATTGAGGTATCGTTAGATTCTTCTTAGCTGCCCAAGTATTCTTAGATAGGTGACGTTAAAAATAAACAAACATGGCGGCTGTGCCACGCCATTCAAGTTGGTGAAAATCATTTTTTTTTTCGAATATTATGGTTATCAAATTAGAGGGCTCAACACAAGGATTTCAAAAAGGTATAATCATGAAATTTGTCTAACTAAATAGACATAAATAAATTTTATGTAACATCATACATAACATGCAGTCGGAGGCATAAAATTTAATGATAAGTCAAATCATTCTCACTTTGTGCGTACCTCCGACTGTGTGTTATGTGTGATGTTGCATAAATTGAATTTTTATCTTGTTCCGGCCTTTTCAATTGATTTTCTTCTATTTAGTTACTTAATATTTTTTATGCAGGCGGGTTTTTTGTTTTTTTTTTTAATTTTTTCTTGTTGCTTATGATTCGTAAATTAATTGGTCGTTCAAAATAGCAGCATGTGTTTCAATTGTTTATAAGAAAGTACGTTGACTTTTTTGGTTTGAAATTTTAGAATTTATTTGATTACTTTCATTAGTTCACTAAGACTTTGCAAATAGCTTCCGAAATTATGACCTGAGTTTTTTTTATTGTGACACAATTTTGTAATTAGTATCTCGACTATGTTATGTTATGTTAAAATAATTATCCTTACGACATCCTTTATGCCTGTAATGTAGAAAAATTTACAATATCATATAATAGTGTAAACAACGTATAACAGAAAAGTGTGGTCAAAATGAAAAGATCCAAAGCGTATCCGATCTAGATCTTGTATGCAGAGTTACTGAAACATATTTATGAAATTTTTTTGTTATGAAATTTTTCATTGAATATGTCTAATGTGACGTCACATCAAAATAAACAATTCACAGTTTAGTAACCTCTGTGTACTTACATTTATGGTCACTACTGCTTGTTTACGCGTGCCTGACGTGCATGGCTTCACCAATATAAATATTTAATTTACCATTGCATGACAAATTAAAGTTTACAATTATGTCTCAGTATGATCTAAATCGGATACACTTTGGATCTTTTCATTTTGACCACACCTTTCTGTTACACGTTGTATAATTATATGTACTAGCGGTCGCCCAGTAGTCGAAATTCGACCGTAATTTTTATATTAAGGCTGCACGGATCCGGATTACGGATCCTAAGCAATGAAAAATTAAAAAAGATAGAATGTGAGTTTGGATTGGCATTGACAGATGTCGGCCGCATTAAAGACAAACAATACGTGTGTGTCAAATACATGGTAGTGTGTGTAATGTTGCTTTTGTTGATTTAATGTATTTTTTTATGCATAATTTAAAAAAATAATAATATTCGGATAACCTTCTCTATAAAAACTATAAGTGTGCGAAACTTCATACTCCTCCGTCTGCGCAATTTTCATAAAAACGGGTACAAAGTTTTTTCTTCACGTATTAATATATAGATTTAGTTTTTACCTAAATAAACAGTTATTCTCCGAAGAGAGACGATCAACAAAATGTTCAATTCCTGACTTTTGCGTTTTCTCGTTATTACGTTTGGACACGAAAATAATTTATCGGAACAACAGGGCATCGTCATTATCCTGTCAGCCAGCGAGATACAAATGCGGGCTTTTCTGTTAAATATTTTTCAGGCAATGGTTTATTGGTTTCACTTGGAATACGGAAGAGTCTCGTACAATCAGGCAACACCGTACCTTTGTAAATTTCGTTTTGTTTCTTACCCTATTCTAGGCATATTTGAGACAATTAACTTACAAAAAATTTCGAGTAAAAAAAATTCGAAAGAGTTCGAAAAATATATAATTCCACAAAAAAAACACTGCCAAGTATAGGGTTAATATGGAAAGTCAGCATTAGTAACTTATTTAAATCATTTGAAAAAAGTTTATTTTAAAAGTATTTTTATGCTTAAAAACCAAAAGAAATTTTGTAACGAAGAAGTACATACGTGATGTACTTACTTTCTTGTGAGTAAGTAATTATTAAGAGCGCAATTCAAAAAATATTTTCAAATCATAATGCTGCGTTCTTTTAATGTTTGAGCATTTGATTTGAAACATTTATTTAATGTATGTTAGAAAAATAATTAATTAATAACAGTTAGTCCGCGCTCGTGTCTCACCAACTAGCAGAGTGCTCAACTTTAAGTGCTGCTTGACCGAATTGAGCCTCTCTACTTTTTCACTTAAAAAAACTGAGCGGAGACGACAAGAAGTGTTTCCAAAAAGAAGTATTTTTCTGTAACGCAAAAGTGAGGGTGAATTTCGGAACCTCATTGACTGCTAGAGTTCTAACTCTTTTATGTGTTTGATAAGAAAGTAAAGAAAAGTAGCCTATTAACAGTCCAACTGCTAGACAAAGGCCGCCGCCATTGAAATCGTTATCGCTACTACTGATGAGTATTGATCTGGGACTTGAAGCCAGGATATCTGGCCGAGAGTCCTGTCACCCGGCCACCGAGGCGTTCATTTTCTCTTTATTTCGATTGAATTTAAGTATTGCAGACGGCTCTAAAACTAGCCCTTTGATTATACATACCAATTTTCATTTTACGTCCCAAAAGGATTTTACTTTTACTCTGGGAATCTAACACTCGTAGTTCGTACCATTTTGGAGAATAATACCTCGTCGAGCGTATGTCGTTGTATTGTTACAAAATGCTTTTATACCTATTCGCATAAACACTAATATTATATTTCTTTAACATCCGTGTTCCTTCTAATAAAAAAGTTGTTACTACCTACATGAACGACATAAACATTTTGAATTACGAGCAGATGTTGTGAAAGTTTCAGGCCCGGTATCAAAACGTAATCGAGACGAGAAAGAGGCTTTTGTTTTATTTACCCGATAGTACCGGGGGAACAGCTAAACTGTTAGGGGAAGTTCCAAGTTTAATTAGCTAACGAAAAGTTTACCAAATTCGCACAGTTGCGCACTTAATCGATAAGTAAAAGTTCTCGTAAATACTTGGCCGAACATATCAGGAATCTAATAAGCAATGAACCGATGGAATGTCAGAATTGACTTACGTTTTTCTAACGAAAGAGTTTGGTTTGTACGTCGTTAATAAATCGTCGTTAAAAAGGTTTTATAGCATCCTTAAATAATGCATCGCTACAAATTATGGGTATTGACTTAATTACTTGACGACCTCCGTAGTAGAGTGGCTTGCACGCCGGTTTCTGGTGTTGCCATCTCCGAGGTCTCGGGTGTGATTACCGATCGGGTCAATGTAGTAAACGAACTTTTTATATTTTCTCGGGTATGGGTGAATGTGGCTCCGTCGTTGTTCCTGATTTTCATAACACAAGTGCTTATGCTACTTTCTTTGGAGTCAAAACAATGCATGTGAGTTATCTAATATTTACTATTTATTTATTATTTTGCTTGCCAAATGCCGGTTGGTGATATCACTGATCACAACCACTTATAAAAACTGGGCGGAGACGACAAGAAGTGTTTCAAAAAAGAAGAATTTTTCTGTAACGCAAAAGTGATATGACATGAGCAACTTGGTAATGAACCTTTGGATATCAAGCCTAGCGCTTTGCCACCGTATTGAAATATCTAAATTTATTGAAATAATTAAAAAAAAAATTTTCCTTAATAATTAGTAGAGTAGAGTAAGAAGAAAAAGAAAGAGTAGAAAAGAAGAGAGAGTAACAATTTAATTAAAATAGTCGTTTTCCGTTAACAGGTTGACTACCGCTGGGCCCAGACACAATAGAAATTCAATTGTTTGTCGCTCAAATGGCGTTTATGGTGTTAAAATATGCGATTTCCCGCTATTTGTATGTTGTTCGTAGTTTCTTTTCTTATGTATCCTGCTTCGATCAACAATACACTAGATAACCGGTCAGGGTGTCAAAAACGGCCGAGCGAATAACGCCTCACATTCAAAGTGGGGTCTTATTTCTATTTAGTTCGCTGTTGACTGCGCCAACATGATGACGTACCACAATGCATCAGTGTGTATTCAAAAACTGTAAAAATAACTATCGAAATAAAAATATATCGGAAGGAATATCATACTTTCGGTAAGTAAATGCTTTTTCATAACATAAATAATAAAATACCTAACTGTTTTTATGAAATAACAATCTTTAATTTTTAAAACCAACCCACGCGCCAACATTTGCTAATGTTTGGCCAACGTATTTTTGCTCTGGGACAGTGAATCTATGGAGTAGTTTAAAAAAATTTATAGATAGGTACTTCTCAATTATATTTTTTATTTCTAGATTTCCTGGCGACCCATTTCAATGTGCAAAATGGATTTCCATAGTAGCGGAAGAGAGACAGGAGGCTTTTTTTAGACCTAAAAAAATCTATAATTTGCTCAATACATTTAAAAAAAATCCGATATTATGGGGAATGCACAAAGACGTCGATTGAGGAAAACGGCTATCCCCAAATTTAATAATTTAAATTTGAATTTGAATTTGGTTTATTGTTCTTTATATGAAAACCACCTCAAATAATGTAAATTGTTACATAAATAAAACAATTTGATTGTGATTATATTGTTGTTTACATTACAATTTCTCATCAGGATTCTTTCATTTAAGCATGTTTTCCAACCATGCTCAAGGTAGGTATAGTTCAATATCAGTTAATTTGTACTGAATCTACTATTACATAAATGTATGCAAAGTATAATAAATTGCTTTTTGTATACAACTTTGCAGTCAAATGCATAAGCCATAAAATAAAATAAACCTAATTCCTTATTAAAAATAACTTCCTTAAAACAAAAAATAAATTACTAAGTGCGACTCCATAATATGACTCTGTTCGGAGCAAGTAAAGTCAATAATGCAAAAATTCGAAATGAAGTAAGTAACATTTCGTGTCTGCCATTTGCTGTTTTATTTTTATGTAATAAGGTCGAATTTGGATGTAAAAGGTCTTTGTATATATTTTTAAATACACAAGTGTTTATTTAAATTTCTTATCTCTTTCTGTCGTTTTCGACGTAAGATCGTAAGTGAACGTCTTAATAATCAAAACTGTACTTTATTCCTTGCAAAAAAAGTATAAATTAGGTTGAAATTATCAAAACTTAGGATAGTTTTTCTCCATTTATAGTAAAGTCAGCCAGTGCCATATTTGAGATTTGTTTTAGTTCGTGAGGCGTTATCTAGTGTATTGTTGATCGAAGGTATCCTGTTAAGGTTCATGAAATTATCTTTTTCCTTACAGCGACAGAATCAGGTAACATACAGATAGTAATCAGGTAGCTTATTAAAGCGAACACAAAACGTACCTAACTCTGCCAGGAATCAAACCTAAACCTCTACGAAGCCTTAGGAGGCGTAGCTTATAATCGTCTGACTGTTAGGTTAGGCTCGTTGGGCTCATGTGGAGAGATCACGTCACCACCGATGACGCTTACCCAGTTCGGTATTAATAAAACCTTACGACTATAAACAATTGAAAGCTCTTTTTTGGTCACCCATCCGATGGCACGACATTACAAAAGTTGCTTGACATTCACGATCGCAATTCAAACCCGCTAGCCGCTCCAATATGTAACTAATGATTATATTAATTCAACACTTGTTCATTCATTATACGGGAAGGCCACAGTACTTCCACGGCAACTTTGTTCTTGGCCGTAATTAATAATGTCGAACTGGTTAACATTAACAGGTGCGGGCTGGTAAAACTTTGCACCACTTGTTACTACGGAGGGAAAGAACTAATCAAATTAAAAGTTGTTTCTCGCCCGTACAGAAGTTCATTTCCACTATCATTATAATCTTATCCAACGTGTTTCGGGAGTACGGCCCTAATTTAACTTACTAAGTGAGGTATTGATCATATTCCGATGGTTGTTACAAAGTTTGTTTCAATTATGTGTACGTATCCTATAGTATGCTTTGTGGGGTAATCAATTGATTGAAGAGATGTCGCTTTGCTTTTCAAATGTTTCAGGTTTTAGCTTACTAATAGAAAAACGAAAAAGCGAGCAGGTAGACCAAGACGAAGATGGCGGGACGACCTTGATAGGTTCATGAAAGAATGGCATGATGTTGCAGGGGACCGGAATGTTTAGAAAAGTTTGGGCAGGTCTTGCCCAGGAGTGGGCCAGTTATGGCTGATATAATAAAATGAATAATAAAACTATAGTTTAATTTTGTTTTTTCTTAGGCGCGGGACACACAGAAAAGACGTAAAACGCGGGCGGGGCGCGGACGGAGCGCAGACGGAGCACCGTCGCGACTTTAGACTAGGCACGGACGTGACGCTGGGCGTCGCGAGAGATGAGGGTTTTTTCCGATATATCGAAACATCGAAAAAAATAATCAATATCGAAATTCGTATCAAAATCGACTTTTTTTATTTATCACTATCTCATCACTATCTAACTAAATTAGCTAGAATTCAAAGCCGTAAAAGATTTAAAAAAAGCGTTTTGTTTTGTTGTGCTGAATTCCATTAATGTAATCTGTGGTAGTGAGTGCGTAACTGTCACTGTCAGTGCGTTGCTTCAATCAAGTTATGTCATATTGTGTGCATGTGTGTTGCGTATACGCAACGGCCATTTGGTACTTTGATCTAAAATAGTTATTTCTTTCTTTATAAGTAAGAGTGTTGTGCGTGGTGTGGTTGCGAGATCGTCAATTGCTTGCTTTTTTATTTGGAATTCGTGCTTTTCGAATTTCGAATTTAAAAAAAAGCAGGTTTTCCCTCTTCTAATGTCGGTTAAAAATTTGACCGATATATCAAAATCTATATTTTTTAGCGATATATCGAGATCGATATTGATACTTTTAAAAATATCGATGCATCGATATATCGTTTTTTTTTCATTTTCGACTTCCCTAGCTATGTGTGACAGTGACGTGCGCGGCCCGCCCTGCACCCGCGCCTCCGCCCGCTCTCCTCCCTCGATCGCTCGCGACCGTGCCCTCTCTCTTCTGTATGTTTTACAATAGGGCGCAGGCGAGTCAGCGTCGTGACGGCGCCCTGTCTTTTCTATATGTTTTGCTTTGCGACGCTTCTATACATTTTGTATGAAAGGGACGCGGAAGAGACATTTGTCTGCGCCCCGTCTGCGTCTTACGTCTTTTCTGTGTGTCCAGCGCTTTAGACAGTTTTGACTTTTATTATTACTGTTTGACATAGTGAAAATTTAAACTGGTAACTGATGTAAATTTGAATTTAGGTATATTTTTTTCCTCGTTTGTTTTTTAACATATTGTGAGTTTAAGAGTTTTATTTGTGATGGAAAATGTCCTTTTATGATAGGGCATTTTCTAATTATTTTTGACGCTGTAAGAGAGAAAAGAGCTTGACATTTGCTGAGTTTCTTGTCGGTTTGAGTAGACTTACGAACCGATGGCATAATGACGTTCATAAGAGCTATTTGTAGCCTAAACTGAATAAATGATTTTGAATTTTGAATTTAAAATAATAGAAAAACATTTTTTGTACCATTATTGTATATTTTGTAAGGAAAGAAATTGATTGAAGTCGCTTCACTTTGTAATCCATGAACTGCAGTGGCCGCTTTCGCCGTGGGTTTTGTACTGGTTTGCCAGGTCTTTAAGATAAAATAAAGAAAAGAACTGTTACGAAAGCAAAGAAAAATAACAGAACACTGTTCAAAAGCAAAGAAGAAAGCAAAGTAAAACGCATAAACAATAAAAAAAAATAAAAAAAAAATAAAGCATACTAGTTTAAGCAGCTCAAGGATGACAACAAAATGGGAAACAAAAAGCAAAGAGCGTTGTCAGTTAATACTCGTAGAAAAAGTGAAGAAGTACCTAAGCAATTTAAAAAAATATTAAAGCTTAAAGCGTCAGCAAAAACAAAACAAAAAATTGAAATGAATTGTAAAGTTTTTGAGCAAAATTAACGTGCATAAAGTGTTTTATTACAATGTCAAATTGTTTGCGTATACTTACTTAAAAAATATAGAAGTAAATATTTTTTTTCTAAAGAATCACTCTTGATTTACTATATCGTAGCAAAATAATTATGAACTACTTTCGTGTCTCTATTTAGCAGGTGATTCAATTTCCATAGAATTTGACTGGAACCTGGTCCTTTGAGCCGGATTATTTTAAATATTCCTTTCCGGCTGTTGCTTGAAACACGGTTGAAATCGACATTTCGGGCAAGACGACGAAACTAAGAACGCAGTAATGTAATGCGAATCTCTTAGTAAATTCTGCATCTATCTATGTTGTGTTTTATGATGACATTTCACCTCTCCCGTCTAGCAATCAAAATGTTGTTCAAGAATTTTTAAGTGTAATCAAACTAATTTGCAAGTCTTTTAAAATATACTTCTCAAGTAATTTAGCACATTTAATTTAAAGTTTTAACAAGGCTAGATAGAGATAGTACATTATGTATATGTACATATGTTTTGTAGGCTTTTATTTTTGTCATGTGTCTACTATTTTAATAAAATAAATGATCATTTTTAAAAAAATCAATATAATTAATCCTTATCATGTTATACCACCTCTATTAATGCTAAGGCCGCGCCAAAAACTTCTAAAACTGATTTAAAAAATATCTGTACATATTTTGGGTACAATAAACGGTTCTATTACCTATATACTACTACTACTCTGAAGCTTTTTCGTTTTGGGGTCGGAAAGGTGAGGACGTGAAGGTAATGTTTGTACACTATGCCACATTAGCTGTCATTATATTCGATCTCTATTTCCACTTCAAATCGTGTGTAGTAAGTCATTAGCCTCCAGTAACTTTTGAAAAACATTATTCATATTAATAATAATGTACTGTGTATGTGTACCATGTTAAATCAACGAAAACACTGTCTTTAAATCGTTCGTACCAAATAAAACAGGATAATAATAAGACGAGTAGGTACAGTCAGTAAAAGAACAATCTATTATAGTGAAAAATAGAGCAGTTAAGTCGCAGGCTGGAGTTAGGAGTAAGTTATGATTCGCTAATAGCATGCTAAAGAGCAGCAAAGAGTCGGTCCATAATGAAGCAGAAAGCTTCGAGCATAGTTATTACTCGCGGACCATTTTAAAACGATCTCAATACTTCTTCTTTTTTCTTTTGCTCTGTTGAACGCGGAAGCGCGTTTGTAGTGCCCGATTCACGTTTGTTTCACAATACCTTTTTTAATGAGCGTTACTCTCGAAATTGCGACGTACGTATGCTTGTATTTCACGTATCGTTGTGCACGGAATATTTGTTCCACGTTTTTATTAAAAAACTGGTTGCGCCAGATCGTGACTTTTAAATTTGCCGCTCAAAATTGGTTACAGGCATTTCTCTATAGCTATCGTAATATTTTCATATTTGATAAAAGTAATTTGATTGGCGCTTTACAAGCTTCCTTTACCCATCTCCCTCCAATACATACCTTTGTTGCACAAGAGCGAGACCGAAATTTAGAACGCCGCACGCCGACGAGCTTGCTGCGGCTGCAATCGCAAATTAGTACAATGATAACATTTGGAAAAAGATGGCCTCACGCGCCTAAAGGAGATCCCCATTTTTGTCGTTTGATAGCTAATACCGCGTTACGAGTGTTAAAAACTGTGAGAGACCACGCGCTGGTGGTCCAGGTCCGTATTCCAGCCAAGTTCATCCACCGTCACCACGTGGTGCCTACTGCTGCTTGCTGATCAAGTTATTCCCTCCTTTTATTTCCATTGAATGGTTTACTCATTGCCCTTGTCGCCATCCTTCGTAGTTCGAAACATCGCCTAGCCTAGTATAACGCCAATAAAAAAATACAGTACACTATAATTTATAGCATCGCCCGCGCCATACTTTTGTGGTTCTTCGAGCCAGATAGAAGAACTAAGTATCGAGCTAATGAGCTTGGCTAATATCAATAAAGCGTACAGCTCGAGACGCGCGAGAGAAACTTTCTTACTTACCGATATATCATCACTGTTTTGTACATGGAAGTACACAATGCCCCCGTACGCCTTCTCACTAGCGTCTGCGAATCCAATGACTGAAACGACACTATTCTTTGAAATGCCAACATGGCTTGGAATTTTTATTCGCTTGTAGTGGTCATGCAAGTAAACTCGCACGCTTGAACGCAGCACCAGATCACGTCGGGGTCACCAGTGAAGTGGTTCGGATAGTACTCCCAATACCACTTGCAACAATGAAGCTAATCAAGGATTGGGTATTTAAACTTGCAATTAAAAAGTCCCAACAACGTTTAATACTATAGTATACTTCAGTATAACACAGTGGGTCCGAGCTGCTGGTGTGCAGGGCTGCCACGCCAGACCCAGGTATTTGTGCCGTTATTCAGCGCTTACCGCAGCAGCCCCCACATGCACATGAAAGAAGTGGCGCGAACATGCAAGGGAGCCACGGTGTCAGCACGGGTTGCATCCCACACCAACGGCCTGCCAAGCTTCCAGGGCCCAATGGTCATTCCGTCAGGTCTCTTGCCATCGCTGCGAGAGATACCAGCTGGCTTTAAGACAGCCGGTAAACCAACGGTAAGTTTATTATTCTTTGGTTTTATTAAATTTATATGCATTCAATTACAATTTATAGCTGATATTTTAGTATTGATCACAGACAATCCTGTTAGCTTTACAGGATATTAGGATATAGGAAAGTACCTAGTTAACTACATGCAACTTGTTAATGGTTATAAATAAGTGAGTAATTATTTAAAGTGAAAATCATTGTTAACAAAATTAGCTGCGCTGAGCTCACAGGTAAATTTATAGTGTATAATGTTATCTCATTTTAAGTGAACTGTATGTAAGTTCTTATTCAATTCAATTCAATTCAATTTATTTATTCACTTAGATAACAGAGATCCAATTATGGTTAGTAACAATGTGCACTTAATAACTATGTTAGTACATTTTAATTCAAAAATTCAATACATCTAATAACAATTAATAATAATAATAATAATAGTAATTAATAAAGTAAATGTCATTTTATTTATTTACTTGTCAGTACATGAACCATACAACAATGGTTCACGTACTGACAATCAAACCTGTTCGCAAACATGTTTAGGATGCTGTTGGTTGTTGTTGCTGTTATGGGAAGTAAAATGTCTTAAACTTAATAATATCCTTTTAAACTTTTATTATTATTAAATTCAATTAAAAGTATCGATGTTTTTAACCTGCTATATTCACCATATTTTTTTGGTTGCTACGCGTATAAAAAAAACCTTATATTTATATTATTTTAGTACTAATATTTGTTTTATCTCTGTAAAATTGTTACTGAACAAACATATTTGATTTTTTGATTTATTTAGATTTCTCTTAGTAACGTCACGTTACATATACTTTATGTAAGTATGTAATAAAATAACAGCTACAGTTTAAGTGTTACGATTTAATTTAATTATCAATTATGAGTTCGTATGATTTCAGTATCATAGTAAGCCGTCATAGTTTTATAAAAACTTCAATCAGAAAATTATTTTATTTTATGACTAAATAATCGATTTTTATTCCTTTTTTCATTCATTTATGAAACCAGTACCCTTATCCAATTTATAATTCGTATTTATTTGAAGATTTCATTACTTTAACTTTTACGTAAGTAGACTTTAACTTAGTATAAATGATAGCAATAATCGGTTTTTAAACAAGTTCTTTGTACATTTGCTCTTTGGAGCTTTAATTACATGCCTCACAGAGCTCTGAAGAGGACCCGCTGGCGTTTCATAATAAGTAAGATGGATGAAATCGTTCTGCAAAGCATTTTTTTTAAATTACACATTATACCTACTAAAAGCAGGCATGTGTAAGAATAATATACCTAAATACCTACCAAAGCCGAAGACATTTTTATTATACGTTTACTTTGTTATCAGAATAATTAATTCAAAATTTCTGATTGAGATAATATCTTCTAATATATAAAATTCTCGCGTCACAGTTTTCGTTGCCATACTCCTCCGAAACGGCTTGACTGATTTTGATGAAATTTTTTGTGCTTATCCGGTATCTATGAGAATCGGCCAACATCTATTTTTCATCCCCCTAAATGTTAGGGGTAGTCCACCCCTAAATTTTTTTTAAATTTTTTATGGCAAAACAACGTTTGCCGGGTCATCCGGTATCTATGAGAATCGGCGAACATCTATTTTTCATCCCCCTAAATGTTAGGGGTAGTCCACCCCTAAATTTTTTTTTAATTTTTTATGGCAAAACGACGTTTGCCGGGTCACCTAGTAAAGTATATATTTAATCATAGTATACTCGTACAAGCAAGAATCGCGCTAGAGAATACGGACAAATGTCACTAACTGTTACTTAAAAATAAAAACGTTTATTTACGTTTCCTTCTGCGGGCCTGCTGGCAGATATTTCAGAACTGAAATAAGCAGCACCCTTGTACAGTCGGCGGCAAATTAACTTACCCAAATTGTCAAATTTCTACAATCAATTTTGAACTTTATTGTTTGGTAATAAGGATTAATATTAATTGGAGAAATTTGACAGGTTTGGGTAGGTTGATCTGCCGCCGTGTGTACTGCATTTACCCGTAGAGCTTATTTTGTTGCCCTTATACATATGCGCATAAACTTGTAAATAAAATAAATAAATATAGATAAATAAATAAATACAATTCGTAATAAAAATCCTTTAGAATAGAAATGAAATAGATTGATGAATGAGCTTGACATGCATGTCATTTAAACGTATCGTTGACTTAATATGTCAATCCCGTACAAATAATTTTATTTAATTTCTATTCTATTAGCGTTATGCCACTTGTCTAGGGGCGCTAATGCTTACTATACGTTAAAAAAACGACGGGTTGCACTCTGGGAGTGCCGGCAGAAGTGTAAACTTGAATATTAACGTTGTGCATTTTTGATATTTTGGAATGGTTAGGGAATAATTTTGAACGAATTGCTTTAATTATCAGTATAAAAGTACTCTCATTTATGTGGTAGAATACAATATTTATTTATTGGGCTATCGTACACAAACATGACAATTTATATTACATTAAAAAGTTATATTAAGTTATATTAAAAATTTATATTACGCCGCGCCAGCTGTCTACTCTCCATCCGTCTTACGAATTTTCGATCAGGTCACGTGTCCTGACGCGAGTTTAAAATTTTTTACTCATTCTTCTACTCTCCATCCGTCTTACGAATTTTCGATCAGGTCACGTGTCCTGACGGTCACGTGTCCTGACGCGAGTTTAACATTTTTTACCAATTCCAAAAAAAGTGCACAACGCCGCTAAAGAAGTTTTCACTTCAAAAAAAATTTAGAATTCTTCGGTAGTTATATAATATTGTTGTTTCTTTTCTCAATGTTTACATTGATGCCATATATAATGTACAATGCATATATTTTCTTAATGTCTCTCGGAAAACTTCGTGTTTCGGCTGTCGATGTCGTCGGATTTCTGGAACATGTCATGGAAATTAATATTTATTTGCATTCGGAAATGCGATGATTACTCACTGAGAGCCATTAAGAAAATTATTATTACTATTTTTAGTTCCTGTTTTTTAATGTGACTTTGTGTATTACCAATAAATATTTATTCATTCATTCATTCAAAATAGAAACACCTGGACCTACACCTTAGAATTAAAAAGCTATAAGCATATCTGGTTCCTGGAGTTGCCAATTCAATTGTTACACATCGGTGTATGCTAAAGCCTGCATTCCGCGCCAGATTTGCCGTGGCGAAACATATCTAGCTATTTCCTGTATGAGGGAAATTGGCTTCCGTGAGCCCGTGTCGGCAGTTTTTCTTAGATTTACTCCCACATTGAAATTGGCTGTGTATTTGTTCTCCATTTTGTTTCATACATTTTTTTACTTTTATTATAAGTGTGTCAGATACACTAGTGATTTTTTCAATCATCGCGTAACATTGTTTATACTTATATATTTATTTGTTGGTTTACCAATGTTTAATTTATTATGATCATTACCATCAGTTCAACCAAAAGTCGTCCATTGGTGGACAAAAGCGTCTCCCTAGGGTATCTACGACGACCAGCTTTGTGCTGTTCGCATCCAGCGGCTACCCGCGACCAATGCTTGCTAACAACATTATCTATCTATAATATTGATACTCAAATTAAAACAATATAGCAAAAACTTATAGGTAAACACCTCATGCATGAGAAACATATACTTCAGACTTTTATTAAACTTAATGTAGCATATACTTATTGGAAAAATGTATAGTTTTGACGTGACAACGTCTTATAATTCGATAGAGCCAGCTGCACGCGCGAAAAAGTTCGGCGTTACCTCGCTCTGAGGCGTTCTATGTAAGGCTTGAAGTGCAAGCGAGAGCGCGGAACGAGCGACAAAGAAGCACAATCGGCTGAGTAGAAATTTAGCCGTGCTGCTGTGCAAGCCCGTGTCCGGCATCGCCACCGCGGTACTTACCCCCAACACCCCCCGACACCCCCAGCACCTCCCGACACCACCAACTCCTCCCGCCTACCTGTTCGACGGGCTGCTGCTGCTGTGCAAGCCCGTGGCCGGCATCGCCACCGCGGTACGTACCCCCAACACCCCCCGACATCCCCAACACCTCCCGACACCCCCAACTCCTCCCGCCTACCTGTTCGACGAGCTGCTGCAGGCTGCTGTGCAAGCCCGTGGCCGGCATCGCCACCGCGGTACGTACCCCCAACACCCCCCGCCACCCCAAACACCTCCCGACACCCCCAACTCCTCCCGCCTACCTGTTCGATGGGCTGCTGCAGGGGCTGCTGTGCAAGCCCGTGGCCGGCATCGCCACCGCGGTACGTACCCCCAACACCCCCCGACACCCCCAACACCTCCCGACACCCCCAACTCCTCCCGCCTACCTGTTCGACGGGCAGCTGCAGGCTGCTGTGCAAGACCGTGGCCGGCATCGCCACCGCGGTACGTACCCCCAACACCCCCCGACACCCCCAACACTTCCCGACACCTTTTTACGACGTTGTCACGTTCAATTATCGTCAGTAAACCGACTTTACAGACAACCAATTTTTTTTTTTAAATTTTGTAGTACCTATATTTTATTAATGGCTTGTAAAATAAGTTGTACACACCGTTTAAAAGAACGCCTATCGTTACTTCCGCGTTCTTTTTCCTTTTTTCACTGTTACCCTGTCCGAAGTGAGGCAGCGTTCCAGTTTTTCAATATTGAAAAGTTGTTTGTGTTTAACTTACAACTTTCCTTCGACGCTTTCACAGTAGCCAACGTATTAGTTTCGAAAGCGCTTCAAAGTAGAAACCTAAAACTAACTATTTAGTACTTACTGCAAGGAGTTTTAGATTATTAAAATCACATAGCTGCCTTTTAAGTTTGTCGAATTAGACTTGCTATAAAAGTTGGGTTTTAATATTTTACATGGGGTCCTTTGAACGATGTGTGAAGAAACAATTCCAATTCTAGGATGGCTAGTTTGGCATAATACACATAATACACTTTTAATATATGTATTAGCTGTAAGTTTTCAAAAAAAAAAAAAAATCCTGTTCCACTTGCTCTCTTTGCGTCTGGGCTCCATTTCTGATTTGTTAAGCATTTACAAAGGAGAAATGGAGCCCAGACGCAAAGTGAACTCACTGTTTGTTATTGGAAATTATATTGTAACGATGTACCATTGACATTGACATTGACAGCTAGGACTAACTAAGTGTAATGTTCCATACGAGCCACAAGTGACCTCTAGTTTTAATTTGTTTACCCATCCTGTGACCAGGTATTGAAAAAGTAGCTTAATTTGCAAGATTGCAATCCAAACACATGCCGTTACGCTCATGCCGTCATGCTTCACCAAAATATATAAGATGCTTTATCTATAAATACTAATCTTAGAATAACGTTGTTAATCTAAGATACTAATATTATAAAGAGGAAACCTTTGTATTTTTGTATGTATGTATGTTTGCAACGAACAAACTCAAAAACTACTGGACTGATTTAAAAAAATCTTTCACCATTAGAATGCTACATTAGCGCTGAGTAACATAGGCTATATAAAAAAAAAATATATTAAATAAAATACTAAAATCGACAATTTAATTTTCCAATACAAAATGATTTGTTTGTTTTGTTGTCATTGAAACTATTGATATATATTTAACTCAATGATGGAAACTGTCAAAGTGGTACGAAGTCCACTTGATCAGCTAGTAGATTATAATACTATGACAGTTTCTTAATAGACGTGTAATAGGTAAAATTCCCAGATGAAACCTAATTCTAATATGTACCACAATTAATTTAGAAGGTGTTTATAGGTATCTGCTAATGCTATTGGGTAAGATAGATCACGTTAATGTAATTAGCATATTAACACAACAAAGACGTCAAAAGCCTTGTGATAATTGTCTTTAGCTAATTAGCACGTAATTGAATCCATCCGATAACAAATAAATCAACAGTACACGCAAATTAATTGTACACACGTATGCACATTACACACCACACGACAAACTGTCAAATGTCCCCAATAGATTTTGGACTTTATGTCTTAGTCATATGGTTGAACATTTGTTGAAGAAATTTGATAGTTTTGTATGGATATCACACTATCATCATCATCATCAGCTCATTTTATGTCCCCACTGTTGGGGCACGAGCCTTCCCTATGGATGGATAGGGAGAACGGGCCATAAAACACCACGCGGGCCCAGTGCGGGTTGGTGGTTGTTAACGACTGCTAATGCAGCCGGGACCAACGGCTTAACGTGCCTTCCGAAGCACGGAGAAGCTCAAGATGATAAATTTTTGATCACCCATCCGATGACCGGCTTTTGTGAAAGCTAATGGTGAAACTCAATTGGTTTGTCTCATAGGAGTCGGAGCATTGCTAGAATCAAAGAATCTTTAGGTAAACGGAATTCCTGCCTTGATTGCTGTGTCAGAACAACTTAACCGCCTCTGTGGTCTAGTGGCTAAGACCACCGGTTTAGACCCAGAGGTCTCGGGTTCGATTCCCAGCGGGGGGTACATGTTTGTGTACTCGGTTTGGTTGGTGGTAGGGCTTGTTTGTCCGCCTGGCTAGCTACCACCATCTTATCTAAACATGTCGCCATAACATCAATGTTTGTAGCATTGTTGTGTTCCGGCAGCCAGAGATAAAATAGCCAGTGCCTCACTAGTTGAGGTTCCCGGGTGAAGTGCGCTTCCGTCATTGGCCTTATCATCACTTAACATCAGGTGAGATCAAGGCACTGTGCTTACCCGTTAATATAAACAAAATAATTTTTCGTCTGCTTAGTGCCAGATTCGTCCTACATACAATTCAAATTCTATTGTGTCTATATTCATAGCAGACGTCAGATTAAAGAATCACTCCCTTGACAACTGTATAACAACAAAATTTCACAAGTCTCCTCTTCCGAAATATTTAATGTGACATCTTTTTATAACAGCATCTTTTTTAATGTATCGAATTCAAGCGTGTTGTTTAAACTAATACCCATGTCTGTGTCTATGTCTCTAAACTGTCCCACTCCTGGGCGAAGGCATCGATCATTATAATAAAGTCATCGCTACAAGTGCTAAGTGCTGGCTTTATTATCACGCTTCTCAATAAATGCGGGTTGGTGATCCCGGGTATCAAAATCCGAACCTCATGTTGGGTATTAAGATCAGAAAAAAAACTTACAATTAATAATCTGTACAAATGGATTTGGACACTATTCGATAAGTATTTGGTGAATTACTGCTTCAGACCTTGATATTAATATAAAAATGTGTTGCTGTATTCACACAATAAAGTGATAAATGTATTAGTAATGTATCTAACAATTCTCTAAATTACTGTATTCCGTTGTTCAACGCTGCTTTAGCTGGCAACTTGGCATCTGCGCCAAGATATCGCTGCACCGCTAACCATGTGTGGAAATGTTGTAATATATTATAAGTATAAGACCCTGTCGCTCTATTATTTTAATTTTTGCCATGGAATTAATTCCATACCAACTTATAAGTTGACAGAAGCTACTTTGAAAAGGTACAAAAGTACTTATTTGTTTTTAGACTCGACTATACTTAGTTGAGCGACGAAACGACACGAGCACGAGCTACAGCTCGTGTTCATCGTGAAACTCACTTAAGTATATATTTTTTTGACTGCTTAGACTATTTTATAAATGATCTAATCATAATTTTATGATAGTTTATAAATATGAATGCTTAAAAAAAATTGTTTGCTTTAAGCGGGGTTGGAAATAACGACATTAATTTTTCCAATTTCGTATAAAAAAACGAGATTTAATATTCATGTACAGCCGAAATTAATAACCTATCCTCACCAAGAGATACTAGAGCTTTGTTGCTTAGTTATTTCTGTTAATTATCGGAAAATAACAACGGTTGCTTGGTAACTATACTAAGATAGGCCTATCTCTTACCAGATGTGGGTTATTAATTTCGGCTGTTAGTCTACCTGGTAGGGTAAAGCTGCCAAAGTGGTCGCGCTTCTAAAAGAGTATGTACTGGCAGACACGATTTTTTAGATTCAATAAATAATCCGTACAACCTATATAAACTATCATATTAAACCCAAAGACTCAATATTAATTAATATTAATGTCGAAAATTAATAGTACTGCGTACTGTTTGGAGTTTTAACTTAAGGTGAAGGGTAAGGCGCACTAGCGCCGCTAATGAATTTAATTTGATAACTGCTAAACTGGATTTTTTTTTCAAACATTGCGGACCTTCCGACACTAGGCAAACATCTATTATTTAATAATTGTGCACTACTTTTAGGCTTGTTTTTGTATTCATTCGCTAACACCAATGGCCATTGTTTATTAATAAATGCGATAATCCGTTTTGTGAATAAACCACGCAACAAAAAGTAGTGCACAATTATTAAATAAATACTATGGATGCTTTCCTGTTGTCGTACGGTACGCAATGTTAAAAAAAAGATCCGGTCCGTTAGTAATTGTCAAATTATCAATTAGTGGCGCTAGTGTGTCTTACCCTTCGCCTCAACATTTCATATTACAGTCACTAAGCCTGTTCTTCCAAAAAATACCATATAAAATACACTGACTGACTAATAAATCACAGGAACTTTGTCAGAGTAAAATCGTGAACCTTGTAAGCTATGCATGTTCTTGCAAAACAACAAAAAAACAAATGTATAATACTAAAAATTCATCGTCGTCTTATCACGTGTTTTTATAAATCTAAGTTAATATATTCAAGACGTTTCCAACTGTTAACGGACGCTAAACAGCCCCTAGCGTTGTAGTTTATGCCTAACTTAAGCCGGAATATTGTAAACGGCTGCGCTCGCAACTCCATCTCGGTGTCAATAAACAAAGAAAAACAAAGCAGAGATTACCCGATGAATTCCCTTAGGGTAAATCAGGCAGTGTGTGTAAGGAAGTTACGACAACGTTATGGTTAGCACACACATAGGTTACATTAGATTTGTGATTAAGAACTTGTATTTTTATAAATTACCATAATTATTTTTTACTTTTTATTTTAAGTGCTAATTGCTGAATTAAATATTTATATCACACAGTGAAAAAATTAAATGCTTAACCGACCCAGCCAGGAATCGAACTTGGTTCTTCCGCAATGCTACACTGACGGAAGACCCAGGATCGATTCCTGGCTGGGTCGGGTAGGCATTTAATTTTTCACTGTATTTTATAAATATTTACCATGATTGTGTTTCTACGTCAATATATTCAAAATGTTATTTTTTTTTATTAGCCTATTTTGTTTCCCACTGCTGGGCAAAGGCCTCCCTTTTCTAACTTTTATTCAAATAAAATCAAATTATTTATTCACTGAAAAAAGAGTAGGTACCTACAATTATGTTATTTTGTAAATAGTTCATTTTTTTGGCTAACGCATGTGAATGTGGATAACGAAACAAAACACAAGAGACAATTTAAATAATTTTACGTTAATTTACATTATAATACATTTATAAGTCAATTAACGGACGTTAAACAGCCCTTGAGTTACAGTCTGTGCCTAACATAAGCCGGGATATTGTGAGCGGTACCGCTCGCACCATCACCTCGTTTTCAATAAACGAAGAAACACAAAGCAAAGATTACCCGAGGAATACTCTTACCACTCGTCGACGCTCGATGACGACTGGCGTCTTGCAAAGACGCGGCCGGCGAGCTGGTTTCTAGTCCATCGCGTTTTTTCTATCACCGTGGACTAAGACTGCCGTAGTATAACGCGCAATGAACTTAAAATACGCTCGCCACATCGCAAGACGCTCATACTCGTGGCTGAGGCCTTAAAGAAAATCACTGGCACTGTTATGGCCAAGCGTGTACGCATACCACGTTACATTAAATTCGCGGTTACGCACCATTAGCAAAGATTTTGCGGCTTTAACTTAGTCTCAATTCCGTGCCATGACCCACCACGTGGCCCTATGCGGATTGGTGGGTTTTAACATCTACCATTTTATGACGACAACTAAGACTAACGGCTTAGTGAGCCTTCCAAACCACATTACAACTCTGGTTTTAATTTGGTGACAAGAAACGGCGCCATCTAGCTCCATCGAAATATAAGAAATGTTTTTTACATCCAGATATTGTTTTGGGAGGTGTTATAACAACTCCCTGTGTGGTGCCGGGGATAAATATTTGCACCACCCAATCTCTTTCCGTGGGTGTCGTAAAAGCCGACTAATGGACCATTCCAGAGGATGGGCAGCAGCATCTCTCTAAGGTTACCCTCAACCTACTGCGATCGCCAACCCGCCTGCCAAGCGTGGCGATTACGGCAAATACCCCCCATTCCTTGGGGGAGGCCTTTGTCCAGCAGTGGACGTCTTTTGGCTGAGATGATGATGATGATGATAACATTTTTAGTTAAGACCTAGTTTTAATTCCACAATTAATATTGCGGTGTCTGTAAATAGTTTTTAAAGCAATTCGTTCAATTAGTCATGTTAATGCAATTAGCATAAAACAACAAAGATATCAAAACATAAAACTAATAATTGCCTTCGTCTAAGCACTACCACAGTGTTAATAAACGAAAGAAAACAAAGCAGAGATTAAGGAAAAAAAAGCAGGCAGTGTGCGCAAAGAAGTTACGACACCGTTATGGCCAAGCGCGTAGGCACACCACGTAACATTAGATTCGCGGTTACGCACCATTAGCGAAGATTTGCCATAGCCCACCATGCTGCCATCTTGCGACGACCACAAAACCAATGGCTTAATATGCCTTCTGAACCACATATGAGCTCTAGTTTTAACTTGTCACCCATCAGGTGACCCAGTCTTGCGAAAGTTGCTTAACTTGCAAGATAACAAGCAGCGGTGCCATTTAAATTCATCATACTCTCTAAGGACATCTTATAACATTGTTAGTTGAAACCTAATTTTAATACCACAATTATTTAGGTCACTATAGGTAGTTTTTAAGTTTCGAATAGATCACGTTAAATAATATCAGCATAACACAATCAAAGCCAAGTAATAATTGTCTTTGTCTAACCACCACCACAGTATCAATGAACGAAGGAAAACAAAGCAGAGATTAAGGAAAATAGCAGGCAGAGTGCGGAAGGAAGTTACGACACCGTTATGGCCATGCGCGTAAGCACACCACGTAACATTAAATCGCGGTTACGCACCATTAGGGAAGATTTCGCAGTTTCAACTTAGTCTCAATTTCATGCCATAGCCCACCATGCTGCTATCTTGAGACGACAACTAAACCAACGGCTTAATATGCCTTCTGAACCATAAATGAGCTCTAGTTTTAACTTGATTACCCACCAGGTTACCCGCCATTGCGATGGTTGCTTTACTTGCAAGATAACAAGCAGCGGTGCCATCTAAATCCATAAAAATATTTAATCATTAAACATTCTCTAAGCACATCTTATAACATTGTTAGTTGAAACCTAATTTTAATAACACAATTATTTAATTAGATGACAACTTGTATAGGTAGTTTTTAAGTTTTAAGTAAATTACGTTAATGAATATAAGCATAACACAATCAAAGTCAAGTAATAATAATTGTCTTTGTCTAACCACCACCACAGTATCAATGAACGAAGAAAAACAAAGCAGAGATTAAGGAAAATCGCAGTCAGTGTGCCGAAGGAAGTTACGACACCGTTATGGCCAAGCGCGTAGGCACACCACGTAACATTAAATTCGCGGTTACGCACCATTAGCGAAGATTTCGCAGTTTCACCTTAGTCTCAATTCCGTGGACTATTAAAGGGGTAATTTCATTATAAGAATGGATCTCTTGAATAAGCGATGAGCGTCGAGGTGCGTTGGAGATTTAACTGTTCGTCGTGGGTTAAGGGTGCGTTCAAATTGTTTGTGGCGATTGTTTTTATTTAAATAATTAAAAAGGGGGTTTTATTCAATTAAAATAATATATTGTTTTCTAAAGTTTACGCGAACACTACACATTTAAATGAAACAACTTTTACGGATCTACTCGCGTTTATTTTATTTTACACATTATTAAATGTTTATCCTGACGTTTCGAATCCTTTACAGGGTCCGTGATCACAGGGAGACTGAGGTGTTGGTCATCTCATAATTAGTTAGTAGCTTGTATACCCTCATTTAATTTAATCGGGTGCGTTCCGTTTTACGCAGAAAGAGCTTATAGTATCTTTTGGTCTGGCAGTATGGTGTTGGGGCTGGGATTTAATATTTTGTATGATGGGGTCCCAGGCTGGTAGTAGACTCCAACCATCTTCTCTATTAAAATTAGGATGTTTTTTTAATTTCAATAGCCTCGCGTATCATCCTAGGGATGAATCGTTGTTCTCTAATTTAATTTTAAACTTTTATTTTATTAGTTAACGTACTTACCTAATTTGACAGTGAAATTTAAGTTTCAAACATCTTTTATTTACCTGAAAAAAAGATACTACAAAGATCGTTAGAAGTAGTAATAAAATAAACACTTCCACCTCCAATTTTAACAAAAAAAAATATAAACAAGTATAAATATCACACAAAAAATAGTTTTTTTAATTTCGATGTTAAGAAGGTTTTAATGATTAGCAACTCAACATAACGATGTACTCAGAAATTAATTCAATATTACTAAAAATAATAGTTAACAGTTCGTTACTTAGTTGATTTTAAGATAAATTAAGTAAGTAAAGTAAAGTAAATAGCCTATAACTGACCCACCGCTGGGCAAAAGCCTCCATCATTGAAATTGGGTAATGGCTTAATCACCACGCTTGCCAAATGCGGGTTGGTGATCACAAACCCGGGCTATGCATCGAAAAATCCGAAAGACATTTTTGGCCGACCTGGGATTTGAACCCGGGATCTTCGGATATCGGGCCGAGTGTTTTGTCACTCGGTCACCGATGCTTTAAGGGGGTGCCGTGCGGAATTTCGAAAATTTACGTGTTTTTAAGTCACTGGTGCTAGGCGCTGAATAGGTCATACACATTAAAAGGACTAGTGTAGGTTAGCTTGATCCTTTCACAAGGCCATGGTTGTCTTGGAATTTTAAACAAATACCCAGAAACTGCATAAACAATGCGTAAAAGTAATGATATCTAAAAACTTATTTCTTCAGAAACATTGTAAATATAGCACAAATGAAACAATGATCCGACATCAAAATGTTTGTATTGATATTCCGCAGGCCACTGTTGTCTTATTTTTCAATAAAAAAATATGAATATGAAAATATTACGACTTTTATTATTTTTTACCCAAACGCCTATGATTTTATGAAAGTAAACATTGCTCTAATTAAATCACCAGCCTACTCTGTACATATATTAGTGTGCGTGCGTATTCGTAGTCGTGCGCCTTTGTCACACCACTGCCACGCGCCGCTCGCTAGCTATCATAAAGAAACTTGAAACTTGCAGTATTGCGTCCGTGCTGCACCCCCTTAAGTAAAACAGCTGTAAATAAATTTATTGGTGTAACTCGCTTCGTTAAGGTTAACTAATTATCATCATAATGGTATAGGTATAAATTTCGTATCACAAAGTTACTGTATTATAAAATACTAGCTGAGCCGGCGGACTTCGTACCGCTTTGACAGTTTCCATGACAACAAAACAAACAAATCATTCGTCCGCTTAAGAATACCCGTATCCCATGATGGACCCCTATAGTAGCGCAGCGCCACCTACCGGGTCCAATTGTAAATCTAAACCATTTTCGAATCCACTTGAACACACACAGAGAATTTCATCCAAATCGGTCCAGCCGTTTAGAAGGAGTTCAATGACATACACGCACACACACAGAATATACCCGGCGGACTTCATACAGCATTTTTTTAATATAGCCTATGTAACTCAGCGCTAATGTAGCATTCTAATGGTGAAAGAATTTTTTAAATCGGTCCAGTAGTTTTTGGGTATATTCGTTGCATGCATACATATATACATACATACAAAAATACAAAGGTTTCCTCTTTATGATATTAGTATAAATGTACAAAAGAAATAAAAGATACATTTTATTTGTTTTAGAGTCTGAGCTCAAATTTGTCTACCATAGTGTAAGTAAACCTTTAAGAATGCATAGGTAGTCTTTGAGTAGATAGATGATGATAAATTTAATTTGTAATCGCAAAGATTATGCTGAATAAGCTCGGTCTCATTCAGCTTGATTACTTATTAAATCGGCTTCGCAATTTGTTGAGAATTCGACATAATGCTAATTTAGGTTGAAATTTCCATTATATCACCAAAGGGTGGAAATTCACAGATGAAACCTTAAAATGTTAGATTTACATATATATTCGTACTTATACTTTTTGATGTTTTGAACCTTTTGCAATCCTAGGCCATAGCGAGACTAAGCTCGTTCAAAGCTCGTTCATTTATCAACTAAATTTCCGTTAATAATATTGTTGGAATTAACCACCTGGCTACCTAACTACCACCTATAGTACACACACAGTAGTGCTTTTGCAGTATTAAATATGCACACTGCAAGACCATTGAAATTGTTGCGTGAAATGAATCGCATCTGATAAAAAATATGCATTTTAAGCTTATATGAAAACAAACAATTCCATATTTGAAATATTAATTTTAAATGTCAGTTGTGTGTACTTTTGAGGTTATTTCCAAATCCTATGCGTTTTTATATTAACGTATGCCCACAAAACATTGGGAAAAAAAACAAAAGAAAAGCACTCAGTAAACGCCAAAAAATTTCAGCTGTTGCAAACACCTGACAATAATTCAATTCAATACTTCACTCCACCAATAAAAGGATATGAAATACAGCGAATGGATGTCTATAATGACAAATCCATACGTCAAATTGATATGACAGGGCACCGAGAAAGGGTATCCCATTCATCAATGGATTTTATGAAAAAAGCTATTTCAACGGGAGACTAAAAAACTGAGATCCGCTACGGATTGCGTACGTGCGTCCCATGTGTTGGTGACTATACATTTCAATAAAATCCGTGCTTGTAAATCACCAGTTCAGAGTGCCCACTATCAATATCTTTCAGGCTGCATCGTGTATAAAATGTGACAATTTAAAAACACAGTGTACCCGCATGCGCTTTTACGTCTACCAAAGAATTAATTATTTTTTTGGGTTGACACACCACACACATCACACACATATTTTCGTACAACAATGGTGGCTTTTTAAAGTGATCGTGTCCGGAGTCATAGTCTTTTATGAATTGTTTTATTTTTATAATCTTTAACTGAAAGAAGTAGTTGATGAACTTGAACATTTGTTTTTTCTACACTCAAAGTCAAATAATTTTTTTAACTCAAATAAACTTTAAGTAAGTAATTTGAAAAACAAGTGTTGAAAAGATTCTCGCACCCCATGACAAGCCATGAATATAAAACGACTTAAAATAATTGCTTAGAATCGTCTCATCATTTTTTAACTACTACTTAAAAGTAAACAACCTGACAAATGGTGCATGATAATGCCATAACCATTAAAATAGCTCCTGAATGAGTGTAGGTAAGTTTCCATCGGTCGACGGTCTATCAAATTTCGTTCGACGCCGCCCGAGAGTTCTAATTAAAGTTAGCTAGACGAACTTTCCTTACTGTGAAATCGGAACGTGGCAAAAAATAAATTAAGTAAGAAAAAAAAAACATGAAAACTCCCAACTTCGCCCACCACCTTTCAGCGGACTTTTAATCGAATACGAATAAACCAATAACGTCAGTATATTTTTCGTTAATTTTCTTTTAAAAATAACTGCAGCTATAAGTACTATGGAAGCTACAATTCCGTTTTAGTACAGGGGTGAGTGTTTTGAGGAAAAAAGAGACTGAAATAAACCAATCTCTACACATTGAATTAAAGTCAAAGTCAAAAATGATTATTCAAATAAACTTACGAAAAGTGCTTTTAAATCGTCCATACATTTTTACCTACTACCCATTCAAGACATCTATTTTTTAACTGCGGAGAATGGGCGCAAGAAACTCCACGAAAATAACGCAAAGTACGATTTTCAATAGTTGGCGTCAAAGCCCATTCTCATGCTAGTCTGGTACGTAAAGAATGTATCAGCTGCCTAACTTAGCTTAACTTAACATATCGTAAAAGCCGACTAAGGGACAACTAGCATCTGATCGCACCGGGATCTGCTAGCAACCCGTCATTGAGTGCATCTATTCCACCTACCTTGATTATGCTAAATGTGGCCCCGAGGCCGCTAACGGCGAGCTTGCTCTAAATTGGTAATTTCGATCCTCTATCTACCCCTTTTTGGGAGAAGGAGATTTTGTATGTAGGTATGTATGTTAAAGCATAGTGACGTGACTTGACGTCACCCCGTCGATCACTCATTGTGTGACGTTGTAATACTCTCTCTTCGCACTATTCGACGGTGTGACATTGCTGCTCGCTGACGGATGAAATTGCGTGCCGTTACACGTGATATATACGATATATTTCAATAAATATTATCTCTGTTGTTGCTATGGCGATAGACTTAGATAAGAAGGTGATAGGTACCCAGGCGGACTTAAAACAAGCCCTACCAGCAACCAAACCGAGTATATTAGTATATACTTCCCGCTGGGAATCGAATCCGGGACCTTTGAGTTTGAATTCGGTTATTTAACCACTTGACGTCTAAGACAGTAAAGTTGATGGTTAATAACTAGTTTTAGAATACTCTTTCAATAAGCGTATTTTATAAGTCATACATAACTCAACGACAGAGTTAGTCTCTGTCGTTGAGTTATATACTATGGAAGTCACAAAGTATGGATTTGGTTCCGTTTTTATAAAACTTTCACAGCTGAAAGATCCCGCTTTTATAAAACGTTCATAGATTATTTGTAACGACAAAACATGGTGTCGAACTCTAGATTCATGTGTTGCACACTGCTGCCACTACGATAGTATACCTAGTAATGACAGAATCAGGCCACTGGGACACGATTGCAGACGTTTTTAAAATGACAGAATCGAAGCTCTGCAAGCGTGCTGGCTTGAGACTGCGGTCGTTGTTCTACGGAGCCTGGATGCCGCTCGCATTGTTTTAAAGCTACCGCCCAGAGTTGTAATTATAACAGCCAACATAGACAATATGCTGTTAATTTAAAAATATGACTTGGATACGCAATTTTCTCTTTTCCGGTATGTTATTTAACTTCCTATTTATACAGAAAAAAATAACCTTGATTCACACTCTGTTTTATCAAATATAATTATAGGGTATGTCTTATGACACACAACAACAAAGGTAAAATATTATAGATGCATTTTTGTATCAGTGTTGTGATTGATTGATTGGTGATGTGAGTAAGTGATTGATGTTTATGCCTTGATAGTTAGATGTTCATAATCAGCTTACGTTCCTCTGCTGGACTCATATATACTTATTCTCATGAACAGAGCATGGTGAACTTGGGCTATCACTTTGACTTGACTTGACTAGACAGGTGTGCATTTGCAGGGCTGCCATTTTAATGAAAAAACTGTGACTGACTAGAGGCTTAACGTCCTTTCTGAAGTACAGAGAAGCTCGAGATTATTATTTTAGTTTGGAATTGCACCTATGTAGAGAGGTGCATTTAAAAAAAAACTTACGAGTATTTACTCCGTCTTCATATCACATGATGTTAAAAAATGATAAGGCGTAGTTCTTCGATCAAAAGTGTAGTTCACCCAGAATCCTGGACTAAGGATTTTATATCGGTCGTAATATTTGTAAGAAAGTTAGTACTTCCTAGAATACTTACAATTTTTACAGTTGATTTATCGACATACTTTATCATTATAACTATGCCGATGTCATTCTCTTTTCTTTACCAATCAACGCTTCCATTTAAACTCATGTGTTTCTGCGTTGAAATCCTTAAAACATTACCTACCATGATTTTGGTGTGTGTAACAAATCAAAAACAAATTCGGTTTCTGGCGCTTTGCCGGTCGTTTCCGCGGCACGTTCGCGCGTTGTTTGTTTTGGTCGCATTTTATTTTTTTTATTTACTGGACTAATTGTATTATGCATCTTCCGGCATCCTGAATTTTCAACGAAAATCCTCTGCGTAAAATCTCTAGGTACTGTGTCCTCGTGGTGGTTTATGTCCTATCCATATTTAGGGAAGGATAGTGCCTCAGCAGTAGGGTCATGAGCTGGTGTGGTGATAATAATGATGATGATGATGATGTGGGCTTAGCTCAATATTCTATCGAAATCGTATCGTAAACGATTAGTCACAATAATGTCATAAATTCTATGAAGTGACGTCTGTCAATAGTTAGTTTGTGGCGCCGCCGATCATTTTCCATAAAATGTTGCTTTTTCACACTAAGTCTATGACACGAATTCGTTAAGGCGAAAGGTAAGGCACACTAGCGCCGCTAATGGATTTAATTTGTTAACTGCTAAACTGGATTTTTTTTCAAACATTGCGGTCCTTGCGACACTAGGCAAACATCTGTTATTGTTTTTGTTTTCATTCGCTAACACCAAAAGTGGCCATTGTTTGTGAATAAATGCGATAGCCCGTTTTATGAATAAACCACGCAACAAAAATAAGTGCACAATTATTAAATAAATACTATGGATGCTTTCCTGTTGTCGGACGGTACGCAATGTTTAAAAAAGATCCGGGCCGCTAGTAATTATCAAAATATCAATTGGTGGCGCTAGTGTGCCTTACCCTTCGCCTTAATTTGTTAGTGCTGGGCCTTCTGTACTGTTATCTTATTTGCATTATTGACTGGTGATACATAGAACTTCATTTCTTCCTTTAATTGTATCGGCGACGTGCATTTGAAGTAGGACTTTGGTAGGAAGTAAATAGGCAAATTGATTTTTCAATGTATTGATCCAGTGTTATTTGAACTATTAGACAAAACAGTCCGGTAAAGTATGAATTCCTACATAATATTGTGTCGCTACTATTCGAACCACACAAAAGTGTTGTATCGTGAAATGGTTTTGTCATTATACTCGTAGCTTCATTACAAACCCATCTACGTATCGGATGTTAACTGAACTAATTTTCTGCCATCGCAACTTAATATCTCCAACGGCTGTAATCAATACGTTAAATAGCAACTCCATCGCTACGGTTATGCATACAATTGAGTTAAAAGCCCTTAATAACGGCGAAATACGATTCAGGAAGATACTCGTATGAAGTGTGTTTTGAGAGCTGTAATTTAAGCTTTCGTTTGATCAAAGGCGGAGCAGAGATATACGTGAAACGAAGCTGGTTCCCTCTGTATTTTTGCAATACTTACACGGAACTCTATATAAGACGATAATAATGTTAGAAAACACAAAATTTCACAAAAGCACTGCCTTTGACTCCGTTGATAAAAGGTGCAAAATTGTTTATATTTAAGACCCTAAAGTAACTTACAAATAAACAAAGAAAAAGCTCCGATAGTTATTCCGTGTTTTGTCTCTTTTACTCTAATTTGAAATGACGTTTACATGACGGAAACAAATCACGGAATAACTATTCGGATCTTATTATTTGTTTATTTGTAGGGGGCTTAATGTACTCGTATAAACCTTAAAGCACTGTATAGAAGGCAATAACAATTTATTTTGCACTAATAAATAAATATATTATACGCAGACAGGAAGGTCACTTATTGTCGTTATGGTGTAGTTTTTGGATTACTTATGTACATAGTTTTCATGAATACTTATTAGACGGCCCGAGCAAATATTGTTGTGTATGGAAAAAGTAAATAAAAAGGTTTAATTGATTTAAACTCAGTAATCAATTATGGAAACGCAATTCTCACTAATTTGTATAATAATGAAAATTAACATTAACATTATATAACATTGTGCTCCCGCACCTTTTTATGGGTTGAATCGTATAGGACAATCCATTTCTTCAACTTTATATGTACTCACATAGCATTAAAATATAAAAATTAATATCATATTATTAACAATAAACTGGTATCGAAAGTTACGACTATAATATCGCTTTATTTATTAATCCCGCAGACTTGCTTAGGTACAACACCACAGCTAGGGTTGGCTTGAAGAAACCTCTTCTAGAGATAAGCTCACTCTTGCGTAATGTTCTGTGTAACGTGTATTTCTATATTAGGTATGTTTTTTTGTGTATTAAAGGATTAATTTACTTGTATAATAAATGCACTTCATATTACTACTCAGTTTATTTAATACAGCTCTACCAATACCATAAGGCATCCACTCATTAGTCTAAGTAAAAAGATCTCATTCAAGAAAAAAATGCAGCAATCACACAGAAGAGGCTTTTTTTTTTCAACGCTTTAACGACAAAGCTTTAAGAAAATGTTTCTATGATAGTAAAACCACTGCTGTGTAAATGCTACCGCGTTTACTGTGCAACATAATTTCATCCAAATGCTTGAAAGTTGTAATACATTTCATGACGTTTCATTTTCTATATTGATGTTTGATATTGGCATACTATGAGCATATTACCTACATAGAAAATTATTATAGAATTAAATACTTAACCATTTAATTTTTTTACTATAAGTAATATATATATATTATATATCTGTATTTATATAAAAGAGCTTAATAAAAAATATGTAATTATATAAATCATCATCATCACTGTTGGGGCACGAGCCTTCCCTAAGGATGGATCGGGCGAACGGGCCGTAAAACACCACGCGGTCCCAATGCGGATTGGTGGTTGTTAACGGCTGCTAATGCAGCCGGGACCAACGGCTTTACGTGCCCTGCGAAGCACGGAGGAGTACGAGATGATAAATTTTTGGTCACCCATCCGATGACCGGCTATTGCGAAAATTACTTAACCTCATCACTCGCAAACCGGGCGCGTTAATTATTGCGCCATCGAGCTCCTTAAATTCCTCCTTATTAAATAAATATGTACATGAATTTCCTATTTAAACGAACAACAGTAGAATCTGAATAAGCATAGGTACCTAAGTTTAAATGAATGCAGTTTTCACAGTGTAGGTAATGTAGACGGCAAACAATTGTTTGAAAGACGCTGAGCTTCATACAATAATGCTCCCATTTGACGTTCAAATGAAAGACGATTAAAGCAGCTCTTACTTAGCTTTTGTTAACAGCTGTCTGCGCCACGTAAAATGAAACGTCGCGGTGACCGGTTGTGACGTCAAGAGAGCGGCCATCCAACGGACTACACTTCGCATCCGACCAACTACTTGCTATAGCCCTTGACTACTTGAATTTATATAACGTCCTGAATTAACTGCTTAAAATATACATTGTCCAAAATTAAAATACCATTTTGTTTTGAAAATAATTGTAGCTTTTAATAAAAGCATTAAAAAGCTATCGAGGTTTTACTTAAATAGAACTTCCAGTGGCCCGCGTGGCCATAAAGTGGCGACCGTGACAGGACTTAGCGTGCTAGCTAAGTCCCTAGATTATTTCTACGGAGCGCCTGAGCTACAGCCGGTCAGCCCCCAGCGCCGCAGCCGTCCGCCAGGTCAAGCCTCCGCAACATCGCCGGAACTCCGTGGCCCAGCCACGCAGTGCAGCCATCGAGTAACCACCGGCAGCCCATCGAGTCCAAGAATCAAGCCCAGGAACGAGTTGAAGACACCGCCCACGTCGTCGGTCAGCCGCCCGCATCGCGACCAGGCCAATAAGCTAAGTGTCCTATCCTTCATCAATCTCGCTATTCCACTATCTTCAATTCCATTGATTCCCATCTACATCCATTCTAGCTAAAATCTAGTGCAAAGATCTGTGTTTTAAGCGCGCCTATAGTGCTTAAGGTTAGTCAAGGGCAAAGCGTAACGTGTGCACGTGTCACGCTGCTTTGCATTGATTTCGTTATATTTCTATTTTTTGCGTGATCATTTCAATCTTAACAGCAAATCAATGCAAATCACCATCATACACTGCTACATATTTTGCATTATTTCTATTTCATATTGCTACAAATTAAAACTCGCAACATTACTATCATTATATTAAGTTACAAATCACTTCTCTGCTTACGTTAAAGACCAGCTATATTGAAAAAATCACCGTACCAACCTCGTTAATTACGCACTACGCTTCATCCAACTTAATCTATCGCTTTTGGGTTGTGCCCACAATAACAATAACCATAAATTCACTGTTCATTTTAAAATCAATGCTGCTAAGCTGCTTAAGCTTTCCACTACGGCCTATCAAAAGTATTGCCCATAATCACAACTGTAGTCAACGTCTATTATCACTTATTTTGGCATAAAGTACTGTTTCGCTTTGTTCAAATTATTTGGCCGACTATTTCAGCTTGGAGAGTGACGTGCGGCCGCCTGCGCCCGAGCGCCTTCGCCTAGTGACCCGATTCCTGCTCGACCCCAGCTGCGGACACAGTAACGGTATCTCACGAAGGAGGAGCGTAAGCTATTTGATTATTACATAATCGGCGCATGATCAGCTGTTCATCATTTCTTTGGTGCGCATTAAGTTATTGTTTTTGAGGTTGCAAATATAAATATTTTGATTTACAATGGCTGAATGTAGTTTAAAGGAACTTACAACTAAACGTAGTTCAATTAAGGGACGTATCACTAAGTTTAAAAATTATTTAGACTCGCTTTCAAAGATATCTCTTCTTAGTCCCATACAAGTGAACGAGTTAAATATTAAATTGTCGCGTATTGAGTCATTGTCAACTATATTTGAAACCGTTCAAAGTCAAATCGAGGTTCTAAACCCTTCTGGCTTGGAAGTCGAATTAACGGAACGCGACAATATTGAGACTGAGTTGTCAATATGCATTGCCACTGCGCAAGAGATTTCCAATGTGCACGTTCCAAACAAAACAGGCAGGGCTGATAGTCAATGTAGCAGCTTCCATCAGTGTTCTGAGTCTCAAAGCGTTGGTTTTAAGTTACCGCAAATTCAGATCGCTAAATTCGATGGATCCTTCTATCGGTGGCTTGAGTTTCGAGACATGTTTATTTCACTTGTCCACAACAACGAACGCATTCATAATATTCACAAGTTCCATTATTTATCGTCATATCTAGAGGGTGATGCTTCTCGTGTTATTAGCAATCTCGAGATGTCAGACGCCAATTACAACAAAGCATGGAGCTTGCTATGCGAGCGGTACAACAATAAAAGACAGCTCATAAACAATCATCTCAATTCGCTGTTCAATATTGAACCTATTTCGCGGGAGTCTGAAAGGTCTTTGAGGTCTTTAATCGACCATGTAGGAAAAAATTTACGAGCCTTGTCTAGTTTAGGGCAGCCTACAGATAAATGGGACACCCTAATAATACACATGGTTTCTTCAAAATTGGATGCTCATACTAGTTTGAAATGGGAAGAGTATCGTAATTTGCTTGAAGACATGCCGACACTTGAACAGTTCAATCAGTTTCTAAAAAATCGTGCGGATAATTTAGAAACCATAAACAATAATAAGTTAGATAAACACAAGCGCACGCCAATCCCCAGTATAAGCAATTCGCACAAAACGAAAGACTTTCATTCTAAGTCGTTCTCCTATACTGCTCAATTAGATACCAATAAATCGCACACGACTAATTTTAATCAATCGTCTAATTGTGTTGTTTGCAAACAAGCTCATCGTATTTACGACTGTCCTACATTTTTATCTAAATCACCTGAGCAACGCATAAAAGAAGTTATCAATCTTAAATTGTGTTTGAATTGTTTGCGCCCCGGCCATAATAGGTTCTCATGCAAGCTGGGCCCGTGCCGCGAGTGCAAGAAGCGACACAACACTCTTTGCCATAAGGTCGTTTCTTCTTTGCCCGAAAATACAAATGTGTCATCCGCACAAACAGATGTTAATGTTAATTTTTGCAGTGAGCCTACGAGTCAAGTTTATTTAGCCACTGCATTGATCGATGTTGTCAATCCTTCGACGCGCAAGTCGGAAACTATTCGCGCGCTGTTAGACTGCGGTAGTCAAACTAGTTTTATTTCTCAATCTGTGCAACAGCGTTTAGGGCTCGATTGTTTACCAACCATCCCCATAAAGGTGGTAGGTATTGGGAACACAGATTGTAACTATATTAAAAAGCGTTGCGTCATTCAATTAAATTCATTGCAGACTGATTTTAATGTTACACTTTCGTGTTGTGTGTTACCGGAGCTCACAGGAGACCTCCCTAAATTTTTTGTTGGGTTACACAAATTCAATATCCCTAGTAACATTCAATTAGCTGACCCATTGTTTTACAAGCCATCCCCTATTGAACTTTTAATAGGCGCAGACCTGTTTTGGGACATTGTTGGCAATAAACAGCAATCATTAGGCGTAAACAAACCATTTTTACGTAGTTCACAATTAGGCTGGGTAGTGACCGGTCCTATAGTCTTGAGTAATTGTGAACCTAGAAAATTACATTGCAACTTTTCATCAAGTGCTTCACCACAATCGGGTGACAGCTTAGAAAAGCAGATTTCACGCTTTTGGGAGTTGGAAGAACTACCCAAAAGACTATTACTAAGCGAAAGTGAGAAGGCATGTGTTGAACATTTTAACAAGCACACCACTCGCTTATCTAACGGGCAGTTTTGTGTCAGACTGCCGTTGAAAGATTCACCTGATTGCCTGGGTGATTCTTACAAGCTTGCTGTAAAGCGCTTTCGTGGTTTAGAGAGACGCTTTAAAAATCAACCCCTATTGAAACAAGCTTATACTGATTTCATAAAAGAATATCAGGAGCTAGGGCACTGTTCTGAGTCTGCGATTCGCATCCCGGAACCCAGTTATTTTTTGTGCCATCACGCTGTTTTGCGACCTGATAGCGAATCCACAAACTTACGCGTTGTGTTTGACGGTTCAGCTCCGACTACGTCCGGTATTTCGATCAATGACCTTCAACTGATAGGGCCAAACATACAAGATTCCATCTTCTCCATCCTTCTGAGGTTTCGTCAATACAAGTACGTACTCACGGCAGACGTCAGTAAAATGTACAGAAACGTACTGTGTCACGAGCATGACAGAAACCTTCAGCTCATATTGTGGAGAGAGGATGAATCTATGCCCATCAAAACGTTGCGGCTCAATACTGTGACTTACGGTTTCGCAAGTTCCAGTTATTTGAGTACCAGATGTCTTTGGCAATTAGGTGAAGAATGTTCGGATGAGCTAGTGAGAACCATCATCCAGCATGATTTTATGGTCGACGATTTACTGACTGGAAGTCAGACGGAGGAACAGCTTGTACACATTATGGAATCGGTAACCAAAACATTAGGCCTGGGTTGCTTTCCACTACGAAAATTTAGGTCTAATTTGCCTTCAATATTTAAATCAACTCAAATCGATTTGCAGGGCGATTTAAGCCTTAGCGATTCCACCAGCACGCTGGGTTTGGGGTGGAATCCTACTAGTGATAACATACATTTTTCTATAAGGCTCCCAGATAAGCCAACAGTAATTACAAAGAGAACTATACTTTCTAGTTCCCTAAAAATATTTGACCCTTTGGGGCTGTTAAGTCCCTGCACAGTTCTCCCCAAAATGTTGATTCAACAATTATGGATCCGAAAATTGGACTGGGACGAGGCTGTGCCTAGTGAGCTATGTAAACAATGGGAAAGATATCAAGCTAATGTTCACAATCTAAAACTTATTTCAATTCCGAGGCATACTGTATGTGACGCGCCCATCTCCATTGAGCTTCACTCGTTTAGTGACGCTTCTATGTCAGCCTATGGAGCATGCGTGTATCTCCGCTCCACTGACAGTCAAGGCAGGGTCAGCGTCAATTTACTTTGCGCTAAATCAAAGGTAGCACCTATTAAACCTACTACGATCCCTCGGCTCGAACTATGTGGCGCATTGTTAGCTGCGCGCCTATGCCAGTCTATAAAAGAGTCTCTGCGCTTAAAGATCAGCCATTTTATTCACTGGTGTGACTCCACTGTAGTGCTAGGTTGGTTACGCAGCCCGCCTAGTAATCTAAAAACCTTCGTAGCCAATCGTGTCGCTGAAATTGGTGAGATCACTCAGGTGTCTTCATGGCGTCATGTACCAACTCAGTGCAACCCCGCTGATTCTATTTCTAGGGGTGTTGATCCTAGCCAAATGCTTAGCTTAGATTTATGGTGGTTGGGCCCATCTTTTTTGCAAAATTGCGAAGAAGACTGGCCTACACTACAAACACAAACCGAGGGGGAACTACCTGAATTAAAATCACACACAGTTACTCTACTGGAACCTATTTTAAAAATTGAAAATGCCTCATACTATACAAGATTGTTACGTGGATTAGCTTACGTTCTAAGATATATACACAATAAAAAAAACCCTAATTCTATATTTACAGGAAACTTAACAACTAGAGAATTAAATCATGCCTATTTACAACTAATTAAATTATCACAAAAAGAATCGTATAATGAGGAAATATATACATTAAAAAAATCAAAACAATTAAACCAAAAAAGCAAGCTTCTGCCTTTAGATCCATTCTTAGACGAACAAGATATTTTAAGAGTAGGTGGTAGACTCAACTTATCCACTTACAGTTCTGAGATAAAGAATCCTATCATACTGGACTCTAAACATCATTTAGCCAAACTAATTTTTCGTCACGAACACATAAAACAAATGCACGCAGGGCCTCAACTATTGTTGTATTCAATAAGACAATATTTATGGCCAATCGGCGGTCGAGAACTAGCTCGACGCACCTTTCGCAACTGTTTCACGTGCAGGCGCCTTCAAGGTCAAACGCTCGCTCCTAAGATGGGCAACCTACCTGCTCAGCGTGTTAACCCGGGATTCCCATTTCAAACAGTGGGCATGGACTTTGCTGGACCATTTTCAATTTTAGACAGAAAGGGCAGGGGTGCTAAGACTTTGAAATGTTATTTGTGTTTATTTATTTGTTTTCGAACTAAATGCGTTCATCTCGAAGCAGTTAGCGAGCTATCTAAGGATGCATTTATTTTGTCACTACGCAGGTTTATTGCCCGTCGGGGTAAACCATTGGAAATCTTTTGCGACAATGGTCGCAATTTTGTCGCAGCGGCCAAAGAAATTGGACATTTCATTAAATTTAATTCTAGTTCTTTTACTGATTTTGCCGCCAACGAAAAAATAAGGTTTTGTTTTATACCTCCTTACGCTCCTCATTTTGGTGGGCTATGGGAGTCAGCAGGAATCCGATCCTCTAAAACAATAATCAGAAAGTGTATGGGCAATACTAACCTAACTTTTGAAGAGTTGTCCACACTCTTTGCACAGGTGGAAGCTATTCTCAACAGCCGCCCCCTGTGCCCATTATCCCCTAGTCCTCACAATCACGATTTCCTATCTCTCTCTCCAGGGCACTTCCTTATTGGCCGGCCGTTGACTGCGCTGCCGTCGCCTGCCTTGGAGGACGCCAACCCAAACTCACTTCGTCGACACGCGCGGCTTGAGCAGATTCGCCAGCATTTTTGGACTCGTTGGCAAAAGGAGTACATCAGTGAGCTGCAACAACGCTCAAAATGGCGTACTAACCACGCCAAGCTGAACATTGGTGATCTGGTGCTAATTAGCGAGGACAACACTGCACCTCTAAACTGGCGAATGGGTCGCGTCGCAAGCCTGTTTCCTGGCACTGATGGCATTTCTCGAGTGGCGGACATAGACACTGCAAGAGGTCGCATTCGCAGGGCCCTCACACGAATTTGTCCCTTGCCTACCGCTGAAGAGCAAGATTCTTGAAAACTTCAGTCTTCAAGGAGGGGGAATTATGTCTGCGCCACGTAAAATGAAACGTCGCGGTGACCGGTTGTGACGTCAAGAGAGCGGCCATCCAACGGACTACACTTCGCATCCGACCAACTACTTGCTATAGCCCTTGACTACTTGAATTTATATAACGTCCTGAATTAACTGCTTAAAATATACATTGTCCAAAATTAAAATACCATTTTGTTTTGAAAATAATTGTAGCTTTTAATAAAAGCATTAAAAAGCTATCGAGGTTTTACTTAAATAGAACTTCCAGTGGCCCGCGTGGCCAACAGCTAATGAGAACGGAATGATAGTAACATCTAGGGAATTCTTTTTTATATTATTATAGTAAAAATATATAAATAGTTAAGTATTTAATTCTATAGTTATTTTCTATGTAACGAAAATGAAAATGAAAATGAAAAATGCTTTATTACTTCCAGAATAACTTAGACTATAGGTACCTATTCATATAGGTACAATATTCAGTAGTACTCAATCCTAACAATATTTTTATTACGTCTAAAACTTATCTAGAAAGGAACAGGGGATCCCAAACTAGGCATTGCCTGTTTCTAATATGCTCATAGTAATGCCAATATCAAACATCGATATAGAAAATGAAACGTCACGAAAGTATTACAACTTTCAAGCATTTGAATGAAATTTTGTTGCTACTTTAAACGCGGTAGCATTTACACAGCAGTGGCTTAACTATTTTAAAAACATTTTCTTAAAGCTTTGTCGTTGAAACTTGAAAAAAGAAAACCTAAGCTTTTATTAATAGTTAATGAGAACGGAACGATAGTAACATCTAGGGAATTTCTTTTAGGTCTGACATTAAAAATAGATGCATATTAGTCGTCTAATGTAAAAGGGTCTCGACAAAACCACCAAATTAAGGTACCGCATAGACCGCGTGCGGTAAGTGGATATGACTTGCATATTTGCGACCTTAAGGTCTTGTTAGAAATAATGAAATACATATATTAGTTCACATGATAATAATATAAATAAAGCAAACAATACATTACACATTATTATGACAGGGCCTAAAAATGTCATTATGTCTCTCTGCAGGTCTTTTATTTAAGTTGGATCCTCGTCTATACATAAGGAGCTTGATGTCGCAGTGACTTGCGATTTTGGAAGTTCAGCAACTTTCGCTATGCTCGTCCACCAGGACAAATTAAAAAAAAAAATGAGCTCCAAACATCAGAACGCACGTCATGACGTTAGTTTTGATTTATTTCGTAAAATGGCAATCGTTAATGCTCACCAAGAGTGTAGTAGGCTATGGACCAGTTTTCCAATGTTCTCTTGCTTTTATAGTTCAGTCTTGTTCAGTATTGTTCAGACTTGTTCAGTATTGTTCAGTTTGATTCAGTCTTGTTCAGTCTTGTTCAGTCTCGTTCAGTTTTGTTTAGTCTTGTTTAGTCTTGTTTAGTCTTGTTTAGTTTTGTTCAGTCTTGTTCAGTCTTGTTCATTCTTGTTCAGTTAAATCCAGCAGTGGAACATTATAGGCTGATATTAATTAATCATAATGAATATGCTGTATATACATTAATGTTGCAAATATAGATTTTATGCTTTGACTTTTTTACAGAAGCCAGGGCAAAATTAATTTATAAATTGGTGTTTGTTGCAATAAAAACATTTTCATTTCATTTAATTTTCATTTTAGGTCTTTTCTAGCTAGAAAGTCTCAAGCTTAATAAAATAATTTAAATCACTGATTAAATTCCTGCAAGTATACCAAAGCAAACATACGCACCCATGCAGGCACAGTCGGAATTCCAGTCTTGTTCTTTTCTCTTTTACGTCTTTATTACATATTTGCCTGCGAAAGCTGGAACTGAAAGGTAAAGAGAATAAAATATATTAAAAATTATTTAACATCAGAATGCTTGTTCAGGAAATTAAATCTAAAAATAAAGCGAGTCAAAGCGAAATTAGTCTTGAAAATATTATAGTAAAGTCTGTTCTTACCTTAGCTATTGTAAATCCAATTTAGTCCTCTTCAATCAAAACAACTGCTATTCTCATATGAAGCAGATGCGACTGTCACCAAGGAATGGCTCAAACCATCGAGTGATGGATTAACGGACAAATCATTAATTTTAAACTTGTACGGCCAAACTCGCGGCGGCGATAGGCTTAAATCTTCGTAAGCAATTATGAAACTTGAAATTGACGAAACGGTAGAAAATTTATTCGTGTCAATTTCCTCCTACTAAACTTTGTAATGTTTTACTTTTTTATAAGAACTCTTTATCATAATCAGCTCAGCATGTTAGCTGAAATGTAAAAGGATCTTTTTTAACACGGCAGATTTATTTTTAAAAGGCTACCGGAGGCGAATTTACACATGTTTTTTCAGCGTTTTTTCGATGATGAATTAACTCTTATGGCGAGTTTACAATAACCCGTAGCGTGCGAGCTTCATCCACTATCTTATAGGCTCTTTTTTTTAAAGTGCCAAGTGCTTACCTGGTCTTCATCCCACTTCACCAGGAATCTTCAACTACTAAGACACTGGCTATCTTATCTCTAGCTGTCTGAACACAACAATGCTACTAGCATTGATAATTATGGCGACATCTTTAGATAAGGTGTGTTGAGTAGCCAGGCGGAAAAACAAGCCCTACACCAAACCGAGTACACAAACAAGTAACTCCCGCTGGCAATCGAACCCGGGTATCAATCACACCAGCTCATTTTTATGTCCCCACTGCTGGTGCACGAGCCTTTCCTATGGATGGAGAGGGAGAACAGGCTATAAACTACCACGCGGGCCCAGTGCAGGTTGGTAACTCTGGATATAACGGAAAAGAAAGATGTTTATTTGATACTAGCTGACCCGGCGGACTTCGTACCGCTTTGACAGTTACCATCATTGAGTTAATATATATATATATATATATATATATATCAATGGTTTTCATGACAACAAAACAAACAAATCATTTTGTATTGGAAAATTAAATTGTCGTTTTTAGTATATATTTTTTTTAATATAGCCTGTTACTCAGCGCTAGTGTAGCGTTCTAATGGTGAAAGAAGAATCTTAGTTAATTAATATCTATATTTATTGTCGAACTTTTATTTCGTTAATGGAATCAGGCGTAACATTGCGGAAATCCATGGTATACACTTAGATTAATTATTCTAAGGGTATACAAAAATGCAATTGAAATAATATATAGGTTGTATCAATTCCGCTAAATCACTCGTTTCATTTATAAAAACATAAGGATTATTTTGAGTGTTGATTAATAAGCCACGTCTGCAATCATAAACATTCTCACTGTCAAAAACATTTTAAATACATCAGAATGTTCAGAATGCGAGCTTATCATTCGACTATGCGCAAACGACTCCTATTTAAGCATATGACAGCTCCGTGCAAATGTTTATCATTATGTCTAATGGTATGAAATGAGCACTGTATGCATACAAAGTTGATGTCTGACTTATTATTATTATATATGTACCTACCTACGAAAGTGGACAAAACTATGCATGTCTACCAATAATAGATAATAAAATATACTGGTATAATTATGGATAACTTCTTGAATGGGTATTTCAAAAACTATTGAAAAAATACAGATTTTTCATTTCTTCAGGTGAGCAATGCGAAGGAAACACCTACGATGTTATCTTAGCTTATCTTGTTGCCTGCCAAGGTTTCCATTTCTCAGTAGCATTTCGACTATCGGGATCTTATGTGCAACCCAATTCTTTCACTCTTCGTCCTCCGTAAAGGTGACTGCCATATATTTAGCAACGTCTTTGAAAGCAAAGAGTTTGAAGTTTTCTGCTTTCAGATAGGTCGGTCCCAGGGAGTCCCATTCTTTTACTAACCAGAGAGTCACAGTCGAACAGTAGGTGGTGCATTGACTCCATATTCTCTTCAAATCTCTATACAAGCTGTTTGCCTTTGATGCTAATCATGTTCCATTTGTCTATGGGCGGTGGTGAGCACTCACCTTCAGATGGCTCGCCTGCTTGTTTGCCGACTTTTTTGTATGACTTTATACAATTGCAAAAACCTTTCTATTCGCTTCCCAATAGACTATATTCATCAATTACGAGATTATGCGAACAATATTTTGGATCCGTGTATAGAGTCTAATTGAGAAGAGTGCACTCCATCTACATTGTCTGTCTATGCATGGAAAGAGATCCGTATAGATAGACGCCACGCCGTTTTAGTTCGTAATAAAATAGTAAGCAACAAATACTTTAACCCCTATAATCTCATAACACAAAAAAATATATAATTATATTGAAATATTATATTATATTTAATTAAGTTTCATTATAATACACCAAAGTTCGAATTATATAAAGAAACCTACAATCTCTTGTAATTTTAGAGGTTCGTATTTTGAAAAGTAAGACTACGACATAATTATTTCACGTAACAAATCAGTTATTGTTACTTAGTACACTGCTCCAAGGCTTACCACACTATATATAAATACTAAGCTAATTTCCAAAGAAACTCAATTAAACTTTAATGCATTTGATGCAGAAAGCGGCTGCAGCAAAGTGAAGAAATCTTTACGAATCCGGGATTAGAAACGCTGCAGCGCTTTCACCCAAAGTAGGTTCAATTAGGTATAACAATTATAATAAGCGCTAAACCCCAATGACTACCTCATTGAACAGAACAGCGTTATTTTGTCTGCTATAACAATATTTTAATTACATTAACATTTTCCTTTATTTTTCTTTCTGAATTCAAGCGGTCTTATTACATTTCCTTTGTTTGCAGTATTCACGTATGTTATCGTGTTCACTGTCGTTATTCGGTCTTAGAATATAGTTTAGTTGGCTGGATAACAACATGTAAATTTATTCCGAACCTAATGTGCATCAATGCCGCATTTACTTTTTCTTGAGCGACGTATGCAACAAAAATTGCGTAAAATTATACATAACCATTATCATACATAATTTATCATGTCGTGTAATTTACCAAGACAAAGACCCCAAGGATCAATTACCATAATAACATAATTCAAGTGACATAATGATCATTTGAGATGAGGAGCTCGATGGCGCAGTGGCTAACGCGCCCGCTCTACGAGTGCTGAGGTTAAGCAACTTTCGCAAAGGCCGGTCATCAGATGGGTGACCAAAAATTTATCATCTCGAGCTCCTCCGTGTTTCGGAAGGCACGTTAAGCCGTTGGTCCCGGCTGCATTAGCAGTCGTTAACAACCACCAGTCCGCACTGGGCCCGCGTGGTGGTTTATGGCCAGTTCTCCCTATCCATCCATAGGGAAGGCTCGTGCCCCAGCAGTGGGAACATAAATAAGCTGATGATGAATGATCATTTTCCTTTAATGCTAAGCATGTTATATTTTGTACTGCTTATTGATCTTATTTTAAGTGTTATAGGTTTTAATATTGGATAGCAACATAGCTACCACTGTCTCTGGAGCCCTAACCACCGGTAGTTTGGACCGTGGTCCCAATGCCGGCGGACCCCTATTTTTTTTTATAACAATATTATTATTATAAATGTAATTTATATGAGAGAAAATAAATAAAGAGATAATAATAAATGTATTGTTCAACAATATCACATAAACACAGGTATATACAGTAATATAAAGTTTTAAAAAAAACAGAGCTTAAAGTTAAAGTATATCACTGCCTCCTAGGTTAGGAAAACCTGTATTCTAGGAGACAGATCCTTCCTTTTCATAAACCATTGCTTTAAAAAGGGTTGTTATTGTGTTAAAAATATAACTTTATAAAAGTTACTTCCCTGCGAATACACCATATAGTTTCACATTTATAAACGTATAAACATTTTCATATTTCAAGGGTAACGAAATTCCGAAACCCCCTTCCTTCAAGTGTAGAAAGTTGCAAACAAACTGGCAACACTAATCACCTACGCGAGCCGTAATAACATTACTCATTCGAATCTGAAGCAAATGAATTCGTGTGACGCATTAATACGGAACGTATGTGTCGTATACGCTCGCCTTAATACAATTTTCGTTTTCCAAATTGTTATTATGCGCAAAATCGTTTAATTTGTCTTCGAATACAGATGCGCCGTCCGCCATTTGCATTTTAAATTACAAATCCAATAGGAGCGCGCAAAACTGCTTGGCTTCTCACTATGAAGTCGTTTGTTCGGCTAACTTCACCAACGTTTGTGAAATAAAAATGCAACTATCTGCTTGCTATCTGTGCCCGTTTTAGCTTGCTTCTCGTTTAGTGGATTTTCAGTAAAAGCTTTTCTGATATTATAACGAGCAATTCTACAGTTTGATCACTTTAAACTTGTTATGACCTAACTAACTTGTGAGTGTTCATAGGAAAATGTATACAAATTCCTTAAATACGCACAATTTTATTATACGTGTTTGTATTTATAATATTGAAAAGCGTGTGTTCACAGTTAGTGTAGGCAGTAGTTTTAAAGTGCTTTTTATTAAAAAATATACTAAATAAAATTTAAGTAAATTTACTTTTTAACTTTTCATATTTTATGATGAATCTGCATTCGTTTAAATTCCGTAGCAGCCATTAATACTAAACTATAAAGGTAAGAGTCGTCAGTGTTTCGAATTAATTTAAACGTAATTAAAAATGAGATCAAGTTATCACTTGATCTCATTTTCACTCAGATCACTTCAACTCGAGAGTTTGAATATACTCGTAGAATAATAGCATACATTTATGTCTATATATTATATATCTATCTATAAATTCATATTTATAATAGATTTATTATTGACTTTAAATGAAAATGACTAAACTTATCTTACTCAGATGTGGTTTTCATTTTACGCAGAGATGAAAAGTCATTGCATTTCCGTAATAATTTCTCAGAGATATCGTTATTCCACGAAGAAGCTCGGATTACCAGTTATTGCGTTAAAGGAGGAGGTAGTTTAATTTATGAGACTTCTGTTTAATATGTATTTACTCACGCAAAATGTTTATTTAGTTCGTTAGATACCTAAAACTATTATGATTGGTATTATTTTAATCTAACAAAAAGAAGACTGTTAATTTCTGAGAAGGAAAACAGAGAAAAGTCGTTGATATTTGGTGTTGTCCAACATGGAGAAAAAATAAAAAGCTATAAATCAAGTCACTAAACACAAGTGTGTACAGTCGCAAGCATTAAAAATAAACACTTGACTAATTTTGACTCTTATTCCATTGTGTTAAAAGTAATTCATTCAGGCATTCTAGTGTTAATGCTCGTGACTGTACCTAAGATCAAAAAGATCTTAGTTTTTTTTTTCATTGGATTACAGAAAGATTTTATGTTTTTATGTAAGTATTCTACGTCTTTGCCTTCATATCCACTGGGAAGCTCGCGACGTACGACCGAACGTGAAAGCGCACATACACCCCTGTAGTGTCAGATTTAGATCAGCTGGTGGTAGCTAATCATTTGGATATAAATCAATCACCAACCTATCTGAACACAATAATATCCTTAATCTTCCTCTTTTTAGCCGTTGAGTCACTGCCGAGTATCATGGCTCCTGACAACTAGCTGCCTCCATCGGTAGCGCTTCGTCGCAAGGAGACAAAAATAAAACCCACAATAGGCAAAAATAATACAGTCACAAAAACAAGTGACTACAATGAAAAATACAGGTATTCGGAGTTAAAATTGGACATTGCTTTTCCAAGCTAATTCTAAAGTTGCCTTTGAAAAAAGGTAATAAAACTGTGACCTGTGCATTTCAAATGTAAATCCAGCCATTGGCTCGCAGACGCTTAAACATTTATTTACCCGATCCGACAGTCGACCGAAGTGTGTGCTCAAGTCTGTTTTAAATGAACAAAATCGACCGAAGCAACTGCGGACAGGTGGAAAAAGTTCCCCCCTTTTTATAAATTATTTCCAGCAATTAGTATTTTGGCCATCAAAAATGGTCACTACCTTTCAGCAGACATATTTGTTCCAGGCTCTTTCTTTGTGTTAAGCTGTGGCTACTATTACGGTGGACATAATAATTATTATCAACACTTGCCTCTCGTAGGATACGAACAAATCGCTAAATTACCCAACAGTGAAGTGAACTCACTGTTAAAATTAATTCGTACGGGACATACTCCAAAAAGTAATAAATTCTACTTAATAACTATTAGTACCTATAGTAGTAATCTAGGAATTTTGTACTTAAGTTTTAATGTTAGAATAATTATTTTAAAAGTTTAAATGCTTTTCTGTTTGTTTCAATTGTTGACATTGTTTTCATTTTAGCTTCTTTGATGTTTTATATTTCCAATAAAACGACATTTATTCATAAAAATTTTTGCATTCCCAATTTAACAGTTGTTTTGAAAATGATACCACTCAAGGCATTGTACGTCCAAAATATTATGTTATTCCCAAAATCCGCCTATAAATCTTTTGTTAAAATTGATACATAAATTTGCAGACCAAACAAATGAAATATGAAATTATAGAGAAAGTTCTCGGCTAATGGGAGTTGCAAATTGTTTTCGGCGTTATTTCACTTTTCTTATTCGCCTCAGTAGCAAGTTAGTAAATGCAATTATTAGCTTATAAACGTAACTTTGGGAGCCCTCACTTCCTTATATCTCAGCGGGGATCATTACTAGTACATATTGTGTAAAATATTACATTCCACTGTATTACTTAGTATAGAAAATGTTTAGAAGGTAAATATGTGTCTTATAGATTTACTTTTCATTTTTCTTATAAATAGTGAAATAAAATGTTGGTAAAAGACCTTAGGCGCTTATGATATGTTTTCTATACCGAGCAAATACTGACCAAATTGTCAACATGAGTAAGCAGCCTTTATATTTTTAGCTTACTCAGAAAGTAAAATGTTATCCATGAAAACTATTACATAAACTTTGTTTCGCAACAAAATTTGCGTTAAAATTATTTAAACAAACTATTACATAATTATAGTCCCAAAGTTTGGAAATAAAAAGTGACGATACCATTGAAAAACATACACTTTGAAGTTGAAACGAATTGCAACTCCAAATACATCACTCACATGCTAATCAAGCTAAAGTCAACGTCCGTTAGAGCAAGAATTAGCCAAAACGGTTACAAATGCATCAATTAAAACATGGCCATCGGAAATTTGAGGTAATCGATGCATTAGCTGCGCTTGAGAGTTCACTTACGTGACTCCAAAGAGAAACCTAAAAGTTACAGTAGTCTGACGATTTCATCTCAAATAGTGTGAGGACAGTATATAACCTCTTTTTATGCTGTATAAAGGTAGCTTGACAGGTTTAATCAATGCTAACAAGGTTTAGCTCATGTTTGGTTAAAATAAGTTTACATGTATATAAACTTTATGGATATTATCCTTTTCTGTACCCCACAATATTTTTACTTGGTGCGCTTGGTTTCAACTCTTTAGAGGCAAGGCGTAACTACCATCTATTAACGACTGCCTGTCAGATATTGCGCGGTGTATCTGACTGCCCGGAATTGGTGGCCCAAGTGGTGAGACTATCCGTTCCCGAAGTACCCAGGTACTCTCTAAGACCCCGTAGTCACAGCCTACTGGCTGTGCCCCGGGCGCGCACTGTGGCGCACACTAACTCTCCTCTCATTCGAGCATTAAAATTGTTAAATGAGCTTCTGGTATCATCACCATTGTGTGATTTGTTTGCTGACAGATGGAGGGAAGTGTGCAGAGAATGTCTGAGGTATTGTGAGATGATTGATAGTGTAAGAATTAGTACATTATTAATATGATTATTGTTATTATTTTGTAATTATTATTTTTTACTTTAACTTATAAATCTATTTTTTTTTTCTTTTTTCTTTTGCTGTTGTTTCTATTGTAGTATTTACAATAGAATAACAACATTTTTTGATATTTTTTTTGTATAGCATAGCGTATTGGTGTCATACTGTAATGTTGTGTTATTATTTACATAAATAAATAAATAAATAAATAAATAAATAAATAAATAAATGTAAATTTTATGTCATTTATTTGTAAACATCTCTTAATTTGTGCTTTTATAAAATTTAATTTAATTGATATTCCTGTTTGACCCTAATACCTTGTAAAAGGTGGAAATTTAGTGAGACATTATATGACTAAAATAAGGGTGCGCCACCGTCCGTAAGTGACAAGTGTCATATATTTCATTTGAAATGTCTTCGTCCATATTTATTTGATGCCGCTCGGCCATACTAATTTTGTATGGGAAATTTAACGTGTTAATTTGAAAAATAATAATTTAAAAAACCGAATCGAAATCGAAAATATGAAACGGACGATTTTTAGTTAAGTTAATTGTTGAATATTTAGACATAATTAGAGGTATAATAATTTAGATAAACTATAAGATGTTAACTAAACGGCGCCACTCGTTTTCATGATTTTTGCCCAACTTTGAATGATATTGTAGAAAAAATTATTAAAGTTAGGAATTTATGGGTCAGACTAATTGTAAACACGTTCCCCTTGATACTAAACATATATTTTGTTTATTTAATACGATAGTTTTTTCGGCATATATCAACTTTACTGTAACTACTCTTTTGGCTATTTTTGATTGGCGCACCTCATCTATTTATAATTTTTGTAATACCAACCTATATTTCACAATAAAGTATACTATTACTATTACATAACAATTTACGTTACATATTTACCCGTGGTGGGTAGTAATTTTTTTTTATTTTGCTAGAATCTGATTTAGGTTCCTCAGTCCCGTCATCGCTACTCTATCTAATGTTCGCTTATTTTTGTTTTGAATTATGAATAATGAATACTAGAGGCGATTGCGCAGTTTATGTCGCGTTCAGGTAGCTTTCTTGCAAGGCAAGCAACTTTCGAAATTGCGAGTTTTCAGATGGGTGACCAAAGCAAAATCCAAGGCCGTTTTAGCTGTTGTCGTAAAATAATATTAATGAAAACCACTAACCTATATTGGGTCAGCGGGTAACCTCTCTATTTGTTGTTCATGAGGAAAGGCCGAAGTTTATAGGCCAATGATATAGGGTTAAAGTTAATTTTAAAACATTCAGCAGTCACATATTAGTTTATCAATTGAGTAACAGTTACGCTGAAGTATTTCAAAGACCTTCGGAGTCTTCAATACTGGAAATGCTCCGAATTTGACCACCAAATAGCCGTTTCCTCATAGTTATTCGCCAGTTTGTTGTCAAAGTTGTTTTTATTTTTCATAAGTATTAGATAATAGTGAATATACATTTTAACTAGAATTGTCAATAGTCGTCAACATAGTCTAGTAGTCAATATGTCAATCTTAAATAAAAAGCCTTTGAGCAACTCAAACTCAAACAAATAATAATAAATCGAATCAAGATTGAATGATGTTTCAAGATAATGGGCTTTCGCGCAGCTGATGGTTCGAGCTCATAGCTATTCGAGATTTTGATGCATCGAGCTAGATAATGTAGAGCTTATAATTTATTAATATCAAGTGCTATCAGGTTCAAGCTTTCGAGCAAGTATTGGATTGTACGGCTTTCGATTTTTGGGTTTAGTTTATTAGAACCATGGTTGGGTTCAGTAAAGTAACTGGACATAGAGGCGTTCAAACAAAGATTTAAAGATTATTTTGCACCCATGAAGGAGAGGTGAGTAAAGTTGATTAACTTTACTCACCTCTCCTTCATGGGTGTCAACTTCGTTCATCGTTATATCGTTATTATAAATGATATTCTTCTTCTTAGTCGTAGCACTCTTGACAGAGTGGTCGTGGTCGTCATTTCGGTCGGGTGATCCGCCTCACAATTCGTCGCCATTCTTCTCTGAGTGTTGCTTTTTTGATGCATTGGTACAGGGGGTCATCTAGTGCATAAATGATATGGCAGCCTTAAAACAAGACCTCTTATGCAAAAAACAATCTTCTTTTGGAAGAGAGAAATTTCAGCAGTATCTACTATGATAGGAAACAAGCACTGCTACCAGCAAAGCCGAGCACAATAATGTTGGTAAGGGGATGCCATCGGGTTTAACTACAAAGCCACAAAGTCGGTAAAGTGTCAAAAGTCAAAATATATCAACATCATCATCATCAGCTCATTTTATGTCCCCAGTTCTGGGGCACGAGCCTTCCCTATGGATAGATAGGGAGAACGGGCCATAAACCACCACGCGGTCCCAGTGCGGATTGGTGGTTGTTAACAACTGCTAATGCAGCCGGGGCAACGGCTTTACGTGCCTTCCGAAGCACGGAGGAGCTCGAGATGATACATTTTTGGTCACCCATCCGATGACCGGCCTTTGCGAAAGTTGCTTAACCTCAGCACTCGCAGACCGGGCGTGTTAACCACTGCGCCATCGAGCTCCAAAATATATATTGAACTTCAATGGCCTTTGGTTTCCTATGCTGCGAATGACGGCTTTATTTTTGGTCACCTGCAGTATAATGTTAAAACTGGGGCCTTTTGAGCAGCAAACCGAATATTTAACATGACTGCGCTTGTATTTTACATACATAACGTACATGTAAAACATAGGGTGTGTTCAAAATTCGTTTATTAAAATTTAAATTTCTGTGGGAATATTCTCGTAATGTAGGTAACAATAAAATTGTTTATTTTTTTTTATTTTACGGGTAAGCACACTGCCTTGATCTTAACTGATTTAAAGTGATGATAGGGCCAATGGCGGAAGCGCACTTCACCCGGGAACCTCAACTAGTGAGGCACTGGCTATCTTATCTCTCGCTGCCGGAACACAACAATGTTACAAACATTGATGTTATGGCGACATATTAAGATAAGATGGTGTTAGCTAGCCAGGCGGACTAACAAGCCCTACCACCAACCAAACCGAGTACACAAACATGTGCCCCCCGCTGGGAATCGAACCCGGGACCTCTGGGTCTAAACCGGTGGTCTTAGCCACTAGACCACAGAGGCGGATAAACATGTTTCTGATCCATGATATTTTTATAAAATCTGGCAAGCTTTTTAAGTGTATTTACATTTTAAATAATTTTAAAGTTGTTAAGTTAGTGATTCTTTAATATCATCATCATCACCAGCTCATTTTATGTCTCTACTACTGGAGCCTTCCCTATGGATGAATGGATAAGGAGAACGGGCCATAAACCACCACTTTTGACTATAACAGAATAAACATGAATATCTTGTCGAACTGGCAATTATTATAATTTAGTTGTTCTTCATATAATTAATCGTTTATCAATTTGCATCTTAATGGTAAAACATATCTTAATGATACACAAACGTAAGTAAGATTAAGAGTATTCAATTAGACACAATAAGGGATTGAGTCCAGATAATTATTTGTGTTTCTGTGCGTAGTTATATGATAAAGACGCTCAATTATTAAGGAGATTATAAGATTTCCTTTTATTATATTTTAGAAAAACATATAAAATTATGTAAAATATTAGTAATATATAGTATCATACCTTAATCATTAGGTATGAGTACATGTATTATTAAAAGTGTAGGGAGGCCTTTGCTCAGAAGTGGGACAGCTATGGCTGATATAATAATAATAACTAGTGGTCACCCAATGGTCGATATTTGACCGTAATTTCATTAAGGCTGCACGGATTGTATCCTAAGCAATGAAAAATTAAAAAAGATAGAATGTGAGTTTAGATTGGCATTGACAGATGTCGGCCGCATTAAAGACAAACCATACGTGTGTGTCAAATACATGGTACTGTGTGTTATATTATTTTTGTTGATTTAATGTATTTTTATGCATAATTTTAAAAATATGTTAACATTCGGATAACCTTCTCTATATAAACTATAAGTGTGCTAAATTTCATACTACTCCGTCCGCGCAATTTTCGTGAAAACGGGTACAAAAAGTTTTTGCTTCACGTATTAATATATAGATAACATGTATGGCAGTACCAACATACAATATTCTACGTGTCATAGCAAACGACTAATGTTAAAGCTACAATGAAACTAAATAGCTTGGCTTCAAATAATAATTAAAACTTGTTAAAGAGTAAATAGAAACTTATTTTATTATAAGTGCAACAATGGTATTATTTTACCACTGTTAAGTATACAAAATTATAAGCTTTTGTATCTTAAGACTTAATATTTCCCAAAAGAAGTAAGAAAAATCATATCTTTTCGTCTAAACATTAGTACCGGATATGTCAGCTCATCAAGGCATTGATTGACTCGCACCCTATGTTTGTATAGTAAGATACAAGAAGGATCTTTTCTAACCAACCATTGGAAATGGTGACTCACAACACATGTGGCTTGAAGATTGATAAATTATCCGATTAATAAAAGTATTTCCTCTGTTCTCTATTTCAAATTTATTTTAGATACTTTTCGATTGTGTTAATGAAACTATGGCTGTCTAGTATAGTACTCGTAGTAATGATCCTTCTTATTACTTAAGGGTAACACTTTCGGATCCCGATTATGAATTTGTTCAGTTTTTTTTATATATTCTAAGTACAAGGTATCTTAGTTTCAACTAGCGTTGAGAGCGTTGGAAGTATTTAACTACGGTGACTATCGACCCTTCTAGAAGAAAGAGAAAGTAAAAGAGAATAAAGCGAGAAAGAGAATGAAAAGTAAAAGAGAATAAAAGTGAAAAGCTTAGTCAATAGAAATTAAATTACTCTCACTGCATCTGTGGTTAAACCACAGCTCCCGCGTAAGTTAAAATTTTAGAAAGATTTTGAACTTTATAATATATGACATTATGGTTGAACATTTATTGAAGAAATTTGACAGTTTCGAATAGGTTGACGTGCAGGCGACTGACATATTATTGAAGTTTGTTAAGTTGATGGAAGAGCTTTTTCTAAGTTCACCACCACCATGCACCAGCTAGCAGCAACATCTTATCAAAGCGTGTCATTATAACATATTAGGTCCCTTACCTATGAAATTGGTGTTTTGTATGAAGATTTTTCTTAGCATCTACTTAGGGTAATACTATAAAAATTGTAGGGCAGTGTGTTTGTTTCACTAGCTAAATATAGCAGACCCTAAAAAGAAAAAAACAAGTACCTTCAAAGCTACAATGAAACAAAAGGTCAATTCCGCTTACAAAAAAAGAAGTCAATTTAAAAAAAATATTTGGGCAATAAAGATACAAAATCAAAAATCATTGTTATTACTTAAGCGTAACTATTGTCTTAATTAAATGTGTATGATAATATTAACAACCGGTATTGAGTAAGAAGTAATACACTTATTAATGAGTGAGAAAAAAACGCCAATTTCATAGGTAAGGACCCAATACATTTCAATATCATTGTAGTAGGTAACCAAGATACCTAGTTCCTCATTGATTAAAGATTCCGGATAAATTTCACTTCCACCTTCATCCACACAGCACGAAACAATTTTAACAACGCTTTTGTTTCTGTATTTGAACTTGCTCAAAATGGCTGTAGATACAGCCCCGTAGAGATAAAGGTTTCCCTGTTGTAGTTGGGTCAATGGAAAAAAGTAAACTAGCACGTTGTTTGTCAGTTCCGTATGTCACACTGGTAACACACACACGCTTCGAATGGTACACAGCTGACTCAATAATTGGTCCCCACACTTTTACCCGTAAGCCGATGGACGTGACAGACCGCCCTTTGTGCTTGTCACGGACATACATACCCTTTTGTGTAGAAACTACTCGTACTGTAGCAAGGGCTAGATCATTGACATAAGGGATAATGAGTTGTGTTAATATATTTCGAGCGCTAGATATAGTGGTAAGAGTACCATCCTTTTTAAACGGTTTTATTTAACTTGCCCTGTTTATTTATTTGTTTGCGTCAAGTCTAGTAATTGAAATTTGACCCCTTTTGTTGACGGATTAATAAACTAAAAACATGAAATAAAAAAATGAGTAAAACAAATTTTAAGTTATACGGTTATATTGAAAATAAAGATTTAAAAATATGTAGACAATGTACTAAAAACAAAAAAAATAAGTCGGTAGGTCTTAGATACCAGTCATCACACCACTCTCCTCATCAACCTAAGGCATTGATCAGACAAAAAAATAAAATCGTTGGACGCACGGCGTAAATAAGTAAATAGCACTTTTATTATGATATAGCGGTTGACTTGATAGAAATTTCACACGCCCATGAACCCTGTTGTACAATCTAAAAAAAGTTCAGATAAAGGTCAAGCCTTATCTATTTTTGAAATAAATTTATACTGTTTTGGTAGCTGCACATTTGTTATGTAAATATTGGTTTTTGCCAATAAACATTACGCTGCGGTACCCGAGTGTCAGCAGATTTTTTGATTTATAGCCCGGGTTGGTGATCTAACCCGCATTTGTCAAGCGTGATGATTAAGCCTATCAATTGAAGCGATGACGTGATTTCAATGATGGAGGCTTTTGCCCAACAATGGCACAGTATATATTTACTACACTTTAAAATAAAATAAATAAATAGCATCTATGCACAAATGTAAAAATCAGATATCACTTGCTCGGTCAAATAATTGCAAGTGTAAAAGTATCCTGACCCGAAGCATGCAGGCTGCGACATCAGAATTTTATTACAGCACTGGGAGCAGCGGCTTGCGTGCTTTCCAAAGCACGACCAAATCGTAGCAGTAAACTTTTATTGGAATACAGGGAATGGAAATCTAAATGTATTGGTCAGTGTCCTCACGAGACAACTTTGAAATTCTTAAAACATTTTTCTCGGAAATAAAATATCTCTTGAGAAAAAAACGAAAGACGAGCCCTTGTAATCCGAGTGACTAGTGTTCTTAATTGAGATATTGAGAAATTGATTTCTCTTCTGACTTTTAAGTAAACTTTTAATACTCTTTTAACTCTGCCTCTTTTACGTTAAAGAAATTTAAAAGTTATTTTTCCAATAATGTTTTAGTATAGGTATTTGATTATTTGAAAGTATTTTTTATTTACAGTGCTATATATTTATTTGTAATATCCTACTGTAGAAATCGTAAATTTATTTTAATTTATTAGTTAATGCTAAAAATGGTTTTCAATTACGTATACATAAGTCACCTGAGATCTTAACGAAAAAAACTCGAAGGTATATTAGAATGAAGAGGAGAATTAAGCAAGATTATTGCATAAGCTCTTTGAAATCTTAATTCCATAGCCCTTCTTTCATCAGTGGCAGAAATAAGATTTCTTTAACATTCAATAGATTCGTGTGGTATAATCCCCAAAGCATGTAAGGCGAAATACAAAGGTGTATAAGAAATAATCTGTGCCACAAAGACGAACATTATACTTGTGTTGACAGAAAACTATATAATGTCTACCCTTACAACGCTAATAAGTTTCTAATATTAAGTTTATATTTTAGCATTATATTGCAAAATGTTTTTATTAATTTTATGATTAATAAAAACATTTTTTCTAGTAAAAAGATAAAATAACTACAAGTTCTAAGTAATAACAACATTATCTACAGCTACAAGTTAGGTATTAAGAGGGGGTATAAAGGTAAATCACCAATCGTAGATTTGATTTTAACACTAGAAGATAAACCACGATTTACCCGAAAAAAATATCATAGATACTACAGCATACTTGAAAGGGACTGGCTTAAGCGAAAACATAATATATTAAAATTTTATCGATAAAATAAAATCACAAACTTACGTCTACTTTTCAACTAGAATCAATTTATTTTCAATTTGACGCATATTACTGAGCCAATATTTTAACACATAATATCAAATTATATTACCGAGCGACTGTATTAGCGATTTGAAAAAAAAATGTATATTTTACGAGTAAATAAACTAAAACTAATTTGGCGCTTACGACATTCTTATTCCGTGCAGAACGCTCCAGTCTGTCGCACCTGACCCGAGGTAACAGGCATGTTTTGTTTCATCGATTAGTCGCGATCACTCTGTTGAGACGAGAGGACTGTGTTTCTGTGCTCAGGGCGCCGAGAAAATATTTCGTTAAAATAAGATATTATTATCATAATATTGTTATTATTTCTTTTCATTGGTGATGAGTAGTCTCACCTTGAAATATCGACCCTTACGCATTAACTTTAGAGCTCACTACACAATGTATTAGAAGCGCTGAAGCAATGACGGCGACGCGGGTACCGGGTATAGTATATGCAAAACAGAACGATGCTTTTGACCACTCGTATTGGTGGCAGTATGTATAGTAATTTTTTTTCACAGTACATAATTAAGTTGAATTAGCTATTTTGGAAGTATTGTATCATACTTCGTATATTACCGTACAAACTTGTGATTTACAATTATTTTGTATTTCAGAACTGCTGCAGCTCGTAAATGTCGTAATATCTCACAAGCCGATGAATGCTATCCGGTCAAACTCGTACGCAAAAATCTCTCATCAACTCTGTTAGTTCGTTACAGTTGTTTAATTTAAAGCTATTCGTATATTTATTTTTATAAAAACCATAGAATGTAAACATAATATTGATTTTTTTATATGTTAACACATGAAAAGTCTGTCGTTGCTGACTGTACAATCCAGCTCGAAGATCTCGTAGATCTCGAAGATCTCGCAGATGAAATGCCTCGCGATACCTGAAAAATGAATGTAAAAGCTTATTTCTATAAAAATGAACTTGAATTTGGTCCAGAATTATCTTTTCAAATATTTTACTAAATGTGGGTAGCACAGAAATTGGTCTAAAGTTAGTGGGGTCAGATGTGCTACCTGATTTGTATAATGGAATTACTTTACTGTGCTTCATTAGGTCAGGAAAAACACCACAGTCAATACATTCGTTAAATATGCAAGCTAAAACTGGAGCTATTGTCTCAATAACGGATTTAGTGACGTCAACGGAATTACCCCACAAATCAGCAGTCTTTTTTTTATTAAGAGTGTTAAAAGTTTTAATTATATCTCTAAAATCAATTTTTTGAAAACTAAAATGGTTTTCACTAGGTTTGACATTTTCCTTTAGAACCGCTTCAGCTACAGTGGAGGACGAGTCCAAAGTCTTTGTAGTTGAAACTGGAATATCAGTAAAAAACTTCTCAAATGCCGCAGCAACATCAGCATCAGAAGTTAAGATTTGATTTTCGAAGCTCAATTTGTACTCATTGTTACGACTTTTGACATTTCCAGTTTCACTATTTATAATATTCCATGTCATTTTTATTTTGTTATCACTTAGCTTAATCTTTGAACTCAGGAATTTTGCCTTTGCTAATCGACATACTGTTTTAAATAACTTAGAATATTTTTTGACATACAATTTGAAATCTTCACTGGTGTTATAGTTGCGTTCATCATATAGCTCATAAAGTCGCTTTCTACTTTTGTGGATACCAATTGTAACCCATTCACTAAAAGTAACAGTACCACTAACCGAGATCATCTTTGGAATAAAAGTTTTATTAAATTCTAAACAATATTTATAAAAGAAATCATTATAAAATTTATTTGGGTTATCATTATATTCTACATAACATATATTATCATAGAGATTGTTTTGAAGCGTTCCAGACGACCTGCAGTTTTTGGTACAACAGTGATAATCTGTTTCTTCACTTGCTGACACTGATGTGGAAGGCTGACCATTTGGCCACAATGATCAGAGTCTAGTTTATTAATAATGAGTTTAGACAGAGGTACTAGATCAGTGTATATATTATCGATACAAGTGGCCGAAGTGGCATTTATTCTAGTCGGCTCCAAAAATAAATTATTCAAATTATATGATTGAAATAAATTTTTAATTTTGATAGAACCTGTAGACTTTTCTAACAAATTAATATTAAAATCACCGCAAACAACTATCTTTTTACCTACATTGCGGATTTTATATAATGCTTCATCCATTACTTTTTCAAAATAATCATACAATGCTGACGGAGGCCTGTATAACTTAATACAACAAGTCGCTCCAGCTCCACACAAGCTATTTCTATTGTTTGCTTAACCGAGAGGCTCATTATGTCTTTTCTTTCCTTTAATTTTAACTTCTTATCAACTATAATTAAGGAGCCACCATGAATTGAATTTACTCGACTGAACGAACTACCTACCAAATGATTATTAAAATTGAACATGAACTGATGATCTTTAAGCCAGTGTTCAGTAATACACAGAATATCAACTTTATTATCGTTCATGAACAATTCAATCTCTGGATCTTTGCCCATCATTCCTTGAATGTTCTGGTGAACCATACTGATTGACTGAACATTTTTAATAATTGTAGGTTGAGACGGGCTTTTCTTAGAATTAATTACACATTTATTTAAAATATTACCAAACATTTTGCAAGAGAATTCCTTTTTTGTCTTATGATTTAATTTAAAATCGTCATTAAAGAAAAGCTTTGTAAAAAAGCTTATTATAAAGTGTCTGATTACATTCAAGACAAAACAGCATGGGTTAAAAATGCTTCAATGACCCCAACAGGTATTTATAATTTAAAATATTTTTAAGTAATTTTAAACTTGTATAAGTTGATAACGGCATATAATTTTGTAAATGTCGTTACTTATATTAAAACTGTGGAGTTTCTTGCGCCCATTATTCTCCACAACTAAAAAATAGACGTCCTGAATGGGTAGTAGGTAAAAAAAATGTGTGGACGATTCAAAAGTTCTTTTCTAAAGTTTATTTGAATACAAAATATTTGACACTTTGACTTTGACTTTGATTACAGAAAGTCTGTTTATCTTAAGTGTAAACAATATTTTAGTTTTTTTTACCATTAAAAAAACAATAAAATTTTTCATTAAATTTCAATAGTAAGTCCTATAAAGATTGTTACATTTTAAGACAAGTTAGAATGAACAGACCTTAAATACATAATTTAATGCAAAAATGTTTTTAACTTACCTTCTTTCTGTCTGTTCTTTGCAGTACAGGTACAAGCCAGGGAACGAATTCTGAAAAAAAAATGTAAACCTATGAATCTATGTAAATAAAGCGATATTTTTGTAATAAAATTAGACTTCTTTTTTACATTGTCGACACTCTTTGAAGAAGAGATATAACAGTAAGAGCACTTACACACGAGCAGCACTTTGGTATCAATAGAGGTAACTGTAGCGTCGGATGGTAGGCCTTTGACCTTTAACGTGTCGACAGCAACCGCTGACTGTTGCAGTTACTTCTGTCGATAGCAAAGTGCGACTGAAAGGGATAATATAATCTACATGATACAAAAAATAATCTACATAATACAAAAATGCTTAAAGATTTCATGGCACCTACGCCTTTATAAAATAAAACAATATTAAATGTTTAAAGTAGCAATATATAATAAAAATATATGATATCATTACTTACCTTTGCGTATTATTTACCACCAGCAAAGAGTATTTTAGTGTTTCGAAGTACAGCTAGGTGATCCGACTCGCACTTAGCCGGTTTTTATCTGATTATTTTAGGTATACTGTGCGCGATCGCACTAAACACGAGTACACACGAGGGAGCGACCTGCCAATCTGTTGCGTTGGCCGCCACGCCGTACGCACGGACGAAAGCGGGGCGTGAAAGGGGCGCGGGTGGAATCTGTTTTTTTTCTAGGTTTATACGCCCTCTTAAAACCGACCTTTTAGCAGAAATAAACTGAAACAATCAACTGAATACCTTTAGCTAATAATTTAGCGAATTACGTTCCAGTTGACGTTTTTACTTTATAGGTGGAAAGCTGTTTCACAGCTTCTATTTTGGAATTACGATAGTCGGGTACGGAACGTAAATGGAATTCGAATTATTAGAGGAACGAAAGAGCGTCCGTTCGTGCCTCGGAAAAATTTAATATCATTTCTAAGGTACACTTTAGCTAGAGAATGCTTGGCAGGTTACGGTTGTTCATGTGCTTGAATTTAACGTAGTAATGATAAAAACACTAGTATATGATACTTAAAATTCATTTGCAAAATCTATTTAAAAACTTACTAATTAGTTCATTTTGCAGTTCATAGATTAGTCTGAAAACGTAGAATAACAGAAACGTTTGCAAAGAGCAAAACTACAAAACAGATTTTCTTCTGAGTTTTTACTAATTCGAGTATTACCCAGCTAAATTATCCAAAAAATTATCAAAAAAATTATCCAAAACTGTCAAATTTCTTCAATACATTGTCAACCATATGCCTTTAGCATAAAGTTCAAAGTATATTCAGAAAATTTGACAGTTTGAAGTAGGTTGATGAGCGCAGGCGTGTGTACTTATCTTTGAAATTTCTTAGGCACACATTAGCTGAAGAATGCTTGGTAGCTTACGGTTGTTTATTACGGTTGCGGCTACGGCTGTATTTGAATTAAATGTAGTAATGATAAAAAATAATGGCTGAATGACATCAATCATTAGACTGGACTTAGCTATCGTCAGTTAAATGAAGCTACATAAGACCGCAAGAAATTTTGTGTACTGATTTCCAAACTTCAGTATGATGATGTTGCATGATAAAAAATATACGTAATACAGAAACAACAATAACTAATGAATATAGTTATTGGAAATTTAATAGAGACTGATTGTCTATATTCCAAGACAACAAAAGCAACTGGCTTAAATGGTATCTGTTTCAATTAAGTGCGCAGAAAGAAACAGCTTATTCAGAACGGAACAGGTACGAGAAAGTGTCCCTTTCAATTTGTTGTTCGCCAAAAGAACAAAGTTGTAGGATAAATTTATTCATAGACGTCTCGGTTTCCACTTTCAGTATTCTAGCCTACTTGCTTACGAATTATCCGAGGTATGCGATGTGATACAAATATAAAGAAACGCGACATGGCTGGTATATTGGAATTATATATATGGCGAAATCTACTTTTGCAAAATCGTTTTTATATTCACTGATTTAATTTGGAATTCAAGAAAATATTTTCAAAGTTCGTAAGTCTGGAAACATAGATTAAAAGGAACTTTTAAGCAAATAGATCTAGCACAGTACTGTCTTCCGAGTTTTCTAAACTCGAGCACTTACTAAGCGTAAGTTTTTGTGATAAGAAATATTGTTTGTACTTTAAAGAGCTGTGGATTTTGTAGCACTAAGTTAGGTGATCAGTAGGTATGATTGATCTTTTTTTATATTTATAGATTTTGTTTGTATAATAGCCTAATAAATTCTGAATCAATATTTTTGTTAGTATACTAATTACCTGCCTATTAAGTAGATAATATTGGTAAGTAAGCTCTACTACCAACCAAATCGAGAAATTTTGAGATGGTTAAATTGAATCCACGCTGGGAATCGAATTTGAGATTTTTGTTTGATGGGACCATGGAAGCGATTTTAAGCCAAACAATCTTTGAATACCTACTGAATCTTTAAATTTTCCTCGTCACCAAGTTGGTCGATCGCTATAATATTTTATTTAAATTTTAATTTAAAGCTATTTCTAGTATCATTAATCAACAAGATTCATCATCAGCCCCAATATAAACAAATAAATGTTCCCAATAGCTACAATAAAGAGCTCGTTTCTTTTTGTAATAGACCTATTTCGTGTTAACGATATTATTTTCTCATCTCCGCTGAATTCCAGCGCGGCTTGCGATCAATCTTGTCACAATGTTTTGTATTGTCTCTGTTTTACTACAAAGCCATGTTGATAATATGGCCTATGTTATTGATGCCATCTGCTTCTCAATTAGTACAAGTGCCATAACATTTCTTATATCGTAGGAGACGTCAGTCAATCCACTTCAGTTGATAGGCCAAAAATGTTATTCCATAATAATTTGTGAATACAAATTATTATTATACATGAGTATGTAAGTGTTAGTATATTAGAATAAATATTATTAACGGGATTATTACCATGTTTTTTGTTGTGTTTGAGTATCCGATATTTCGCCACAGTTGCATGCGCCATGATCATGGATGTACTGAAGTTATTGCGGGTGGGTGATTATGAGCAGATAAAACGATCTACCCTCTTCCTTAGTCGTTTTTTGCGCTCGATACTCGTACCACTGTTTCCTAAGTCACTATTCACTCGAACTTGTTCTCGACACACTACACTGGCCGTATCAGATCGCGAAACGGCACTTTTGTTCTTTTTGCGGTCTTTACATAAGGGTCGAAATCAAAATAATTGTACATTTCGGTCAACAGAAACGTCCACGTGGGGTAGACTGATTTAGACTATGTATTTTAAATATTAAACAGCTTGTATTGTTAGGAAAAATTATCTTCTAGATGAATAACATGACGGTAGCACCCTAAATTGACAAAATATTAAAATAAATAAAATATTGCTGGCTGACTCCTTACTCTAACCATACATAAATTTTCTGTCCCCCACGACACGCATGTTACAAAAAGTGCAATAAATACAGATCTATTAGTATATTTACATCTTTCTATAAAATAAACTTTTAAAGGATATTTTAATAATGTATAACTTCAGTTTTCAAGCATATAATACTATAAATACCATAAATACAGGCTTATTTATTACATGACCATATTTTCTTTCATTTTTGTTTATCATGTTTGTAACGGATATGAAATGGTAATTTTTTTTTCTTTAAAGTTTCAACACCGTCAATTTCAAATCGACCAATCAGACGGTACGATCGCCGTAAGTCGGTCATTTTGTAAGCGTCTGTTGCTTGGTGCAAAGTGTGTACAACAGTGAATTCGATATTTTCAACAATTTATTGTTTATTTTGGTTTATCGTGTGTGAAATTAACGGTAAGTGAGACCTGAAGTATTTATACAAACTAGCGACGAATCACTTTGTCTTGATTTGGCTGTGAAGCCAATTTGTATCAAACAGGTACATTTGTATTTTTTAAATACATAAGGTTACATTAAACACATGAATTTTATTCCTTTTTGTTATAATTTGTTACTTCTTTTTGTAACGTTACAAAAATGATGTAACAAAAATGAAATAAGGCTGCTGTTATACTGCAAAAGTAATAATTTACTTCAAGTAGCATTTTAGTTTAACAATCTAGGTATATGTTACAGTAAATGTGATTATTTAATTGAACATTATTAATAACTACCAATATTAAATGTAAAAGTCATAAATTATTAACAAAAACCGGTCATTATTAATAAAATAATTATCTAATGATTTGTTAATTATTTTTTATTATTATTAATAATGATCAGTTATCATTAAAATATTAGCCCCTATTAGTTACTCCTAATACTAAAGGAAAAAATAAACAAGAAAAAATTTCGACGAGTTCAGATTTTTTTTGAGGGCGTGGTGTTACAGTTGTTATCACGTTGCTCCAGTATTCCAAAAGTCGCGGGTTCAAGTTCCGCCTTCATCTTAACCGGTTATTATTAATAAATTAAAAAATATGATATAATTATTAATAATGACCGAAAATTAATTATAATAAACAGTCATCATTATTATTGTGAAAATCGATGGAAAAAATTAAATTAACCATTTAATTTTTGTGCAGAAGATGCCGATGACGGCCGCAGAGCGACAATGCAGATATAGAAAAAAGTTGAAAACAAATCAGGAAAAGAAAAAAGAAATACAAATTAAAAACTTACAAAGGATAAAAAAAAATTATGTCCCAATAAATAAGTTATCAGAATCTCAAAAACACTTACGAAGGAGAAATTGGCGAAAACTTAAGAAAAAACATAAGGATTTACTTTAAAAAGCTAACATGCAGCATGATGAAGAAATATTTGTAAAACTTAATTTCCAAACACTGTTATCTTGAGATATTTTAAATAATGTTCGATCTATGTTCGACTTTTTATTTCCTAATTACTCGTAATACCTATTTACTATGTGAAATGGCCCTTACAGTTTCATTTTGTTATTATTTTGTTACAGTGTTCATCTTTGTAACACACTTCATTTTTGTTTCCTTTTTGTAACTGTACCAAAAAAATTATTTTGACCCATAAGCTAATCACTGGATTCCAGATACGCGACAGTTTAAACCCATCATCTCGATTGAATTTTTTGTATTTTATAATTTAAATCGCTTCTCTAACCAATCTAGGTATGTAGTAGACATGGGCGTTTTCGGTTTTCTATAATAACGGTTACGCAACCGATATTCAGTTTTCATATCGATATCAAAAACCGTTTTCAGATATCGATATCAGTATGATAGTTTGCTAGTTTTGCTTCTAATATGCATAACTAGTTTTAGAAAACTGAAAACGATAGACAACACAACTCCAAATTACGTCATATTTCTATGACTATAAAGTGCGAAGCCAAATGAAACAACATTGCATATCAAAGTAGTGGCGAATATTCGCTTCGTCTCATTTACACCGTTAACATTATGCTTAGTTAGAAAGGGAAGATGCGAATATCAAAACATTTGGAGTTGTGCAGTAGTTTTAGTTTTCCATGGATATGGTGATATTGGTTACAGTGACGGTATAGAGTTTTTTTCATATCGCGTTCTCTTGCAGTTTTGGTTTTCGATTCGGTGTTAGTTTTTCTTATATCGGTTATGAAGTTTCCCATATCGATATGATATGATATAGGACTCATATCCGTTTTTGGTTACGTTTTGATATATCGAACTCATGCCTAGTATGTAGTGGCTTTCTGTCGAAATTATCAGGGGGTTATAAAACTCAATCCAGTGATTAGGACCCGATTGGATCAAATTTTCAGCAATGGCCGATTTTATGTATCGTTATTCTTTACAGCTTTGATATGCTCCTTAATTAGGCAGGCTACTGTACGTTTTGTTTGGCCAATGTAGGAGCTACCGCAGCTGCAAGCGATATTATACACACCGGGCGTTTCTAGGGGAAAGCTGTCTTTTGGTGACCGTAGACATTGAGCTACTTTTCTAAAAGGAGTGAAGATGATGTTAATTGAGTACTTATTGAATATATTTAAGACCTTGTCTGTCACCCCTTTCATATATGTACGACATAAAAATCGGCTGCCTTTCTACCCTGAACCTATCGTGTTTGGTTTTGTGTCTGGATATTAACACCTTCCCCTTGTATCCGTTCTTCTGCAGAACATGCCGGACATGGGATAACTCCTCATGCAGTGTTTCATCATCGCACAAGTCGTAAGCCCGGTTGGTCAGCGATGACACTACAGAGTGTAGATGTTTTGGGTGGTGATGAGAGGTTGCATTAAGATAGCGATCAGTGTGTGTAGCTTTCCTATATACAGAGTGGCCAAGTGAACCGTCATCTCGTACTCGCATCTTGATGTCAAGGAAAGCCAAACTCCTGTCTTCTTCCATTTCGTGGGTAAACTTTATTTTAGGATGTATCCCTACCTGGGTCTTCCGCAATCCGGGCGGCTGCACTGACTGCTATGCTACCGGGAAGGCTGACGTAAGCGCTAAATTTTGTCATTGCTTTTTTAATTTTTGAGTGCTTATGGCACAGTGCCATCTATCCAAAGGTTGTTGGAACCGATGGCTATGCAGATTCATCTTTTCAGATGAAATACCACAAATTTGATAACACAACGCTATAGTAAATTTTATTTTTTATTTTTAAGTGCTAATTACTACACTGAAGCTGAATTCAATATTTATAAAATATTTTATATTTTATAAAATACAGTAAAAAAAAAATTAAACGCCCACCCAACCCAGCCAGGTATCGAACCGCAATTTTCCGCAATCCGGGCGGCTGCATTTTGTTGGATTGTTAAAAAGAATAGACTAGGTATTTATTTGACTCATAAAAAGTCATAGTCATAGTCATAATTATTTATTGCATCATGTTAATATGGTACAGATCTTACAATTTTATAAATAGTCCCTAAAAATGACCCAGTAAGGGTATTGCAACAATTTGGGGTGGTTTTTATATATTTTTATACAGCAAAAAGTATTAATTCTAGGTATGTCTATAGTAAAGGATATAGGCGGGCGTTCAAAGTTCACTAACCTTGTGATCATCAGAAGAAATGTTGTTGTGTGTGTGTGTTTCAATGGGGCCTCAGTGGAGTAAAAGTCTCCATCCAAAAACAAAGTCACAAGGAGTCTTTCTTTGTTAGTTAAGAATTAATAAGATTTAATTGAATAGCCAACAACGAGCACGCAGCAGCAGCCAGCAAGCATTTTAGTACTTTGTCTAAGCATCTTAATAATGTTACAGGCGTCTTATAAAATAATCTTGACTACTTCTAGTAATGTATGTACAAATGGTACTACAAAATTTAGCAACGAACGCTCCTTACCGTACTTATCAAGACATTAGGACCCAGTAGTTTCTGTACTTAAAGTTGAGTTCCCGTATTAACTTAATACTTATAATTCGGAGTTAATAGTTATCATGAATAAAGTTCGCATCATCTAACTCGAGATGGGTTAGCTAAGCAAATCCTTTTACAGTTAATTTAGCAGTTTCGCCCGCATTAACTCTTAAGAAGGACATTCGAGATGGCCGGTCGCAAGTTTAGCGGTTAACCAAAATTAGTTTCAACGCAGATAATACTCCAGTTTAACTTTGTAATTTAATAGAACCCAGTCCCTTGTGAAATGCAAGAACTATTCTAAACTTCAACAAGTATTTCGTTGTAAATCGACGAACGTATAATAGAAGGTCGGTCGCGCCGTCCGCTGCGTCGTCTGGGTCCGTTTGCTTGTAGAAGTTCAAGGTTCCTTTTTCATGGAAACAAAAGGTACTGCGATGGGTTTGGTTGTATCATATAATCATCAGTACATAAACGTCCCACTAATGGGCTCAAGCTTTCCCACAACAATTTTTTAACCGCCTCTGTGCTACTGTTTAAAACCACCGGTCTCAGATCTAGAGGACTTGGCTTCGATTCTCAGCACACAGGTACATGTTTGTGAACAGGTTTATTTGGTGGTAGGGCGTGTTTGTCCACCTGGATAGCTACCACCATCCTAATATGTCGCAACATCATAGTTTTTAGTATTGTTGTGTTTCGGCAGCTAGAGATAAGATAGTGCTACAGTAGTTAAGTACTTAACATCATGTGAGATGGTGTGCGTAAGGTATAAAAAGACGAATGTAGGTTAGTATATTAGTATCCTCCTTGCTTCGGAAGGCAAGTTAAGCCGTTGGTCTCGGCTGCATTAGCAGTCGTTAACAACCACCAACCCGCATTGGGCCCGCGTGGTGGTTTATGGCCCGTTCTCCATAGGGAAGGCTCGTGCCCCAGCAGTGGGGACATAAATGAGCTGATGATGATGATGATGATGATGATGATGATGAATGAATCATTGGACTGGTTATCCAAAGGGAGTGGGTTTGATTCCCTTTCGAGCTTCCTGAGGCTATAGCATTGTAAATACAAAATTCAAAATAATAACAATATTTAAAGGAATTGCGTCTTTATCGATCGTTTAATATAATACTTGCAATAGTATTCTTTCGACTGTGAGGGTAGTAACTTCACAGTGACCTAATACCGCTGGCTTGCAGCGTAAATCACAAACTGCTAGAAAAATTCAACGAGTTTTCTGGGGCCTCAGTAGCTTAGCGTCAGAGTATTGGACCGGTTATCAAAGGTCGTGGGTTCGATTCCCGCTCGAGCTTCCTGAGGCTGGTTGATTTTTCTAGTAAAATTTTATCTTATAATAATATGGCATTGTGAATGCATAAATAAAAATAACAAGAGCAACGAAAATATTAAAATAAAAACTTTTTTACCACTTAATTAGGAGTATTTGATGTAACTATTGTTAAAATCAATAAAAACATTTAGAGAATTCGGTGGCGTCTCCATTTGTATTATGTCGTTTGGCTTGTTTGCTACTTTTATAAAATATAAATTAAAATAGTTCTAATTAAGTTTTTCTTAAAATCATAGCATAAAAATATTTTTAATAACAAAGATATTTACATTTTATTTTCATTCGCTTTGACTGTTCAAAGGAGGACAATTGTAATTTCCACAATTTTGATTGAATTAAAGAAAATAAACTTAATATAATATTGTAAGAATAAATTGCTGAAATTGGTTGCCGATTATTATCAAATAATGTTCGGGTGAGCGTTTAGTAGGTGAGTAACATGTGAATAGAGAATCGTTAACGTTAAGTACTTCTTAACGATTTTTACACCTACAACTTCAAGTACAAAAACACCACTTTACAATATTAGTTGACTTACGTAAGTCGAAGCAATCGTTATTGGTAACGCATTATTCCATCAAACGCCCCAAATGCCACAGCCCTATTGTGTTTATACCTTTTGCGAAGTCGTCATTATCTCGACAGTGCCGCTCGTCGTTTTTACAAAGGACCGCCAAATTTGGATCAAGCCTTTCCATTCACAAACATTTTTCGCTTGAGAGGTTCCCATTTATGATTCGCGTCGCTGTCACTAGCATGGCTTTAGAAAAGACGAAACATAGAGTTTAATTAGAAAATGTGTTGGAAAGCTTAATGAATAGGCCACTGGCCTTGAGAGTCATATAAAGGCTAATAAAATTTATGAATACGTAATTGGCTATGTGGTAAAATACATGGAATTCCTTTTTTTATTGCACAACGGAGAAGCGTTAGCCTTCATTTTATACTTAGTAAAACTAGCCGACACCCGTCAGCCCTCTTCGCTGTGCGAAAATAATGGATCAATTAATGCTAAATAAAATTATTATTAGGTTTACCAACATCATATATAGCCTGTCATTTGCACAATCTCATGTTCTTACTACATACAAATTTTCATCAAGATCGGTCAATCCGTTCTTGAGTTATAAGAGGACATACAAACTGACATACAGACAGGCAGACAGATAGACATACAGACAGACAGACAGACAGACATACAGATAGACAGACATACAGACAGACAGACATACAGACAGACAGACAGACAGACAGACAGACAGACAGACAAAAATTTCAAAAATCCTAGAATTGGTGTAAGTGAGTCATACATAACAAAATTTGTCAAAATTGCATGTACAGACAGAGCATACAGATTTCTATAGTAGTATAGTAATGTTTAGATTAGGTAAAATTTTTATTGGATTCGGTAATTATTGTTTTTTTTTTTCACTTTTGATTTACAACAATCGTATCAAAATCATTAAGCGTAACCTGAAACAAGACCGCGAACGACCCGCAACAATGGCTAATAATAAACTTGACAAAGAGCGACAGATTGGAATCAAAGGCTTTTAGGGTCAGTCCGTCTAAAAGCAGCCATTACTCAAATCAAGCTTTTAAACCCCGTAAGCGAGGTGATTTATATCACTGACTTTGATTTTTACTCACCAGCTTTGGCCGACCATTTTGAAATAACGCGCTTCCCATTAAGTTGGAAAAAGCATAAATGAAAGAGCCACTGAATGACGTACATTATGAATTAGGTAAGTTTTAAATTTTGTTCGTGTTACTGAATATGTTCGCATTTAGTTTTGGTTATCCCAAAGTGATATAGTCTTTTTTTATAAGTTATTTTTATAAATTGTGTTGATGATGATGATAATTGGTAACTAACTTTTATTTTAATTTTTTTTAATATTTATTTATTTTTACTAACTAAAATCTCAAACTCGTTTTTTATTTTGTGATACAAAATAAAAAATGTTACACAAGGTTTCTAGATCCAATATTGAAGAACCTTACTAGAGCACTGCAATACCTTATAAAATAATGGTTAAAATAATAAATTAACATTAATATTAACATTCGTTAAAAAATCTGAAAAGAAAAGAAAATAATAAAATTAATAACAAGAAATTGGCTGCTTTGAGATTAATTATAATATTCGGAATACATTTATTAGAAATAAACACACTGTCGCATTCATAGTGGCTGCAGGCAGCAGCTAACGCGATTGTGTTGCTATCGATAAAGATAAGCAAGGGTGACGAAGCTTCTGTCTAAAGCTTTTTCGTGTTTTGGAAGGCACAAAGCTGCATACGTTCGGAATTTTTTATTTTATTTTACATATTTTAGTCAATGTAGTAGTGTGAAGTGCGCTTCCACTAATTGGCCTTATACATCAATTAGTGGAAGCGCACTTCACCCGGGATCCTCAACTAGTGAGGCACTGGTTATTAAAAAAATAAATAATAATAATAATTGCGGGCCTTATTGGTGTACTTACATTGACTAAAATATGTAAAATAAAATAAAAAATGATTTCAGGTGAGATCTGCGCTTACCCGTAAATATAAAAGAAGAATTAAAGACGCAAATACTTTTCCGTATAAGACTAAATACCACTAGTAACTGCAGCAAGTTGAGCTTTCCCATTTACATTTCGATAAACACTTTAGGAACACCGTGCATGCTGATTACGTAATCAACTAGACTCATCATCAGCCTATACTAGTCCACTGCTGGACATAGGCCTCTCCAAGTGCACGCCACCGAGCACGATCCGCGGCTACTCTCATCCAGCTCTTGCCAGCCACCTTGCGAAGATCGTCGCTCCACCTTGTCTGAGGGCGTCCTACACTACGTCTGCCGGTGCGCGGTCTCCACTCGAGAACTCGTTTACCCCAACGGTTGTCGGTTCTGCGGCTAATATGACCGGCCCACTGCCACTTCAGCTTGCTGATCCGATGGGCTATGTCGATTACTTTCGTTCTCTGTCGGATCACCTCATTCCGAAGTCGATCCTTCAGATAAACTCCGAGCATAGCCCTTTCCATAGCTCGCTGAGCGACTTTAAATTTGTGGACCAGCCCTACTGTGAGTGTCCACGTTTCGGCTCCGTATGTCATGACGGGTAGGACGCACTGATTAAAGACTTTCGTCTTTAGACTTTGTGGAATAGGCGACGTAAAAACCCGACGTAATTTTCCATATGCTGCCCAGCCTAGCTGTATCCTTCTGTTAGCCTCTTTCTCGAAGTTGTTAGTAGGAGAGTAATGGGGGGTCTGGATCATACTAGATCCATCCCCCCCATTACTCTCTATTCAAAATGATATTTCTATTCAAAAATATCTGTTCAAAATGATTCTTCTATTCAAAAATTTATATTTGAAATGATACTTCTATTCAGAAATCTATTCAAAAATATCTGTTCAAAATGATTCTTCTATTCAAAAATTTCTATTTGAAATAATACTTCTATTCAGAAATCGCTTATCGAAATGATTTTTCTATTCCGAAACTTGATTGAAATGATACATCTATTCAGAAATCTTTATTAAATTATACTACTATTTAATTTAAAACAAATATTTGTGGTTGTGCCCTGTTCTAGCTTCTATCAATTTGTTATACGTTTATCTAAATAGGCAGTAATCATTTATTTTAACGTTAAACAAAATATATTAATAACTTTAAAGTCCAGTCTTATTATTCTAGTATCCTTGATTAATCTCTCCAACGAGTTTTTTGTGCCTCATAATTAATATTTAGATTATTAACAAGTTAAAATCAATTTTGATACTGTTAATACTATTTCACTATAAACACCGATATCTCAGTAATTGTTGTTGTCTGTTTCACGTGTCCACGCATGCCCTATATGGCAGATGATCGCATTCTTTTCTAGTCGCTACCCATCAACGCCTCAAAACTATAGGTACCTGTGTACCTACATAATTATTTATATTACAAAATAATAATATTAGTGAATTAATTTTAATTAAATCAGTTTATTTTTGTTATATACATTTTCTGCATAATAAAAGATCTCTGCCTTTATATATTCAAACCTAGCATTAAATTTTAAAATAATTAATGCGTGATCCATTAATACACATAATTTTCTTATATTAAAAAAGTAGAAAGTATACAATTACTATTCCTAATCTTTACTGAATACATACTCAATGCAAAAATTATTAGGGAAACTATCCAATGTAAATTATCGGTGCAGGTGATATAAAATAAAACAAAACATATTTTTAATATACATTTATTTACATATTTTTATGCATTTTAGTCAAAATATCGTTGACACTTTTGTATATATCATCGCTGAACACATTATCGACAACATATTGAGCACACACGGTAGCTTTACAGTTGCATTGTGTGCTTTCATAATCTTTACCGTCAAAAATTTGTAAGCGTATTATTTTACATCGCATACCCTTTGCAGGTTTTTTTATATAAGAGTATATAACATCACTTCCTTTTCTTTTATTTCTGCTTACATTTTCTTCAAATTGGAATGGTTGAAATGGTCTCTCTCTTTCCAAATAATTTAGCACATTTTGACGCATTCGTTGTTCATCTGGCACCGGCGATAAAGGTGAGTATGATGAATTATTAGGCAGGATAATATCACTTGATTCCTGAAACAAAGCAATATTAATTTAATTTAGTCTAATCTTGAGTAAAGTTCGACAGACATAGATATGAGTACTTAATATTTAAGTATAACGAGTATAACAATACAAACTGAAAAAAAATTTTTATTAATAATACAATAAGTATATTATTTTTTTTTACTTACCGACATTGTAGAGCAAACGAACGAGTTTGAATGATTTTTTAGGATATATTGCTTTGATTTATATAGATATCTGTTCAGATGTTTTTTTGTCATTAAGGTTCAAAATAAGATTTATTTTTTTGTTTCCTTTTTAGTAAAGGAAATCAGATAAATGCGCTCATCTTACTTCCACGTGCCTCATTGTTTCTATAAGCAGGTATACACGAGCGGTCAAACCGCCTCGGACTATGCAATATGTGCGTTTTAATTTAATATAATATAATAACTGATCTAGCGGATCAACCGCAGCGTTTTTCACGCTCGTTTATTATGTTAGCCTTTGTTTTGCTACTATGCATTTTCTACAAATATGGAGCCGCGACGCTAATTTCGTGTGTATAAAAATGCGTTCTGGATCTCCATAGCCATTCCACGTGCCTCATTGTTTCTATAAGCAGGTATACACGAGCGGTCAAACCGCCTCGGACTATGCAATATGTGCGTTTTAATTTAATATAATATAATAACTGATCTAGCGGATCAACCGCAGCGTTTTTCACGCTCGTTTATTATGTTAGCCTTTGTTTTGCTACTATGCATTTTCTACAAATATGGAGCCGTGACGCTAATTTCGTGTGTATAAAAATGCGTTCTGGATCTCCATAGCCATTAAATCACCTCTGGGAGTACTTACCGGTCCTCAATTGTTTCTACTGTGCAGCAAAGAAAAAAAAACAGTCTTCTAAAATGTAAGTACTTAATGTGTTCTTTCAATTCACCTTTTTAATTATTCGTCCATTGATCGATTCAATATATACATACTCGTGTCATGTATTATCTCATATATCTACCTATACATTCATTTCATATATTATCTCATTTCCTCTGTTCACTCATTTCATGTATTCACTCATTTCATATATTCACTCATTTTATATATTCACTAATTTCATATATTTATATAATATTATTCACTAATTCCATGATTTTATTTACTCTCATAATTCACTCTTTTATACATACAATCTCTGACTACTCTATTCTTAATTATTAATATGTCTAATCATACTTATCTTTTTAGGTCGAAGCAAACAGCAGCCCATCTATTCTCTTCTGGAGACGAAGCTGAGCAGCAGGTCCAGCCTAAAAAATCAAGAGTTTCGTCACCGTCACCATCGACCTCTCGGCGTGAAAAGAGACCGGCGGGAGGTGAATCATCTCAGGAAAAACCGAAGAAGAAAAAGAAGACTGTCATCAAACCAATCAGCTCTTGCATGAGGTCGACTTCTTATGAATTGTTCGGCACCGACAGCGACGAACCAGAAGACGAACCCGAACCCATTGGAACCGCACAGGGTAAAAAAATACCGCCATTATATTCTTATTTCACTCGTAGAGTTGCTAACGGGTTAAGCAGGCAAAGTGATGAGAGTAAAATTGGAAAGTATTATGTAGAGCTCAAAATCTACAACGTTGAAGAGATCGAACGCGTATCACCTATAAACCGTTGGCGACATGCGGTATTGACGGTAAAAAATCGTACCGATGACAGAACGCCTGCATGGGATCGTTTAAAAGAATATGTAAATGAAACTAGAAAAGAGTTTAAACACCGTCCTCTAGATTTTGTTAGTAATTATTACTAATGTATATAGTAGATATGGATACACTATATGAATCCACTACATATCCACTATATCCATTTAAATAATAACTCTTGTAATCTTTTGTCTACTACTTCTTTATTAATCTTTTGTTTCTTATATCTTATTACTTACCTATTCAGTGTATACAAATATTTTAGTCAACACAATTATGTATGTTTCTAAATTAAGTTAAATAAGTATTTCATGTATAAATAATGTGACCTCTAATCAGTACAATTAAAAGCTGTGTTTTATAAGCTCACATTTATTTATTACTTTACAGTACAGAACCAGTCTACGCATCGAAGGCACCATAATATTGATGATAAACATAATAATTCTAAACTTATTGAATGTGAAAAATGTCTTATTGCATTACCTTTGAATCAATATAAATATCATCTGAGAACCAATATACATAAGTCCAATAGTCTCTTACGAACTGAATTTCAAAACATTTACATTATTTCAAGTGCTTTTAAAAATAGAATCGTGACGTATCGTTTAAATCCTTCCAAGGAATACCTCAAGCCTGAGGATTTCTTGTGTGAGAATAAAAACGATATCCTAAAACTAGTTGATATGTCGCTGCAGAAACATATTTGTATCAAAATGAACTTTGAACTGTTTGGTAACTTTATATTAGAAAAGAACAAAGAACAACAACTGAAGTCTTTCAATACGAAATATGAAATAATTAGTAGAAACACGAATATTAATGAATTTTACTCGAATATAACAGAAATTTTAAAATGCAAATTATCAGAATTCCAACATAAAGAGTCTGGATGGTCATATCATTCAGTAAGCCATCTGGAAATCAATGTAAATAAATACTGTCCATTGAGAGGTGGTACGTATTTACCTTTACCAAAAAAAATCAGAAACTCAAAAAGTTGTGTGAATTTACAAAATAATGACAATCATTGTTTTTTATGGAGTATTGTAGCAGCATTATATCCTGTTAAGCAGAATGTATGTAGGACAGCATCATATCCACATTATAGCTCTGTTTTTAATATTGAAGGAATGTCTTTCCCCGTTACATATCAGGACATAAAATTATTTGAAACAAATAACAACATAAGCATAAATGTTTATGGAATAGATGAAAATAATGATAGAGTGACTGGACCTCTATATTTAACAAATACAAGAAAATCAAATCATGTGAATTTACTGTACTTAGAAAGAAATGGAAAAGCTCATTACTGTCTGATAAAAGATCTATTACGATTGGTACGACGTCAAGTTACAAATCATAAAGGTAGTATTTTTTTGTGTGAATCGTGTCTACAATTTTACTGTAGTGAAACCAAGTATAAATTCCATATGTGTTCTAAAGTTTTAACCATTCTGCCTGAAACTAATAGAAGACTGGGTTTTAAAAATTATGAACGAAAACAAAAGATAAACTATGTAATCTATGCTGATTTTGAGAGTCTGTTACTAAGTTGTTCTGAAAAAAATACTGAAAAAACACAGAACTTCAAAAAACATGAACCCTCTTGCTTTGGGTATTATATTTGTTGTTCACATGATTCGAGTCAAAATAAGTATGTTACATATAGAGGCTCAGATTGTGTTGAAGTGTTTATAACTAAATTAATAGAAGATGTAAAGAAAATAAGTAAAAGATTATCTATTAAAGTGCCTATGATCCCTCTGTCAAAAAAAGAAAATCATAGTTATAATTGTGCTAGTACGTGTCATATTTGTGATCGGTTATTATTTAATGACAAAGTATGTGATCACGATCATGTTACAGGAAAGTACAGAGGAGCTGCACATGCTCATTGTAATTTAATGTATAGAGTATGCCCATTTATACCTATTGTTTTTCATAATTTATCAAACTATGACTCTCATTTGTTTATCAAAGAATTAGTAAAGTACAAAGGACACATTAAGATTATACCTAAAAGTAAAGAAAAGTATTTAACTATTACCAAATACATTGCTAACGAGAACGATAAATCTTCTATTCAAATGAAATTCATTGACTCGTTTCAATTTCTTAGCTCAAGTTTAGAAACATTGAGTGAAAATTTGACAAATGAAGAATTCGTTCACTTGTCAACGGAATTCAATAGCGGAAATATTCATTTACTTAAGCGTAAAGGTATTTATCCATATGATTATATGAACGCTTGGGAAAAGTATGAAGAAACGAGACTTCCAACTAAGAAATATTTCTATAATTCATTGAAATTGGAACATATTACTGATGATGAATATGATCACGCAAAAACTGTATGGAATATATTTAACATTCGTAATATGGGCGACTATACAGATTTATATTTAAAATGTGATGTTTTGCTGTTGTGTGATATATTTGAAAATTTTCGCAATTTAAGTTTGAAATACTATAAATTAGACCCTGCATACTATGTTACGGCACCTAGTTTGAGCTGGGATGCTATGCTTCTTTATACAGGTGTTGAATTAGAATTAATTGACAACCTTGAAATATATCAAATGTTAGAAAAGGGTATACGAGGTGGTTTGGCACAGTGTTCTTTACGTTATGCAAAAGCTAATAATAGATATTTATCTGAATATGATAATCGATTGTCTTCTACTTATTTATTGTATCTTGATTGTAATAATCTGTACGGTTACGCAATGACTAAAAAGTTCCCTATTTCAGAGTTTAGATTTTTAAATCAAGAGGAAATTGATTTCTTTGACGTTATGAGTATTTCAGATGAAAGCAAATATGGCTTTATATTAGAGGTAGACCTTCAATATCCAGACCACCTACATGATGTTCATAGTGATTTACCTTTCGCTCCAGAAAAATTTATACCCCCAGGAGGAAAAACAGCAAAACTCATAGCTAATTTGTACGATAAATTTAACTATGTAATTCATTACACTAATTTAAAACAATGTTTGAAGCATGGGCTTGTTCTTAGAAAAATACATCGCATTCTCGTTTTTAGGCAAGAAGAATACTTAAAAATGTATATAGATTTAAACACTAGTCTCCGACAATCATCCAAAACAGCGTTTGAAAAAGACTTTTTTAAGCTTTTAAATAATTCAATTTTTGGTAAAACGATAGAAAATAAGCGGAAACAAGTAGATATAAAATTAGTTACTAAATGGAACGATACCGATAATATTACAAACAAACAACTGAGTGCTGAGAAACTTATTTGTAAACCAAATTTGAAATGTGTTACTGTTTTTTCAGAAAATTTCGTAGGCATTCAACTAAAACCGGAATTAATTGTTTTAGACAAACCGATCTACATAGGTTTCACTGTTTTAGAATATGCTAAGTCACATCTTTATCAATATCATTACAGTATGAAAGATAAGTATAAGACTAACATTAAGCTTTGTTACACAGACACTGACAGCTTACTGTACTTAATTAAGACAAAAGATGTTTATAGTGATATAAAAAGCAATTTAAAAGAATTTGACACCAGTAATTACGACGCAAACAACCCTTATTCAATACCCCTAGTTAACGCTAAAATACCTGGGCTATTCAAAGATGAGCTGGGTGGAGATGTGATTAGTGAATTCACTGGCTTAAGAGCAAAATTATATTGTTTATTGACCTCTAAAACTCAAATTAAAAAAGCTAAAGGCGTTTCAAAATATGTCACAAAGAAGCTACGTTTATCCGATTACAATAAGACATTGTTTAGTAATGAAAGCACTTATTTCAAAATGAATTTCATTAAATCAATCAAGCATGTATTATATTCACAACAAGTGAACAAAAAAGTGATGAGTGCCAATGATGATAAAAGGTATATATTGCCAAATAATATAGAAACATTGCCTTGGGGACACTTTAATATTTTATTCTAATTAGAATAATATAATAATTATGGTAATTATATCAATTAATAATAAGTAATTATGTAATCATTCATTTACCTGCATTCATGTAATCAAGATACAGACTATAATAACAGTATTCTTATTTTTAATCATAAATAAATATTGTATACCTACTATTGTATATGTTTACTTTAAATAAAGATGTTCTATACACAGTCTTCAGATGTTTTATTATTAATTACCTTTGATTCATGCCTTGCAAAAGCTGGACTCGAAGTGAGTAAGAGAAGTACTATATGTATATATAAATGTCAACAAGTTTTATTTCTTCTTAGATGTCACAATGAAGTTCATTAAGCAACACCAGACTTTGGAAGTCAGTAATATAAAATTAGATAATCATTCAAACAAAGTGAGACATAGTATGCTCTTACCTAATACTATTAGATGCATAATATGTGGACCATCTAACTGCGGGAAAACAAATGTTATGCTCAATTTAATATTGCATGAAAATGGTCTTAAATTCAAACATATTTATTTATATTCAAAAACAGCATTTCAGCCGAAGTATAACTTTCTGAAACAAGTTTTGAACAGTATTCCCAGCGCTAAGTTCTTTCTTTTTAAAGATAATAATGAAGTAATACACCCTAATGAAGCTTTAACTAATTCAATAATTATTTTTGATGATGTCGCATGTGAAAATCAAATAAATATTCGTAATTATTTCGCAATGGGAAGACATAAACAGATAGATTGCTTTTACTTGTCTCAAACCTATTCTAAAATTCCTAAGCAACTAATACGAGATAACGCCAATCTGTTGATTGTCTTCAGACAAGACGATATAAACTTGAAACATATATACAATGAGCATGTCAATACAGATATTGAGTGGTTGCAGTTCAAAAACCTTTGCTCCACTATATGGCAGAATCAGTTTGACTTTTTATTAATATGTAAAGATTGTCCTCTAAACAGAGGTAGATATAGACAAGGATTTGACATATTTATATATTTTTAAATCAAAATACAGATGACCAGACAGATACCTATCTACTTAAATACTAGCTGTATACTGAAAAAAATGTTAATCGAAATATAATACTTGTGTACAACGGTTGGGTGTATTGAAAATCAGATGGAGATCGATATTAAAGAACAATTGATAAAATCAATAGATACTATAAAAAATAAAATAAAAACAATACAAAATGAAGATGACGCGACTAGTTTAAAATTCAAAAAAGTATTTAAACCAATCACAGATCCTTTAGATACGCTAATTAAGGTAACTGATAAAGATAAATGTACATTCAGCACCTCTAAGACCGATAATGATATAATAGGAAGACTTAGCTCAACCCTCGACTATGAAAGTTTTAAAGATTCCATTAAAACGAGTGAAGACTCGGAATCACATGATTGTGCAAGAAATAAGGTAATTAATTTAAAAAATGATGATTATTCGTTGATTTCATTAAACAAAGAAGATATGATTGAAATTTACGACAATAACCTAAATATACCATTTGGGATACGCTATGAAAACAAAAATTTGATGATGGGGGATGCTAAGATATCATTATCAAATAATGCTAAAAACTCACCTAAAAAAAACATAGTAACCATTAATAATAATAAACATTATGAATTAACTCCAGGTCTCAAGGAACTTTTATTACGTAATAAGCCTGACCTAAATCTAGTGCGTGAAGAGGATAAAATAGCTTACAAAGATATGCTTCATAATACAAACGCTCATAAACGAGATTATGATCCAAACGGACAGTTAAAGGGTGATAAAAAATCAAAATATCGTCAAATAATTAAACCTTTATTTTCGCAACAAAATAATGTATCTGAATCGTTAAAACAAGTAACGGCATTAAAAAGAGGGGGGTACTTACCTTTATTGAAAAAATATAAAAATAATACTGATTATGTTTATTGGGATGACCCAAATGAACTAATAGAAAGATTAAAACTTTTGATCGCTTCTAAAAATGCTGGTAATACTAACCACAATAATGAAATATTATCAATTATAGAAGAATTAAAAGAAGCTGGTATAATAAAAGATTAAATATGTCTGGAATAAAGTTAAATACTTAGTCACATTTTGTCGAGGTAACATGAATGTTGATCAATATGTTAACTGTTCAAGCCAAGCAAATATCAGCTCCAGCCTCTGAAGAAGAAATAAGTGTTGAGCGTATAGAAATATCAAAATTAGAAGAACTGAATTCTGAATCTTGTAGATGTATTTGTGCACAGTGCCATGACAAGCTTGAAAGTAAGGTTTTGAAGAAATTAGAACAAGTGAACAAAATAATTGCTGAGTTGAGCGGTCGACTAAGAAAAGTTGAAAAAGCCATAACTTTAAAAGAAATCGCTGGAAAATTAAACAAACACTATGAGCAAAGCAGATGTCATAAATGAAATCCATAAAAATGCCCGAGTTAACTTTCCAAGACGACAAGTAATACTCAAAGATATCGATGATCTTTGGCAAGCTGATTTGATGGATATGCAAGCAATATCTAAAGTGAATAATTGTTATAAATATATACTGGTAGTTATAGACACTTTTTCAAAATATGCTTGGGCAATTCCTTTAAAACAAAAGAATAAGCAACATGTTTCTGAAGCATTTCAAAAATTAATAGATAAAGGACGTGTTCCAATAAACATACAAACCGATTTGGGAAAAGAATTTTATAATAATAAATTTCAAGATATTGTTAAAAAGTATAGCATTAATCATTATTCTACATATTCTACAAAAAAAGCCTCAATAGTTGAGAGGTTAATAAGAACTCTAAAAAACAAACTGTATAAAGAATTTAGTCTTAATGGTAATTATAAATGGTTTAATGGGACACTCAATAAAGTGGTGAATGAATACAATAATAGTGTTCATAGAACTTTGGGTTGTCCGCCAGCTTCAATAGATCATTTTAATAAAAGAAATATATTGGAGGGGTACATTATCAAATCTCGTTCTACGAAAAAAAAAATTTGTAAGAAATTTAACGTTGGTGACTTTGTGAGAATAAGTAAATATAAAGGATGTTTCGATAAAGGCTATTATCCTAACTGGTCGACGGAGATATTTAAGATTAAAGAAATTCAAGAAACGGACCCGACAACTTACAAAATAGAAGATGGAAAATGTCGACCAATTCTTGGAGCATTCTATGCTCAGGAACTTCAGAAAACTTGTCATCCTGATTTATACTTAGTTGAAAAGGTTTTGAAAAGAAAAAAAAACCAAGTATATGTCAAATGGTTAGGACTTCCTTCTAGTGAGAATAGTTGGATAGACAAAACGAATGTATATTAGGTAACTTAAAATATAAGGGTCTATAGAACCTTATAATATAATGTATTTAAGCGAGTACTCATATATTTTTATTCATTACCTATTTGTCCATATAACAACAAAGACTTGTGTAATTCATTTAAAAGATTAAATTCTTTATTTATTTAGATTATACTCGTAATAAGACTTAACGATGAAAACAAAACACTGTGAAGGTGGTAATTCAATTAAAAAGAAATCTAATTCAATAGAAGCTAAGAAAACTAGCGAAATAAAATCAGGAATAAAGAAATCGCTAAAAAATATTGTGTCGCATACTAAAAAACATATTAAAAAATTGAAACCTAAATGTAAAAAAGCATTATTGGAATTAGCCTACGCGGCAGCCCGCGACTTTACATCCGATTTACCAATCAAAGTACCACGGATTATACCAGTACCGAAAACTGGAGGATTTCTCCCACTAGTGCCAATATTTGCTGGTCTATCTGCTGTTGGTAGTTTAGCGGGAGGTGCTGCTGGAATTGCTAAAGCCATTAACGAATTTAAAATAGCTAAAAAGCAGTTATTAGAATCAGAACGTCACAACAGAAAAATGGAAGCCTTAATTATTGGAAAAGGGTTACATATTAAGGCCTACAAAGATGGTTTAGGCATATACGTTACCAAGAAAAAAAACTAAATCCGCGGCTACCCAATAGAGCTTTAACTAATATTGATATATTGAAGCATTGTAATAATATGCCTTTCTTCAGAGGTGTATTCATGAGGGATGAATTACCAAGTGTTCCATTACCAATAGAATGCGGAGTGATTAATCTTGACTCTTCTAAAAATTCTGGCACTCACTGGGTAGCCTATGCCAAGATAAACAACTACATTGAATATTTTGATAGTTACGGTAACTTAAAACCACCCAAAGAATTAATAAAATATGTAGGAAAAAATATTCAATATAATTATGAGAATATGCAACACAATAATTTATATAATTGTGGACACTTGTGTTTAAAATTTCTGAAGTCATTTTGGAAAAAGAATAAGTTATTTTAAAAAAGAGAGTTTTATTTTAATGTTTAGCATGAACACAGAGTAGCTATATATATATATATATATATATATATATATATATATATATATTATATATTCATATAATACAAACATTATCAGGTTGTCAGTGATTATGATTGCTAGCGGTGGTAGTCTAATTAATTAATATTACATATTTTGGTCATCATTTGAGAAAAAAAATGATAGTTTTTAATAAAACTCGTCCCGACAACGCGAAACGCAGTATTCGTCTTCCTATAATCAAAGAATATAGACGTGACCGCCGTATTCTTAGCATTAAAAAAGTTACTAAAGAAAATAAAGCTTTTCTCAGAAATATTGGATTCAAAGTATAGAATGCTACAAATCACGGAATCACCTCAACAGGATAACTCCATTGAGTGTTACGAGATTCACAGCTATAATCCATATAACAACAGTTTTAAAGATAATGATGAAATTAGAATACCCATTCACCAGCAAGATTTGTACGTATTACCATCAGCTAGTTCAATTTTCATAGAAGGCTATGCAACTGTTTATAATAAAGACACCACAGGAAAAAAAATAAAAAAGGATGTTAATTTTATTAACAACTCTATATTACATTTATTTCAAGACATAAGATATGAATTAAATGGTGTTGAAATTGATCGAAATAAAAATGTTGGTATAACTACAACTTTAAAATCATATATATCTATGAATGAAGGTGAAAGTAGAGCTGCTGCTATTTGGGGGTGGAACCTAACTGGAAAGAAAAATAAAAATGGTCATTTCAGTGTTATTGTACCATTAAATAAAATACTGGGATTTGCTGAAGATTATAATAAAATTATTATTAACTGTAGACACGAACTTATTCTGCTTCGAAGTAGCTCTTCTTTAAACTGTGTCCTTATGGAGAAAAATGACGACGTAGAATTAGACATACAGAAAATACAATGGCGTGTGCCACATATAAAAGTTAGTGATCGTAATAAGTTGCTACTTCTAAAGAGCTTAGAGAGAGATCGTTCTCTACATTTAGCATTTAGAAATTGGGATTTGTATGAATATCCATTACTACCAAAGACAACAAAACATTCGTGGTCTGTCAAAACTACTTCTCAGCTAGAGAAACCAAGATTTGTTATATTTGGTATGCAAACTAATAGAAAAAATAATACATGTAAAAGTTTATCCATGTTTGATCATTGCGATGTTACCAATATAAAATTATTTTTAAATTCGCAATACTATCCATATGATTCACTCAATCTTAAATTTGAAGAAGATAAATATAGTATATTATATGAAATGTATGCTAATTTTCGTCAGTCGTACTACAACTCGTGCATTGATCCCTTGCTTGATTTAGACCAATTTAAAGAAAAAGCTCCGATTTTTGTTATTGACTGTTCAAGACAAAACGATTCACTAAAAACGGGACCAGTCGATGTGCGGTTAGAAATCGAATGTTCTAAAGATATTCCTGAAAATACATCTGCTTACTGTCTGATAATAAACGATCGTCTATTCGAATATAAACCTTTAAGTAATATTGTAAGGAAATTATCATGAATGTCATCGTGGATGTACAAGGGTTTAAAACCGACAAAAATGAATTTATTCCGAAAGAAATAGCAGTTATGAGTCAAGGACGCATTCAAGTGCTTTTGATAAAACCGCCATTCCTGTTTTCTACATTATCTAAGACCGAACGTTCCCAAGTTGCTTGGATAGAAAAAAACAGAGGCATTTATTGGAATGAAGGTTATATACCTTATTTCTGTTATAAAAGTTACCTAACAGATTTTTTAAAAAATAAGTGCATATTTACTAAAGGTCATGAAAAAGTGTTATGGTTAAAAAACATTTTAAATTGTAATAATATACATAATTTAGAAAGTAAGAATTGTCCTAGTTTTGTGAAATTATATGAAAATTATTCAATTTCCTCTTTTACTTTTAGTTGTATATATCATAATAAAATATGTGCTTTAAAAAACGTAATGTGTTTATATAAGTGGTGTGTAGAAAATAATGTTATTTTTTAAGAAATGTAATAAATATTTTAAAATACCTTATTGTTTAATTGCTGAAAATCTGAATCATCACCTTACTACTCCAAACAATACCTACAATACGAAAATAATAACAAGGTGAAGCATAGAAGTGTAACCATATCCGTAAGTATCATATACACATATAATAATAAGTACTTGCTCAACCCATTCTTTTTATATTACAAAGATATCAATGAAGTTCCATTTGTTTATACTTGATACCTGATACATTCATATGGTAGTGGTTCTGTAATTTATCGTCATTGCAGACAACACGTTTGACGCATTAGATGAGAAGTATTAAACGGTTGGATTATGATCATGTAGCAGATCATAACGAACTGATGAGCTGTTCATAAATAAACCACTAGCTGTTCACAAAAAATTTAGCGGATCATTAAGAACTGAAAATTACATTTGAAGTAGTGACATTGTTCATGCCACGATATTATGTAAAATATTGGATTTTTTAAAATTTCATTTTAATATAAAACCTCTCTGAACCTCTAATTTTTAAAGAAGAAATACCTATAATTTTAATTTCTAAACAGATGTATCATTTCAAAAGTTTTTCTAAATAGAAATATCTGAAGAGAGATATCATTTTGAATAGAGATTTTTAGAGAGAGTAATGGGGGGGATGGATCTAGTATGATCCAGACCCCCCATTACTCTCCTACTGTTGTTTCTACCCAATTGCAAAATCTGCCCGAGGTAGACGTATTCCTTAACAACTTCGAGAACACCGCCTTGTACTGCAATCGGTCCCGGAATAGCATGTTCGTTGAACATAACCTTGGTTTTGTCCAAGTTCATCCGGAGACCGATGCGTTGAGAAGAGTCAGCTAGGCCGTTCAGCATGTACCGTAAATCCTGCAACGTTTCGGCCACGATGACGATGTCGTCCGCGAATCGCAAGTGTGAGATGTGTTCACCGTTGATGTTAATGCCACGTCCTTTCCAGTCCAGCGTTTTAAACACATCCTCCAATGCATTTGTGAACAATTTGGGGGATATCACATCCCCTTGTCTCACACCTCGATGCAAGGGGATATGCTTAGTTTGCTGGTTCTGTACTTGGACGGCCATGGTGGCAGCATTGTACAGACATTTCAACACTTGGATATATCGCCAATCGACTTGGCATCGTTGCAGGGATTCTAGAACAGCCCAGGTTTCGATAGAGTCAAATGCCTTCTCATAGTCCACAAATGCTAAGCACAGGGGCCGATTATACTCTTCGGTCTTCTGTATAATCTGCCGCACTGTGAAAATGTGGTCTATGGTTCCGTATCCTCCTCGAAACCCGGCCTGCTCCGGCGGTTGAAATTCGTCGAGTCGGCGCGCAAGGCGGTTTGTGATGACCCTTGAAAACAGCTTATAGACGTGGCTTAGGAGCGAAATGGGTCGGTAGTTCTTCAGTAGGGTCTTGTTTCCTTTTTTGAAGAACAGCACGACGACGCTCCTACTCCACGCCTCCGGAGTTCTCCCATCAAAAAGAACGGCGTTAAAGATGTTTTGAAGCTCCTTTAATACAGGTTTACCGCCTGCTTTGAGGAGCTCAGATGTAACACCGTCTTCGCCAGGGGCTTTTCCGTTTTTAAGCTGCCTTAGAGCCATCCCAATTTCACCTAGGCTGATTTCTGGCAAGTCTTCGGTAAAGTGGCGAGTCAATGTGGCTCTGGTATCCTCATTTTCGGGATCAGGTTGAGATGCATGCGATGCGTATAACTGGCTGTAGAAGTTTTCGATTTCCGAAAGAACCTCCGGCTTTGAGGCAACGACTACTCCACTGGCCGTAGTCAACTTCGTCAAGTGGCTTCTCCCAAGAGACTGGACAAACACTTTCGACCCCCGGTTTTGCTCAATTGCTCGTTCAATCGAGCGTGTATTTGAGCATCGGAGGTCGTAGCGCACCAGTTTACTAATTTTCTTGTTAAGAGCCCGTTGTTCGGACGAAGTGACAGGTGGGTCCTCACGTCGTTTCCTCATGAGCCTAAGGGTTTCTTCCGAAAACTTCGACTTCTTGCCTTTACGCTTTATCTCGCAAAATCTCATACCTTCCTCCCTGAGGATTCCGACCACATTTTCGAGGGCCTGGTTAACATCAACTGCATTTGTGGTTTCCACGGCAACGAATCGGTTCTCCAGGTTTGACTGGAACGTTTCAGATCCTACGATAGTTTGGAGCAGGTTAGGACGGAGCCTGGACTTCATCAAGCGGACACGCTCAAGCTTAAAATTGATATTCAGAGAGCCTCGGACAAGTCGGTGATCACTGCCGGTATTAAACCTGTTGATCACTGAGACGTCTCTGAATATGTGCTTTTTTTCCGTCATGACAAAGTCGATCTCATTTTTAGTCATAGTGTCGGGGCTCTGCCATGTCCACCTTCTTTGGGGCTGTTTCTTAAAGAAAGAATTCATCAAGAAAAGCCCCTCTCTTTCGAGAAAGTTGACAAGCATTTGCCCCCTATGATTTCTGCTGCCAAAACCATGTGATCCTACTACCGATTCGTGGCGATTCTGTACTCCCACTTTAGCGTTGAAGTCCCCCATGACAACGTTGTAGTGGGCCTTGGTGGTGAAATGTAAGGCCTTTGATATGTCACCATACATATCTTCCACTTCATCGTCCGAGTGTGTTGAGGTCGGTGCGTAAACCTGCACAACCTTAAGGCTATACCTCTCGGTTAGCTTAATTACAAGGTACGCAACCCTGCTCGACACACTCGACACTTCTACTACGTTGTCACAAAGGGCTTTGTTTATCAGGAACCCTACGCCACCCTGGGATAGCTGGTCTCCCTCTCGGTAATACATAAGATGGCCTGATTCAAGGGTTACAGTGTCCTCCCCCTCTCTTCGGACTTCGCTTAACCCAAGAATATGCCACCTTATCTTCCCGAGTTCCTCTTCGAGCTGCGCCAGGTGCTCGTCAAGCCGTAACGTGCGTCCGTTGTACGTTGCCAAGGTCAGATGTTTATGGCGGCCTACCGTAACCCGGGGATTCTTCGCACCCCTTGCCCTGCCGTTACCGTGACTGCCGCCGTTATCAGGAATAGCAGGGCGGCCGGGAACTGGGGGCCGTGGTCTGTTTTGTGTCGCCATTTGGAGGGTTTGCCCATAATTGCCACGCTGGGCATGCGGGTTGGCAATCGCAGTGCGTAGCTAATCGCTCCAGTGTCGCTGCTGCCCGACACCGGTCTGTGCACTTTGTTAGCTACGTTCGGGCTGTGATGGGTATCCCGCCATCAGTCGGTCGCCAGAGCCTCGTCTGTTGATCAGCAGGGTGCACCACGTGCAGGAGAGGTTGGCTTGGGCCCCAAATGGTGTAGGTTGGGACTCCTTACACCCCTTCCCATCAACTAGACTATCTTCCACGTATGTACCCGTATGTTTAAGTATAAATTGTTAAAGGGCTCTGGAGTCAAGAAAAAAATAGAGATATCATTGGTTATTACTATTCATTACAATTATGGTGTGAGTGTCATGTCCAACGGCTTTACGTGCCCTCCAAAGCACGAAGGAGCTCCAGATGATACATTTTTGGTCACCCATCCGATGAACGGCCTTTGCGAAAGCAGCTTAACCTGAGCAATCGCAGACTGGGCGCGTTATCCACTGCGCCATCGAGCTCTCTTGTTTTATAAGTAATTTCCATATAAAAAAGGGTAAAAAGCTTTTTCAGTAGATCAATTTTCTATATATTATAACATGCTGATAACTAAGACATCAAATGGTGTTGACGTATGGATATGTGGTGATAGAATTGAAATATTAATTAATATAATAATTTCTAGTAAAATGTTAATTAAAAGACTGTCCTTTGCAAATAAAAAATTGTGGCACAATTCAAAGTAATATAATAACTAGCATTTATACTTACACATTAAGCAAATCTACTAAGGAAAGCTACATGACAATTTATATTATTCTATTATATTATATTATATATAATTATTTATATGTTTCTATTATATTTGTAAAATTATTCGAAGATCCCTGAGAGTTCGTCTGATTTTCGCAAAGTAGTTATTCATGATTGTAAATCTTATTCAATGTCATGTTTTCTTTAGTGAAACTAATTCAATTCAATAATTATTCAAATTCGATATCTGTTTGAAGACATGGCTATTATGGGAATAAAAATAGGCACGTATAATACTTTATATTCTTCAAAGTTACTTCATTAGCTCTGCAGCAATGAAAAAAATAATTATGTTTGAGAAAAACTGTAACTTGTTCCAAAAGAAAGCTGTATAAAAGTCTGGTTCCATAGCTCAACTATCGAAAATACTAGAAAACTTCCAATGTTAATAATATCTTGTAACGATATATAAAGTAACCTGTACTCAAGAAACTTGGATAAATTTTACTTTGGTCCTTGAAGCTATTTGTTCCCTAAGATAATTACTATTTTTTAAGTAAAACATTAAAAAGTGAAGACCGAAGTCTCAACTAAAAATATACACAAATGAATATTTTGTAAAGTACGTTTCTGTTTAGATCAAGAACTAAATTGTCAGAAAAATTATGACGTCATAATATATATTTTAACACGATAAATATCTTAATACTAGCGGCCCGCCCCGGCTTCGCACGATTGTACTTTTATTTTTAAATAAATACTTTTTTTAAATATAGCTTTTAGCCTTCCTCAAAATGGACTATTCAACACAAAAATATTTTTTCAATTCGAACCAGTAGTTCCTGAGATTATGCTCAAATCAAACTCTTCAGCTTTATAATATTAGTATGATTTCGGTACCTTAATGTTATAATAACCTTTCCGTTTATTATAACCGAGGCGTTAACGGTATGTTACTACCGTAAACGCCTCTGTGGCTGATTGGCTAAGCTCTCGGTTCAATAACCGGAGGTCTTAGGTTCAATTTCCAAGTCGGGAAAAATGTGTTTTGGATTATCCGATGCATAGCCCAGATTCCTGATCACTAACCCGCATTTGGCAAGCGTGGACATTAAGCCAATACCTTACGTATAGTCATAAAGCCAATGCCTTTGCCCAGCAGTGGACCAGTTTATATGCTATATACTAACCGTTATCCCTATCCATTCATAGGGAAGGCTCGTGCCCCAGCAGTGGGGACATAAAATGAGCTGATGATGATGATACTAACCGTTATGTACATTACCTAACCGTTATTCTAAAGAAAGCTACGAGTATATTACCTACTAATTATAACTAATTCCACTAAAGCATTTCATGCATTGTTCAACATAGGTATTTACAACAATAGGTAAACAATACAGCTGTAACGCATTGTCTGCGCCATTAATCCAGGAAATTCGAAGCCCGTTCATAAATATACAAGATTTATTGCAGGAAATAACCGCAATGATTAAGCCCGAAAACAGTTTGCGTTATCATGGTCAACCGATGTTAATATGCCTTTATTAATTCCAATGATTGCATGTTAACTTATTTTTGTTCATATCAGACACATGTTTATATAATAATACTAACTTTTACTCGCGGCTTCGCTCTCGTAGGCTACACGACGTGTGATTGATTGATTGATTTGTATTTGTAATAAAAGCCAAACTTATTAAAGGTACGTTTATGTTAGTCAGTCCGTGGATTAAACTTTAAAAATGTCAGATTTCCATACAAAGTTTCCACCCCTATTTAATCACTCTGGGGACGTTTTTCGAAAAATGCTTCCGATTTCCCCAAAAAAACCGTCTTCTCTTTTTTACTCCTTTAAAGGAAAATAAACAAAACTCCTGAGACATGTCATTCTTTATTTCTTTTCAAGAACCCAAATACTAATTTCCATGTATTTAAGTTCAAAACTGACGGACTTTCATACAAACTTTCACCCCCTATTTGACCCCCTTGAGGTGTAATTTTTGTAAAATCCTTTCTTAGTGGCTGGTTACGTCACTCAATTAGCATACAGTCCAAATTTCATCTAATTAGATTTAGCGGTTTAGGCTCCGCGATGATGAATCAGTCAGGACAAGTTATTATATGTACTTATATAGATATGCAAAAGAGTTCGATAGCGCAGTGGCTTGTGCGTTTCGGTTGCGATCAATTTTGAATGCCGGGGCGTCGGATTGGTAGTGAATTAAGGTTAAGAGAGAGAGCCTCCATGCTTTGGAAAGCATGGTTCTAGTTGTTGTCGCAAGATAGGCACAATAAAACCCACCAACTCGCATTGGACCTGGATGGTTGGCTTATAACCCTATCTCCATATGTACTATAATTCATTTGGTAAGTTTTGAACCCACCGTGGGCACGTATAAAGGCTTATGATGATACAAAAAAAAACACGAACATTTATATTTTAGATATGATTTCTTCGTATAAATAACAGCACGAATAAAGGTCACATTTAAGTGGTTGATTATCGAAACATCTTAAATATTGAGTCGCAATTTTCCCTTTACTAAAAACCTCTGAATGAAACACTCGTTCCAGAGTATTAAATGAAGTTAAGCTTAAAAGGCGCAAATCCTCGAGTGAAGCTTTAAACGAAGTCGGAGACCTAAAATTAAAAATAACAAACCTACTGGGAAATGAGGCACCTCAAAAGAGACCTCGTTATCTTCGACGCGGATGTCTGGAGAAAATAATCAGCGGAAAACAAAGAAAAGAGAAATAGGTTGGTTGAATAAATTTAAACAATTGAAAAATATCACCGGAGGGACCGCTGAGCGGCCGGGCAGGCTAAATACATTCTTTTTAATTCAATCTGCAGTATTTAACTTTGTTAAAGACGGTATTCATCGACACTTAGGGACCTTGTAGGAAATTACAAGTTTCGTTACCTAAAATAACCAGCATTTTGGTAAGTGTTTGTCTTATTTAAGAGAATATTATAAAAAATATTTAGATTAATCAAACAGTTTTTAGGAATCTTAACTACTCAGCTTTTCATCTTTAGATATTATTAAATTTTGATTCAGATGATAAATTAGATCCAGCAAAAACTAAGCGTATTAAGATCATCATGAGCAATGTAACGTTGGAATTATTATCAACGGGATTATTATCAGGTGGGATGACGGCTAAGCGCTTTCGCTGTCACAGTATAAGGAAATACAACAAATTTGTAAATACTTACCTAGTCTTATTTAGTACAGTAACACTAAGTATGAAACTAATGCTATTTCTTTCTTACTATTTTAAAAGCAGAAAGAGACAACATTTTTAAGCACGTTAAACTTTATCCCTTGTTTTAGAATAACCTATTTACTACCTGACGCTCCGGTCTAGTTAGATCAGCCGTTGTCATGTGAACATTCACGTTCTCCTATTGCCATTATTTATCAGAAAAGTTTAAAATGCTTGGCTTGTTACTACGATTGTTATATAAAGAAGTGTCGCAACGAGAGGTGTTAAAGGATTCACAGAAGAAAATATTCTGTTGCAAATAAATAAATGTGCTGCGAATCCGTTCTTTGCACTCCCTACTAATTTGAACCTCCACATTGCAATTGGAAGTAGAGTTATAAAAAACAAGACTACGCTAACTAGTTTTCATTTATAAATTCGACATAATTTTTGCAGTGACTGGTAGCCTAAAAACTCAAGAGTCTAGAGCCGAATCGAGCGCGAGACATCGACGCACGGACTCGAGTCTAAATATAAATCGAATCGTAAACTCGACTCGACTGGAAACAACCTCTACTCAAAAAAGTCTTCGGTATCTTTGGTCAACTATTTTGTTATTACAGTTGTAGTTGGAGTTTATGAAAGATATACAAATAACAACAATAATATCAATACTTTTTTATTAAATAATACTAATAAAATTATATAACTATTCAACTAAATAAAATGATTTGTTATTTAATTTTAAACGGACTCGAGCATACAAGTCTGGAGAGGACTGTAGTCGAAATGAGTCTGTTTGGAAGCTCATTTCTAGTAATGCATCGAGCCTTAGTCTTTGCCTAAAAGAGTCGAGTCTTGGGATGAGAGTTGAGTTCTAAAATGTAGACTCACGGACTCGAGTTTTTTACAACACTACTTGGAAGCAGTGCAATTTCAGACTTCTTATGAAACTTCGTATCCTGCTGATTTCCCTCGTGAACTACTGAACCTGTCACCGTTCATTTATTTTGTTTCTCTTTTCATAAACAGTGTGCTGTTTTATTAGCGACTGTGAATTTATTTCCATGAAAGATTATGTTTGGTTTTAATTATGTAAAGTAACTTTAGCCTATTTACTGTTCCAATGCTGGACAAACGCTTCCATCGTTAAAGTCAAGTCACTGCTACGATTGATGAGTATTGGTCTGGTCAACACGCTTGCCAAATGAGTGTTGGTGATTTCAAACTCGGGCTAAAAAAAAAACACACTTCGCCCGAAAATGAAATCCCGGTCATCTAGACATCAAAATAAAGACTGCCACTCAGCCACCTTGGCGATTGTTATAAATATTTTGTGAAAGGATTGCAAGACTAATATATACTAATATATTATCTTATTTCTCTATATATTTGGTATGTGTGGAACGACCAGTAAAGAACTGTAGCAGTTTAGCATTCAAAGCACAGAATAGGGAATTGTAATACAATTCTTTGTACTGTGTTCAAAGTCAAAGATATATGTAACTCAAGACGAAGTTCAATATGTTTATATAGAATGTCAAATAAAGCTTGGGATTTCTGAGTGTTAACCAAATGGTTTATAATATATAATACTTTGTAAATCATTAAAATATCTTTGTTCTTAGAAAAGAGGCAACTAATGTTCTTACAATGAAACGTACAAATAATCTATACTATCTAACTATGCATTTTTAAAGGTTTACTTACACTATGGTACACAACTTTGAGCTCAGAAACTAAAATAAATAAAATGTATCTTTTATTTCTTTTGTACATCTATATTAATATACTAATACTAATATTATTATAAAGAGGAAACCTTTGTATTTTTGTATGTATATAGGTATGTATGTTTGCAACAAATAAACTCAAAAACTACTGGACCGATTTAAAAAATTCTTTCACCATTAGAATGCTACATTAGCGCTAAGTAACATAGGCTATATTAAAAAATATATCCTACTAATATTATAAACGCGAAAGTATGGATGGATGGATCTTTGTTACTCTTTCACGTAAAAACTACTGAATGGATTTGGATGAATTTTGGCATACAGATAGTTTATAACCTGGATTAACACATAGGATAGTTTTTATCGCGATATTCCTACGGAAATGAATGGGAACTGTCAAAGTGAATGTTTGTTACTCTTTCACGTAAAAACTACTGAATGGATTTGGATGAAATTCGGCATACAGATAGTTTATAACGTGGATTAACACATAAGATAGTTTTTATCCCGATATTTCCACGAGAATGAATGAAAACTGTCAAAGCGTTACGAAGCCCGCCGGGCCCACTAGTATTTATATAAAACACTAAAAACGACAATTTCATTTTCCAATACAAAATGATTTGTTTGTTTTATTGTCATGTAAATGGATGGATGGATGGATGGATGGAAACCATTGATACATATTTAACCCAATGATGGACACTGTCAAAGCGGTACGAAGTCCGCCGGGTCAGTTAGTATCATAGAAAGGGAACCGGCTTATGTGTGGAATTTAAACAAAGCTGGAATTGAAACAGGCTCGTGTTGTGTCATAAAATCGGCGGAAATATTTTCTACGTTTTGCCAGCTTTTGTAAAACAATAAATATTAACACGTTTATAAATACAGGCATGACCCTTCCGATTGTTGAACAACAAAAATGTTTTGAAATAAATCAATCTATTTAATTATGAGCTCCTGGAAACCAGCGACTGGCAAAAGATCACGCAAAACCTGGCCTGGGTCGCTGAGCCATCGGAGTAAGTAAGTAGTACTGAAGACAATTGAAAAAGACAAAGTGTTGAAAAAATTCCACGAGCGGATATATTTAAATAACTACGACGAGTTATAGGTAAATAATCATAAATATAGTTTACCTAATTCTGATCTTTCAATATTTGTAAAAATATTCAGATCGGATTTTGATGACGTAGTTGTCGTCATTGAATAGAGCTCTTTTCTCTTACAGAGTAAGAGTAGATAGTGTTGAGCCACGATTGCGTAGTTGGTAGTGCACCTAACCTGGCATGTCATGGGGTGCGGGTTCAAATCCCGCTCCTGGATTTTTTTCAATACTTTGACTTTTTTAAATTTTTAATTTGTTCGCAACAATATTTGGGTAAATATATATATAAATAAAATTAATATTGTTGGATCAAAGTATAAGAAGAATATAATACAACTTACAACTTACAACTTTGCTTTTGCCACCATTGGTTTACCTCTATCTCTCGCAGCGATGGCAAGAGACCTGACGGAATGACCATTGGGCCCCAGAAGCTTGGCAGGCCGTTGGTGTGGGATGCAACCTGTGCTGACACTGTAGCTCCCTCGCACTTCACTTCATGTGGGAGCTGCTGCGGTAAGCGCAAACGGTACAAATACACAAACCTAAGTCGAAATTATTTATTTGTTCCGTTTGCGGTGGAAACAATGGGTCCATGGGGGCCGGAGGCAAAGCAGCTGATCAAAGAGTTAAGTGCTCGCCTTATTGAGGCCTCCGGTGACAGGAAGGCTGGCAGCTACCTTTGCCAGCGTATTAGTTTGGCAATCCAAAGGAGCAATGTTGCCAGCATTCTTGGGACCGTTCCCATGAGTCCACAGTTGGAGGACATCTTTTATTTCTAGGTCTTTAGTTTTTAATTTCTAATTATTTTTTCTCTGTATTTTTTTCAAGTTAAGTTCTGTATTTAAGTTTGTTTAGAATAATAATGATTAAGTTTTATATTACATAGTATATTTTTCAAGAAACTACAATAATTATTGTGGATGGACAAAAGCCTTGCTAGGTTTGTGTCACCGGTACCGGTACAAATTTCCTACTCTGAACTGAACTAGATAATTAGTGGAACGAGGTCCCGCCATCGAAATGTGTGTGACAGCGAAATTAATTTGCATAGTCGAACAAAGCGCGTTACGTTACCCGCGTGGGCTGCCAACGTCACAGCCAAGTTCTATTCAAAAACAGTTAAAATGACGCAAATAGTATAGTGAAGCTTGAATATGTATCTCTCTCTCTCTCGCAGATGAGTCCTTGTCACCATTTGTTATTAATTACTGATAACTCGCAAAAATAACATTACAATGTGTTATTTTTGATGGTAGATCCATGCTAGGCAAATATATTTTTTAAACAAAGAAACTCACTTTCAACCGCCTCTGTGGTTCTATTGAATAAGACCACCGGTTTAGACCTAGAGGTCTCGGGTTCGGTTCCCAGCGGGGGTACATCTTTTTTACTCCGTTTGGTTGGGGGTAGGGCTTATCTAAATATGTCGCCATAACATCAATGTTGTACCATTGTTGTGTTCCGGCAACTAGAGATAAGTTTAGTGCCTCACTAGTTGAGGATCCCGGAAAAAGTGCATATCCATCATTGGCCTTATCATTACTTAACATCAGGTGAGATCAAGGCACTGTGCTTACCCATAAAAAAACATTTTCATATTCCTCTAGTAGTGAAGTTTCATGTAATTACGAATTCTGTTACTACAATACCTACGAGTACTAACAAGGTAGACGTGTCTAACGCAACATCATTATTATCTAGAATGATATTCTCCACCAATTTACATGTTTATGACGATCCAATTATTTGAATTGAGCACTCTCTATTCGACTGGCTGTTTACCTATTTAGGATTCAAATAATGTTCGTATTCTATTGAACTGATATTAGATATGTAGTAGGAAAAGCAGAATATTTCTCACAAACGGCTTCAGGCGGCGTTGTCCGGTATTCAGCATTGTACTGCCAATACTAACGATGGACACCGCGAAACGATTCTCTCCACGTATAGCTCTATAATGAACAAAGGCTGGGTTGTGTGTTGGCGTAGACAAGATCTGCTGGTGTATGTGTACAGCCTAAAAATAACAGCGCCATACTTTTGCTGCAACGGAAACTATAAGTTATAGATTTTTATTGATCCATTTGGTATGAGGTTTTATTCTGTCTGCTCAGAAACGGCATTTTAATATTAACACAATAATATTAATATTACATTATTATAGGAGTATAATGTATCTATACAAAACAAATTAAGACAAACTATAATATTAAGGTATAGAAGCATTATGTTAATAGGAACCTATATACTCCTTTTTTTGGTCTACAAAACTATGTTATCATTTGTATATTTTTTTAATGATTTGGTAACTTAATGTTGATGTTATAGTTTGTTCATTAAAGCATGAAATCTGTGACAGACGTTATCAAAATCGAAGACGTGACTTTGTAAAAGCGTATGAATTCATTTGACTACATTAAAATAACATTATTTTTTATAATCCATCACGTAATTACTACAATTACTATTGTGATTTTATTTTATACGTTAGATTAGGTTTATCTCAATAAACTCTCGCATAACACACATTTATCATAATTTTTTCACAAGTTTCATTACAAATAAGTACTAGTGTTGGGATAGTACACCAAGTGAAGCTCAATTGATATTCAATTACCAATCGATTAATTTAACTTCCTATTTTTCATTATAGCTGTATTTTTAAATGAAACAACTTTTACGGATCTACTCGCGTTTATTTTATTTTACACATTATTTTATGTTTATCCTGACGTTTCGAATCCTTTGCCGGGTCCGTGGTCACAGGGAGACTAGAGTAGATCCGTAAAAGTTGTTTCATTTAAATGTGTAGTGTTCGCGTTAACTTTAGAAAACAATATATAGCTGTATTAATAAATTTGTTTGTTTCTATTTATTTCTCTTGAGTTTATGACGTTTTATAGAACTTCTGAAAATTAGAATAGAAAATCAATTGGCACATTAAATAGAAACTACTTCATTAGGATAACGATATTCAATTAATCATTTGATTTCAGTATTGTCTCAATCCTAGGCATAACAACTTGACATCTGTCACGGGTATCAAGCTATAATAAACAGACTTTAATCATCACCAGCTCATTTATGTCCCCACTGCTGGGGCACGAGCCTTCCCTATGGATGGATAGGGAGAACGGGCCATGAACCACCACGCGGGCCCAGTGCGAATTGAAGGTTGTTAACGACTGCTAACGACGACCAACGGCTTAACGTGCCTTCCGAAGCACGGAGGAGCTCGAGATGATAAATTTTTGGTCACCAATCCGATGACCGGCCTTTGCGAAAGTTGCTTAACCTCAGCACTCGCAGACCGGGCGCGTTAACCACTGCGCCATCGAGCTCCTCAGAAAAGAACAGACTTTAATAGCTAAAATGTACACACGCCTGCACATCTGACTACGACAAACTATCGAATTTCCTCAACTTTATGTATATACCATATGGTAGAACATTTATTGAAGAAATGTGACAGTTCAGACGTCCTTACTAGCTTACCCGGCCACGTTTTGCTGTGGCATAAAACTTGAAAGTGGCATAAAACTTCCTATGATATGGGGTCCTTCAAACGAGGCGTGAAGAGGCACCTTGTGGGCCGGCAGAGTGAGGGTAACTGATGCTGCGTTGTTTTTACGCTGCACCAGTTGTCGTCGCATCTGGATTCCATATTCACTTATTATATTATATATGTATATGTATATTTTGTATGTAGCACGGCAAATGTCTCCATTTCACCTCCATTTCAAACTGCTGGGGAGCAGTGGGGACATACATGAGCAGATGATGATGATGATGATGATGATGATGGTGATGATGATGATGATGATGATGATGATGATGATGATGATGATGATGATGATGATGATGATGATGATGAGTACTACTTTATGACTTGCTTAAGACAAAACAGTTACATACTTAAAATTCGCATTGTTTAAGTATTGTCAAAAACTAATCCCTTTGATTTTCATTGTCCATAATACAAACTGAAGTTATATCAAGTATATACGTTATACCTATAACTAGTACACAGACCGGTGATATAGGAGCTCGAGCGCGCGAATACCAGACACAATAGAATTTCAATTTTTATTGTCTACCTGGTGGTCGATCGACGCTCAAGTGGTTAAGTAATAAGAAACCAGGCTGGGATCTTAATCCGTACAAAAGTCACCCTTTGCAAGATTTAAGTAAACAATGTTTGGCTACATTAACAAAATCAGAGTTCGCTTAGCCAAAAAAAAAATCGAAGATTAAACTCGTTAAGATCCGCAGTAGCACCGTAGGGAGTACCGTTTATTAACTAATGTAAATATAATTTATGTAAAAGCATTCAGTGAGCCGGAGAGAGGCTGTACAGAATAATTGGAATAAATTGTTACCAAGTTACCATTACCAAGTTCAGAGCGGGACTGGCGCAACGAGACGCGGCGCGTGTGCACAGCCATACATCATACACATGGACGTGCTAACGCCACATTTGAACAACAACAAAGAAAATCCAAAAAATTGGGTTAAAATAAACAATTGGTGTTGACTTTTGTCTATATCTACGTATCGCTTCTGTGGTCTGTTCTAGTTAATTTCAAGGGGATGCGTTATTATTTCTATACTTTGTAACGATGTTATAACGATGTTATCTAAAACGGCGGTATCTATTAATTTCATAAAATGAATAAGTTTAGAAAAATAAAATTTTTCGTCATTCATTTATTTACCCTTGTACTGTAACAATATACTATAATTAACCACTTATTTGTAAAAGATCCAGATGGGTCGAAGTGCTATTGGGAGAGGCAAACCTCAGCAGGCCAAACTAAGATAAAGATAAAATATGTTTATAAAAAGTTTTTTCTTTATTTACACACAAACACAACTGCAAAACACTGGTCTTGCAACATACTAATTTGTTTAATAACTACGCTAGAACAAGGTTCTCATTATTTATCTAATTACCTGGCACGTCGACTCAACTTCGCACTGAGGTCAGATAACAACTAACTACACTATCCAGTGACAAATAAAACAAGAGAAAAACATAATATGCCTTACAAATAAACAAAAATAAGGTCCGAATAGTTATTTCATGTTTTGTTCCTGTCATGTAAACAAATTAGAGTAAAAGAGACAAAACACGAAATAACTATTCGGACCTTATTCTTTGTTTATTTGTTTGGCCCAATGAGTTTCTATTTCAAAAGAAAATCACGTAAGGCTGATCTTCTTATGGAAGACCCAGGGATCAGGCTGGGTCGGGTAGGCATTTAATTTTTTCACTGTATTTTATATATATTTAATTAAGCTTCAGTGCAGCAATTAGGAGTTCGATGGCGCCCACTGCGCCTGCGATTGCTGACGTTAACATCTTTCGCAAAGGCCAGTCATCAAATGAGTGACCAAAAACATATCATATCGGCACAACAAACAACTACATTAACATATTAAACACAACATTGTAAAATTAACGTGATCATATAAATGTAACCGACCTCGTTGTGAACTTATTAAGTATGAAACAAATGAAGCGGCAATTTATACAAGTAGAGAACAAAAAAAACAGAAACAATAATCTTAAAACTTAACCAAATTAAAAATTAAATAAGTAGGGTAGTGCAGTGTAGTGGCACCGGTGCTCGACAGGGACCAGAGATCGACATTTTTCCTTTATTCAATAAAATGTAGGGGTCTGCAACTGATTTTAGTCTTTAGCAGCAATTAAATACAGTCCACATGCATCCCAGCTGTCATAACGTAAAATGTCAGTTAAATATGTAATTATTGGATTCTCCGTGCTTCGGAAGGCACGTAAAGCCGTTGGTCCCGGCTGCATTAGCAGTCATTAACAACCACCAATCAGCACTGGGCTCGCGTGGTGGTTTATGCCCCGTTCTTTCTATACATCCATAGGGAAGGCTCGTGCCCCAGCAGTGGGGACATTATGAGCTGGTGATGGCAGCAATTAGCACTTAAAAATAAAAAGTAAAATGATCTTCTTATGTTTTTTTTAACTAGGCAAGTTACTGTCGTAAGTCTACACCGGGGCCGGAAGCGCCCCAAGTCATGTAGAGTCCTTCCGTTCTTTTCCCCCAACCAGCTAGAAGTCCTGCAAGGGGAGGCATATCCACTAAGCAACCTTTTTTTAACTAGGTAAAATGCTTTAGGTATGCTTTTGGCTGGGGGCGACCCTGGGTAAGGAACTCTTTTCTTCTTCACTTGTATTACTACTAAAAGCTCGCTCTTTAGGTAACAGTAATGAAAGCAGCCTGTAACTGACCCACTGCTGGGCAAAGGCCTCCATCATTGAAATCAAGTCATCGCCACATTAATGGGTAATGGCTAAATTACCACGCTTGCCAATTGCGGGTTGGTGATTATAAACACGGGTTATGCATCGAAAAATCCGAAATACATTTTGCCCGACCTGGGAATTGAAGAGACCTTCAGGTATCAAGCCGAGCGCTCTGCCACTCGGTCACCGAGGAGTTAGGTATATATATTATACAACAAAAAAAAATAGTACCACCCCTTCTCTACCACGGCAACGGCTCGGAACCACGATCGGCAAACACCGAGTTCTACCATACAAAACTGCCCTATCCAAGAGCTTTGATCAAAACATACTCCACAAATTCTCATTTGCTACCCTTGAATACTCGAATATTCGACAGTCGGCAAAGAGTTGTGAGCTCGGCAGCCTAATGAACGAACTTAGGCCACTGAGAGGGTTAAAACTGGGAAAGTCACGACTTTGTTATAAAGAAAATTGATAATTCATTGCTGGGATTGAGCTTACTTTGCTTGGGTTTTGGAGTATCGGGAAAAGTTTCTGTCGCTAATAAAAACGAATAACAGTTACTTCGCGGTAATCGTACTTTCGTGACTCGCTTTCGTATTTATTTATCACCTTACCATAGCGACAGGGGGACGGTAAATTACAGGCATACGCCATGTATTTTTTCAAATTCCACAACGGGCTAGTGCCTTTAGAAGTGCACTACATCCGAAACCATTAACTACTGAGGAAATGGCTATCTTATCTCTGACTGTCGGAACAGAAAAATGCTACCAACATTTTTAGTTATGGCGACAGACCACTATTTTAAATGTCGGTCGCACTCTTCTTCAGCTACCAAGGTGAGTACACCTTTCTAGGACTATTGATAATGAGAATGATGATGAATTTTCAGTTTCAAACAAGCTTTACCACTAACCAAGCTTAACCATAAATGTAATTTAACCATAAATGTAATTTGTAAGACATCATGCTCTGGTGGTAAAAACGAACCATCTTCTCTCATTGTTCTGTCCTTGAGTAAGAGTTTGGGGTTTGTCAAATCTAATTTAATATTCCCTCAAACACCATCATATTGACACATTGCAGAGTTATCGATGGTCCTATTGACATATTCAGTTACATTTACATTAAATAATTATAAATTATAGTGAAAAAATTAAATGCCCACCCGGGAATCCCAGTCGGAAATCGAACCCGGGTCTTTCGCATTCCGGGCGGCTGCACTGACCATTATGCTACCGGGAAGGTTGACGTAAGCACTGATTTTATTTTGACTGCTTTTTTAGCGGCAATCCAACGGTTATTGCAACTGATTGGAATTAATTCAGCATAAGTGCAGCAATTAGCACTTGAAAAAAATATACAATTAACTATTATATTAACTATCTACAAGCCTCTATAACTGAAATAAATATCACCCATTCTGTCCAGAGTCGACCGATAAAGGAGGAATCTGGCTATTAAAGAACACATTACGTAATTGCCCCTCATTTCTGTTTTAAATTTGTATTAAATCTTTTGGGACGCACAAACAGCCAACATTAAGTAAGTATTTTACATGAAAACATTGACAGATAAAATAACATTCGGTGTAATCCATTTAAACAAATGATAAAGCGTTGACCTTATATTAGCATAATGGTTAAAGTTGAAAGGGACTGAGGAAATACATTATCAGTGAATGTAAGGAATAAAGGATGCAAAGAGAATTCCAGTTATTTTTGTGGACAACGGTTTAACTATTGTATTTCGTACAAAGAGTTTGATAATGGTTTTACACGTATTTATATTTGATTAAAATTGTGTAGCTCTTCTTTTTTCAAATTGACAAGAGTTTACGTAGGGTTAATCTTTTTTGCGTGAGTTTGGGAGTTGTGAACCTTTGAAAAGTTTCAATTTCCTTTCTTATCTAGTTGATTATTATTTCAAAGGCATTAAGTGAACCTTTTTTTCAATTAAAAAATAAAAACCGTCTCCGTCACATTTTGTTCTTGCCCCAACAACTAGTATAATAATGGCCAAAGTTTAGTTTCCGAGGGGTGAAGAAAGATGATAATTTTTAATATAATAATCAAAAAGTTAAGAGACTTGGCATACGCATATTTAAGTAAAATTAAATTTTGCTTTTAAACATGACTAAATAAGTGGTTTTTAAATGATGCTACTAAATCTAAAATGGCCGAACTATATTAATAAGTCGTTTACTTAAGCAGACTTTAATATTTTTCTCAAATATATTAAGATACTACCATTTTATTGAAGGCTGTTGTGTTAGTAACTAAGTATCGTCAGCAGTTTAACAACTATTTAAACTCATTATTCAACTGTCTTGGAGAGTCTTTTTGAAGAGATAGGGGCCATTTTGAAATAAAAAGGTTTCTTACATTTTTAATGATTTCATTATTTCTGTTATTTTAATTTTCGTTGCCCAGAAATACTCGTAAGTTGACAAAATTCCAAACAATAAATTTGAAAATAGAAGCACGAATTTCTTTTCTTTTCGTTATCTTATTTATTCTTAGGAAGCACCTGACCCGGTATGTCAGAAGAGTGCAGGTACAAATCCTGCTCGTGGAATTTTTTTCAACATTTGTGTTTTTGTAATTTGTTCGCAACAAAATTTACGTTAAAAATAATTTGAATTTTTTTTAATTTTTTTTTATTTATTCTCACTAGTTTTGGGCCCACTTTAACATATTTGGTTTGATTAAGATATTTAAAGTTAATAATATTTTGCCATGTCTTCGCTTCGGAAGCAATAATATCGTTACGTTTAGCTAGAAAATAGCAGTGCGAGATAGTTAATATTCTCAGCGTGAGCTGTCAATTGGTTTCTAAGGCTACAAACCTATACTATGAGCTCGGCCACATCGTAGACCATACAGAGAGAAGTAGAAAAAGAACTTTAAGAATATCTAGGGTTCGTCACATGTTTAAAAAAAGGTTAGACCGCAACCCGCAGACCAAGGTAAACCAAACGTCTCGAAACCTAGGAATAACCGTGCAAAGTATTGTCAAAAATTACCTCATATTGCCGGCATACAAGATAAGAAAAGCGCAGCTTTTTGACGACAAAGACAAAAAAGTTCGACTTGAAAAATGTCGTTTGCTTAAGTATCGCGCTGCTATTGAAAATTGGAAAAATATTCTATTTTCATATGAAATATTTTTTACGATTGAACAAGCATCATCATCCTCATCATCATCAGCTCATTTTATGTCCCCACTGCTGGGGCACGAGCCTCTCTTATGGATGGATAGGGAGAACAGGCCATAAACCACCACGCGGGTTCAGTGCGGATTGGTGGTTGTTAACGACTGCTAACCGAGACCAACGGCTTAACGTGCCTTCTGAAGCACGGAGGAGCTCGAGAGGATTCATTTTCGGTCACCCATCCGATGATGGGTGACCAATGACTTTGCGAAAGTTGCTTAACCACAGCAAACGCAGACCGAGCGCGTTAACCACTATGCAATCGAGCTCCTCTAGCAAGCCTACAGTCATCAAAATGACAGAATTTACTCTCTAGTCGTCCTGGAGCTGCTGCAGTTATTCTCAATCGCCAAAAGTCGGAATCAGTTATGGTTTAGGCAGACACATGCTCCACGAAAAAAAATCCCTAGTTTTCATAGAAAAAGGTGTTAAAATGAACCAAGAAATATACCTTAAATATATTTTTGAATCTGTAGTTCTTCCTTGGAGTAAACAGCACTATGGTAATCAACCATGGAAATATTAACTAGGCTCTGCTCCATCACACAGGACCCGAAGTGTTCAGCAGTAGTGAAGTAAAAATTTCTAGGATGTCTAAGCTCAAAAGGATGGCCACTATACACGCCTGATTTAAATCCAATTTATTATGGCGAATGGTCAATCTTGGAGCCTAGAGCCTGATCTGTTCGACTCAGAAGTTTAGACACGCTCAAGGCCACACTTCTCCGTGAGTGGGGAAAAAAGCTACCGAGGAAGTGCGGAAAATAGTAGAAAATTTCAAGAAACTTTTCTTATGTGTCTCGTAGCCAAGAAAGGGTATTTTGAAGACAATTAGTCAACCGTGTGGCGTCCATTGCAGTATCTTGCTAGTTGACGGCCCCGAGGTCGCACAGGTCAGCTTCCACCCTATCGTTCCAGCAGTACCTGGAGCGACCGATCGGTCGCCGGCCGATCGGTCGACCCAAGTATACTCTCTTGACGCTTCGATCTTCCCCCATCATGTGGCCGAGCCAGCCGAGTCTGTGTGATTTGTATCTGTATTATTCTATTAGGGTAAACAAAATAAAATTACTCAAATCGCTCAAGCCGTTTTTGTATTTAAGCGAGACTAACGAACAGCAATTGAATTTTATTTATATAGATAATAGATATGACACGCAACCAACTCAATGTAATATAATTTTTTTCCCTTAAAAAAACACATGCCAAAATTTACTTTCAAGCACGATAGGAAATGTAATCAGCGTCATAACGCACCGAATGTTTTATTACCTCAACACAGATAACCAGTTACAAGTCGGTACCTGGCATCGGGAACACATTTTACGATTTGTTTGACACGAATGAATACTGACGTGAATCATTGCCGTACATACATCAGCGTCGGGTAGGCGGAGCACCTTTTTTTATGACGAAAGGAATACGATATTATGTGGAGTTGGATAGAAAAAGTGTGATCCCTTTCATCGAGGATTTATTGAATTACTAACGGTCCACTCTGAACAAGCGAAGATTGGATTTTCTTTTTAGTTCGAGTGGTTGTGTAATTGGTAAGTTATGCGCCGAGACAGTGGCGCCATCTGGTACCGTGTGGGAGACTAATTCGTTAGTGCTTGTGAGTTTAATTGGCAACCAGTATGTATAAGCCCTATGTTGTGGCAAAATAATAATAATAAAACAAATTTTTCTTATTTTATTTTCATTTAACATGCGTATTGCGTTAAATATGAGGCGTCGTGGGGTCCGACGGAGTAAACTGAATTCCCGCAAAAATGTGCTGAATCTCCGTCTCGGATTTTCACAACCGCCAAAACCAACACGTAAAATTCTAACATTGTCAGACCGCGGAGTTCGCGGTTTCGATTGCACTCCGTATGCAGCCAAACTATTGACAGAACCTGAAGTCCTGAAGCTGAATAAGCTATTATGATGATGCGCTGAATGAAACTCTTGCTAGTTTTAAACTGATGTGGATTTACTCCAATATTACAAAGCGAGCGCATGCGGCGCGTCAAGTTGCAAATCTTAAGTTCTAAATATGAATAAAATAGCATTAGACCTCTCTTTTTGTAGTTCTGAAACAGAATTTGTGTAGTTTCCCACATTCGTTACATGTGTGCAGTTTATGTACTAACGTCATAAATGGTAAATTTATGAAGGCTCCACCTACTATAACAAAATTATGCTCCTTATAGGAATCTTCATCGCCACACTTTAGGGTTACTACCCTATATAGAATAGAATAGGTCACTGACCTCTACAGTTTCAGGAAAAACTGCAATTTTAAAAAGTTTTAAGGGCAGACTCTAAGTTAGTTAGCCAGGTCAGTCGAATAAAAAACCTTTCAGGTTTTCCTTTGTATGTTGTTGAGCTTAGGGGCTGGTGGCTCTTCAGGTTTGAAATATTTACGATAAGCCAAAACGTTTATTTAAGCACAGGGAACGCAACCAAAGAGAGAAAATGGCAACACCGCAAAAATAAACTCCTAAAATAATGTTGCTAGTTACAAAACACCTTTACCCTTGAGTAATAATTATATACCTATCTCTTAACTCGGTTAAATACAATGATTCTTGAGGTACATAATAAAGATTTTTATAACAGACCGAATTTCGCGTACGAGAAACCGCTAACGGAAACGAACTTTCAATGTTTTTTTTATTTATAGTTCGGTGTTTCATCTCTCCATCCGCTACAAGGGATCTGACTCCGCCTAGTCTTGTCTCACTCCCACTATTAGAAATGTGAGTGCGTGCCTTATGAATAATTCATCTAGGGATTGCCATTCGCATATAGTCTTGACGAATAGCGGCTGTGAATCAATAAGCTTGTAAGTGTGCCATCAAAAACAAAATCAGACTTTTATTTCGGCAAAGCTGCGACTTAGCCCGTTATTGCATCGATATAAGATTTATATACGGGATCTTGTTTATCTTTTAGATAAATAGCTTATCTATCGATTTGGCTTAGAAGTGACGATATGGGCGTCATGAATAGGAAGACGACTGGAATTTTCTGTAAATTTTCGGGGCTTCATGTTTCAATAAAACATATATTACGGGAGATAATCAAAAAGGGGATTCCTCTGAAGATTTAATATTGGAATTATTGTCATTTTTTTGTTGTGTGTAAGTATATTCTAATGTAAGGAATAATGATAGTTGAAAAAAAAACGTTTTGTGATAGTTTTCCAATAATTTTGTTTCTCATTGTTATCCCCCATATCCCATCATAATAATAATTAATAAATATATGGGGGAATATTAATTATATTATTGTGAAAGTTTTCCATTTAGATACAGAACCAAAAAAAATGAGTGGTCATTAATTGTCTTTTTTTCTTAATGTTATTTTTCAACGTAAAAGTGATGTTTAGATGTGCTACTCCACTCGCTGGACTTTGACTTCTAAGAAGGATTTAGAGTTAAGAAAATTTGTTTTACCTACCTACTTAACGAATTCTCCGAGAATTATCATATTCAGCCTTTATAGGTTCTACTGCTGGGTTAAGTATATACCACATGAATAAAATTACATTGGAAGCTTATGCTATCCTAATGGCTTATCTATCACTAAGGCTGCGTTTCCACCAGAGATGTGCGAGGTAGCTAAGCGGTGTGTGAGGTAAAAATTCACCAATAGGATTCCTTCATTGTCCTTCCAGAATAAGATGGAATTCTTCTATTGGTGGATATTTACCTCGCGCACCGCTTAGCTACCTCGCACATCTCTGGTGGCCTAATGTCTGTTGGTGAGTTTAACGACAGCCATCATTCGAATACAACCCTGGTTATTTTATGTGCATTCAACGGACAAGCTGGTATACCCATTTAGTCACCTATCCGGTGATTTACCAACGCGAAAGTTGCTTAATATGGAAGATCGTTCATCACAAGGCGCAGCTGCAAACCAAATCGAGCTTCCCACATCTGACCAAAACATTTCTACGCGTAATAGCCAAACGGTTATTACCATCATCAACAGCTCATTTTATGCCCCACTGCTGGGGCACGAACCTTCCCTATGGATGGATAGGAAGAGCGGGCCAAAAACCACCACGCGGGCCCAGTGTGGATTGGTTGTTAACGACCAACCAACGACAACGACTAAAGACTTTACGCGCCTAGCGAAGCACGGAGGAACTCGAGATGATACATTTTTGGTCACCCATCCGATCCACCGGCCTTTGCAAAAGTTGCTCAACCTCAGCAATCGCAGACCGGGCGCGTTACTTACTGCGCCATCGAGCACAATTAAATAAAACTGAGCAATCCTTTAAGAGATCGCTCGGTGAAAACATTAACTGGAGAGTACTTAAAACTTACTTGAGCCTTCTCTCTGTCGCTCGAAGCCATTCGCCCTTGTTTCTCGGATTCCAAGATGAGGCGTTAACCACCTCAGAGATTTATGAAAGTGGCTTGTCTTTTTAGGCATTTGACGGCAAAGGGGAGTTATTATCTATGTCCACCGTCCGTCGCTTAAACTTTGTTGTTTTTTCCCTTTTTCACAGAAACGCGTTTAATTTGGGAGGGTCAAAAAGTTTTGACAAAATAAATAAAGGCTATCGTGAAGCGTTAACACTGAATTTGTATATTGCAAAGAACTTTTTGTTTGTAAAGGCTTAAGTTATTTAGACTTAAGTACATAGGTGCCGTGTCGACATTTTATCGACAAAGAAATAATTGTTACAAAACATTTATTGTTCATGTAGGTTGTAGACGACGGATGGCTCTCTTTCTTCCTTTAGGTATTATTAATTTAGTTATTAAATTAGTTTATTGTATACCTACCTGTAAGTGTTGTTTTTATATAATAAAAAAACTTAATAGTGACGATACGCGCCCGCGCGGCCAGTTCACTGCCCCGCGCGGAGCTACCCCTCTCGCTCCCTGCCACTACGCCCCTTGGTATTGGTAGAAAGTTCTAGACCAGTCGCAACGGCACGGGATGGCAAAACGCACGCACGGTCGCGGATCGCCACTAACCTCATCATCATCATCATTTCAGCCAAAAGACGTCCACTGCTGGACAAAGGCCTCCCCCAAGGATCTTCACAACGACCGGTTTTGTGCTCCTCGCATCCAGCGGCTTCCCGCGACCTTAACCACTAACCTCATTTTTTTGCAAAGACATAGTTTGATTTTCTCTCCTACAAACGCAAGCCAGGACCCAATCAGCTACATAGGTAATAAAATGTATTCAAATCAGTACATTATAACGTATTAAAGATATACTACTATGGTCATATTAATCAAAATAGTAACTAGCATGTTTGCAAAACATTTATGAAGCTATTAAAAATCTACTTTATGCAAATACGCTGAGATAATGATAGTCTAAACTATGATAAACACGATTCCTTATATTAATTAAGGCGCTGTTAGTATTTGTAGCTACGAATTATAATTTCGAACTTGACTAATATTCAATTCACGTCATTGAAAACTGTAATACGTGACTAATTAATATGCGCACAAGACAAAGTTTAAATTTATTCAAGATAAGGCCAAACTCCCTTCAGATATAGCATGAGTAATGTTTGACAGTTTCGGATATTAATATAAGTACAGGATACAAGCCTCTATTTGAAATGAGCAACAGTAATTGCGTTCTTCGGTTTTAATAATGCTGTTATTGAATGGTAGATGCGCGATGCCTATACAATTGTATCGAGTACATAATTAATGGGGAATTACTGAAATGAAATTAAAGTCTATTCAAGTAAAATTACAACATAAGCGCTTTTAAATCGTCGTACAATATTTTACCTTACAATTATTTAGGACGTCTTTCAGCTGTGCAGAATAATGGGTTTATTTATATTCTTTTTTACATAATTCCAAATGACAAGATCAGACCACTGAGACATTAATAAAATTATTTTTATTAATGTCGTAATTAAATTAAATACCGTAATTAAATACCTACCAGAATCAGGGCCCTGATGTTGCAACAAAACACAAAAACAAATTTTATTTAGGTTAAGAAATGTCATAAATTTATTATCATTTTCAAAAACTAACCCTTTAAAGTAAAAGTACAGATTTGACAAGCTTTGGCTATCAATATTTTTGATACGAGTATAAGCAAAAGTCATCAAAAAGTTGATGACTTATCTATGACTTATCTATACTAATATTATAAAGAGGAAACCTTTGTATTTTTGTATGTATGTATGTATGTATGTTTGCAACGAATAAACTCAAAAACTACTGGACCGATTAAAAAAAATCTTACACCATTAGAATGCTACATTAGCGCTGAGTAACATAGGCTTTTATAAAAAAAATAAAAAAATATACTAAAAACGACAATTTAATTTTCTAATAAAAAATGATTTGTTTGTTTTTTTGTTATGGAAACCATTGATATATATTTAACTCAATGATGGAAACTGTCGTCGAACTGAAGTCAGCCGAAGGTCAGCTAGTTTTCTATAAAGTGGTTCTTGACTATTAAGGAGGCCCTTATGAACTTGAGGCTGATCAAGAAAAAACACAGTAGGCACCGATAAACTCTATAAATCTATCACTGCCTAATGGGGAGTGTTCAATGTCTGTTTTGAGAAATCGTTTAACATCAATCTGTCGCGTGCATGCGGGTGAGATCTTTACAAAAGTCAAGTAACCTCGTGGAGGTGTTCCGTCATCGTCGCCCCAGTTTGCGGATTCACTTTTCTTGAGGGGCGCAAACTTATTCATTACTCGTTCCCCTTTTACGAGCTCGTGTAGTACAGTTTGAAGTGTCACAATATGTGCTGTTGATATTTTCCTGCGTCTGCCGTTCGAAGTCTGAGAAGCTCGCTTGTCTGGAAGAGATATTATTATTGTCGATTGAGAGCGATAAGACCTGCCTATTTATCGTCATGCTTTGGTGGCTAAGTAGCAAAGCTAATTATAAGTGCTAATTATAAGCTATTTTTCTTATAATTAGCACGGAAAATGTCTCTGATGCTAATTGGAAATAGAGTCCAGACACGAAGACTACCTACTGGATGCGACATCAGTAACCTGCCCTGCCGGCCCATAAGTATTCAACTGGATTCAACTCCCATTACCAGGCAACGTGTGCTTCAGTTTGTTATGTTTAGCTTGGAATTTTGATCATCAACCTGCATTGGCAATCGTTGTATTAGGCCAATACTCATTGTTAGTAGCTTGCTATCAACGATTGAGGCATTTGCCCAGAAGTGAAACAGTTTTTTACTTTGCCTATTAAGTTTATGTAAAAATGTCTGGTGTTCATCATCATCATCATTAACATCATCAGCTCATTTATATCCCTACTGCTGGGGCACGAGCCTTTTCCCAATAGATAGGTAGGGAGAACGGGCCATAAACCACCACGCGGTCCCAGTGCGGATGGGTAGTTGTTAACGACTGCTAATGCAGCCGGGACCAACGGTTTAATGTGCCTTTCGAAGCACGGAGGAGCCTGAGATGATACTTTTTTTGACCGGCCTTTGCGAAAGTTGCTTAACCTCAGCACTCGCAGACCGGGCGCGTTAACCGTCTGGTCTTGCAATATAAATATTTTTTTTGTTATTATCTTAGAAAAACCAAGGTTTACAATGTTTTAATTATACTAAGCAACGCATTACCAACCTCGCTCAAACTATTAATGGGTTGGTATTAGCGCTACAGTATATGTACGAATATTAACACAGACTTATTTTTACAATTGGAGTTTCCAACTTAGTAAGAGTCGTTCAGTCGTTGAGGAGTTTGGTATCAGACTAACGCGATAAGGTTACAATTGTGAATACTAGGAAATTTCCACTGCCTGGTCTTGCTAGCTATCCGGGCCGATGGCTGACCAAATATGATTGACTCGAGCTCCTCTGTGCTTCAGAAAACACGTTAAGCCGTTGATCCCGGTTGTTATCGTGAATTTGCAGTCGTTGACACTCACTGAACCCGCTTTGGGCCTACATGGTGAGTTAAGACTATTTTTATGAAGAAAGTTCAATAAAGTCATAAAAAATGTTAATGGAACCGTTTCGGGTAAAAATATTTCATTAAAAATAAATATTAGTTATATCCAAATCGGAGCAAAAATTATGTAGATATACATTAAATTATATATTGTACCTACTTTAATGCAGTCGAATTGAAGACCTCTTTAATTTGTAAGTTTCATTAATAAGTATATTATCTGTCTACGTATTTATGTATTAATAGCTGACCCGGCGGACTTCGTATCGCTTTGACAGTTTCCATCATTGAGTTAAATATATATCAATGATTTCCATGACAACAAAACAAACAAGATCATTTTGTATCGGAAAATTAAATTGTCGTTTTTAGTATATATTTATTTTTTTAATATAGCCTATGTTATTCAGCGCTAATGTAGCATTCTAATGGTGAAAGAATTTTTTAAATCCGTTCAGTAGTTTTTGAGTTTATTCGTTGCAAACGTACATACATACAAAATACAAAGGTTTCCTCTTTATAATATTAGTATAGAAGAAGCTATTTACAGACTATTCGTAATTAAATACAAGATTAATCTAAACACAGAAACACATAAAATATTAAACAATGTAAATTAGGTACTGTCTGAAAGTTTATACGAGTAGACTAATGATGACTTAACATTCCGTACATTGAAACATTTAAGGACGTCTCAAAAGATGAGGAGCTGAACTACGGAGCACATTAAATGCACTCTTGAGCACTAAACCAAAGTAGAGCTTAACTGCCGCGCTATATTTTCTTGTTGTGTACAAACTGCAGCTTATGTTAGTTGCAAAAAAAAATGTACTTATTTCTTGGTTCTTTATAAGCATTTTATTGGATACAAAACTTTTAACGAGTCTATATTAGTTTTATTATTAATTTCATGTTAATGATGTAATCCTGACATATCGGACCGTTGAACTCGAGACGATAAGCTTTTGATAGTTGCCTAACTTCAACAATAAACTTACAGACCAAGCGTGTTCCATCGAACTCCTATTGCAGAATGTATTAGCTCAGTTTTTACCAATTGATAAAACTAGCAAATTATCTCCTCATGGGAGCCGAACTCATGACCTCAACATTCAGAGAACCCAACCGACTGTTGCCACTTTCCATTAGTTATTTTGGCGTGTATCCAACATCGCCAATAGCTCCTAGAGTGGCCATTGTTTTTGAATAGTCTTTATAGGTACACTGTCAGACAGAAATGAACGAGTCAAATATTATTTATTAATCTTAACTATATTGCCACATCATCATCATCATCTCAGCCAAAAGACGTCCACTGCTGGACAAAGGCCTCCTCCAAGGATTCCACAACGACCGGTTTTGTGCTGCTCGCATCAGCGGCTACCCGCGCCCTTCATCAGATCGTCAGTACGCCTTGTTGGAGACCTGCCTACATACACTGTGTCTTCCGATGCGCAGTCGTCACTGGAGAACTGTTCCGCACCAGTGGTCATCAGTACTACGAGCGATGTGCCCTGCCCACTGCAACTTGAGCTATAGTTTTCCATAGCTTTTAGGGGGGTGACCTTGAGCCTTCTTATGAGGCCCATAGTAAACGACTACGTCTCAGTTCCGTATGTAATCACTGGCACCACTCTCTGGTCAAGATTTTTGGCTTGAGACACTACGGCATTTCAGACGAGAAGATATTTCGTACTTACCCAACGCTGCCTAGCCTAATTGGATTCGACGATTGGTCAAAATATGTCTTACTTGAGACCTCTTAAAGAGACCTCTTTAAGAGGTCTCAAGCCCTCTACCTAACTTATCTAATTGGACATACCATACCTAACTGAACTAACTGGACATACCTAACTGAATTGTTTGTCCCAGGTATACATGGAAAACTTCCATAGTGAACCTTTAACTCGTATAAATTCAGTTGCAGAATCGTTTTCGTTATATACATAGAATGACTTGTCCTGACTGATTCATCATCGCCGAGCCTAAACCGCTGAAGCTATTTAGATGAAATTTGGACTGTAGGTTAATTGAGTGACGTAACCAGTCACTAAGAAAAGATTTTACGAAAATCACACCCTAAGGGGTCAAATAGGGGGTGAAAGTTTGTATGAAAGTCCGTCAGTTTTGAAGTACAAGACATGAAAATTGATATTTAGCTTTATGATAAGAAATAAAAAATGACGTGTCTCAGGAATTTGGTAAAACTTTTTTGGGGAAATCGCTATTTTTAAAAACTATAAAAAAATATTATTTAAATTGATATTTAGATTTTTCAACAAAAATAAAGAACGACGTGTTTTAGCATTTTTCGAAAAACCTCCCTAGGGAAGGTGAAATAGGGATGGAAAGATTGTATGAAAATTTGTCATTATTAAAGTTTAATCCACGGACTGACTAACATGAACGTACCTTTAATCAGTTTTTCTTTTATTACAAACAATCACCTCTTTAAAAGCTAGTCAGTTTATAAAATTTAATTTTAAAAGTCAATATGGGATACCGACATGTGTAGAGTCTATTAACTCAAAAGGACCAATTACGATAAGTAGTATTAGTGTAATGACTTTATTAAGTGTTCTTTACAACATTTCTGGACCACCATGCAAGTTCGTTGGAACACTTAAAGAACTTCTCTAATACTCGTAGTAGCTGTTGAACATACTGTTTGAGGTTGTCATCACTGTTTAAATGTTAAACTTGTCAAACATCAAATAGTCGGTAGTTTATACGGTCATTACCTACAGAAAAAACTTTTACTTACATAATTAGTCTTGTCTTAGTTTATATATTGATTACAGGTAATTATTACAGCTTTGAAGTTCTTGCTTTTGAAACTCTCATGGTCACTAAAATTGAAGTAATTATAATCGAGATTATTACCATGTTTATTGTTGAAATGAAGCTACTTTTACGGATCTACTCGCGTTTAATGTACACATTAATTTGCTTTAATGTTTATCCTGACGTTTCGAGATCTTTGCAGGATCGTTGGTCACAGGTCATCCGTAAAAGTTGTTTCATTTCAATGTGTTCGCGTAAACTTTAGAAAACAATACGTTTATTGTATCGTATCTTGTTATTATCGTATATTGTATCTGACATAATCTTTAACGTCCCTTTTTATATTTCCAGACTTTATTTTGTTAAAGACTAACACCCGTTTGCACTAAACTAATAAAAAAACTAATAAGTCTTTGCCTAACTACTTCCCGGTCAAGTTAAGTCGGCACCTGAGTGTAAGCGACGTTTTCGAGCCAGGTGCCGAGTTAACTTGACCGGGTAATAATTCATAAGTTTAGTGCAAACGGGTGTAAGTCTCACTTCCTTACATTGTAGGTATGTACTCTTGACTTCTTATTGTACTCTTAACTTACTTAAGGCAACTTATTATAAAAAAAACTAACTCAAGTGACAATTCAAACCAATAGTCTTCCGCGAAAGATGTGATTTCTTTCCAAAAATAGGTAGAATGTGAATGCAAGGACATTACCAAATAAATATAAATAAATTTAGTATCACATTCATTGTCCACCCTAGCAATAGGCGGAGTTAGTTGAAAACTATTACAAATATGTATTAAAAAAAACATAACTTTATAAACCCTGACCATATTATGTATTCTTTACTCTGACCTTAAAGTTGCACTACAGTCCGATGAGGGGACCTGTGCTTCTTGATGACGAGACACACAATATCACACGTTATTCACGTATTTATTAATTGACCGTAATAAATATGTAATAATATCCCGCACAAACGATGAAAACCATGAAAATAAGCGATTAAACAAGCCTTCGTACCACCAAAGACACAGTACACCGACATACCGCCATTATAACAGCAGGAGAACTGAATTCAGAATAAAAATCTACCTTACAATAAAATAAAAATGATCTACCACGAACAATCCTTATGCAACTTAACATCTAATTAATATAACACTCTTAATAGGAGCTTCTTCGAGCTGTTAACTTCTTACCTAGATCTACTTTCAAGCGATTTCTCCAGACTCCCTGCGGCAAAGATTGGGTTAGTTTGCCGGGTCACGTGTCGGTAAAGCGAGCTGGAGCTATGAGCGTTCGTGCGCACTCAGCCTATTATTTAGCTCGCTTTTCAAGCTGTTGCACCACTTCTGTATGTTGGTTTGATGTATTTTAACGTTAGAACCAACACCAGTATAGGGCTTGCATAATATAATTAAGTTAATGCACATTTGAAAACTAAAACGTTTTGTTTTTGTTTTTCAAAACGAAATCGCCGACGTCTGCCGTGGTTCGACATCTGTTGTTTGCAATGATAACACAAGCTACATTTGACGCATTTGGGTGGTGTGGGTGGATAAAATGTTAATTTTGATTTATTTTTCTTTGTGTTTAGAAACTGCTTTAGGCGCTTGTTCCCAGTTGCTACTAGAAGTCGTTGGCCGATAGAAGAATCTAGAAAAACACCGATAAACACTGCGGTCGATCACTCGTTATTAAGAAGTTTATCTAAGAATTTATAACCAACCACTTCTTGCATGCTTGATAGAAGACAACTGAATTAACATAAAATCTAAAGACATAATACCAAGGATCGTACTCAGTGACGTTGAATTGGAGATAATTTAGAATTGTACAGCAGTGGACTAATGTAGGCTGATGATAATGATGGTGATGGTGATGATGACCAGACGTAATACCGTGCTATGACTTTACGAAGTACGTTTATTGCAAATCTATTTATTATTCTTATAGGTATACTAGCTGACCGGCGGACTTCGTACCGCTTTGACAGTATCCATGACAACAAAACAAACAAATCATTCGTCCGCTTAAGAACACCCGTAACTCATGATGGACCCTATAGCAGCGCCACCTACCGGGTCCAATTGTAAAACTGAACCATTCTCGAAACCACTTGAACACACAGAAAATTTTATTCAAATCGGTCCAGCCGTTTAGAAGGAGTTCAATAACATACACATGCACAGAAGATTTATATCTATATAAAGATTACCATAATATTAGCACTTTAGGTTACGGTTGTTTTTGTAAGATGACAGTCATTAAAACCGACCATCTGGCATTGGGCCAAATTATGGATTAATCAGCCCATGAGCTATGTTTTTCATGTGAGATGTTCTAAGCCCAGTGGGGCGTTAGACTATCTAATTGTATTTATACAAGTAATGTCTGTACCTCTAGAGGCTGGTGCCCGAGATGAGCATAAGCCTGTGATCCAGGATCACCAGAAACCCAGGTGTACAGCCCTGCATGATGACTAGTGCAATAGTCAATAGTTATGGGATCCATAGCATGATTTTATTATCTTTGAGTACCTATCATATATTTTACCACAGTTGTATGCGCCATGAACACAGATGCACAATATTGTTTATATTGGTGTTTGTTTACATAGTAATATTTTAATAATAGTAATAATTTTAGTAATCTTGAGATATTCAGCGATCTTTTTATTAGTATCGTGGTTGGCATATGCAGAATGCATGTAATATCACATATTTGTATGGGTATAGGTACTGCTAAATGTTATAACATAAGATAATTATATTAATCAAAACTTGATCAACTAATCCAGCACCACTATTCCCGAGTATAACTTTTAGCACGCTTTTAGTTAGAAGTGTTGTGTCACACATAGTCCTGCCTGCTAAATTGAGTGTTCGTTGAAAACAACAGAGTTTGCAGGTGAGTGCACTTAACTAATAGAGCTATGCAAATTTTCGGTAAAGCGTAGTAGGTAGGTTTACCAAAACAAAAACCCTCGTAAGTTCGTTTGCAGTGGTAAAGATTTTGAGAATATTTAAAAACGTACACATGGGTTTTTATATTTTCGTAAATTGTGTCGTGTACAAATTAATATAGTTGACATTGAAGCTTATTTGGCTTACAAAGAATACAAAGTATGAAAATAATGTTGATACATTGCATGGGTTAGATATAGCCACAATATCCTTATTGGTAAAACGGGTTCAATGCAGCTCATAATATTTTTCACATTATTAAATGATAATGATTAGTTAGCCACTTGGTACTTAGGCTTAGGGTCTAAAAAATATTTCTGGTGAGCGTTTAAATTATACCCTTATTGTAATATGAAAACCAAACATTTTGGGATATAGTTATATACTAAGTATTAGGTACATTAGTATTTCTTAGTCAATAAAACTCAGAAGGGTGCAGGTTCAAATCCTGCTCGTGGAAATTTTTTCAACATTTGTGTTTTTGTAATTTGTTCGCAACAAAATTTGCGTTAAAAATTATTTTGAACATTCAATAAAACTTGTTACTGTACCAGTTTCTATGAAATAAACGTCTTTATGTACCCAAACAGGCGGTAAGAACGCTAAAACTAACAACATTTCCAAATATGAACAGCAACCTCCAAAAAACTTTTTGTACCAGCTACCTACTACTACATATTATTATATAAATAGCACTCGCAAAATGAAGTCCCAAATGCGGCACGACTAATTCCGACCGCTACCAGCGCATAATTACGATGCAGTTAAACCCACTAGCGTTACGATGATTACGAACACCGAGACACCGTTTTGTTCACGAAATTCAGTGGTGCTTGCGACACGTTGACTGCAAATTGGCTATCGGAAGTATATCTGGGTGATCTAAAAAAAAGTGGAAAGGATAAGTCTTGAGGTTTTTCTATATAGTATGTTAGGCAAATGACTCTGCTCTGCCTGATGTAAGCAGAACCAGTGTCCAGATGCGAGGACAGCTCTGCTATTTGTGCAAAATTGCAGAATCCTGCTACAAGCCGTCTTCACCTTGCCTACCTGCAAGTTGCTTCTGCATCTCTCGTTTGTAGTGCAGCGTTGAGAGGTCTTTTTCATATATATTTTTTTATATTAGAAGGAGGCAAATGAGCAGGCGGGTCACCTGATTTGAAGCAATCACCGCCGCCCATGGAGTCATCCACCGCCGTCCATGGGTGGCGGTGATTGCTTGCAATTGACTGATGGCAAGACCATAGGAATCGCAGATGCGTTGCCGGCCTTTAAGGAAGGAATAGGCTCGTTTCTTGGAGATCCCTAAGTCGAAATGGTCCGGAAATACCGCCGCTGAGGCTGGTTCCACAGCACTGTGGTTCGTGGTAAAAAATTACGTGAGAAACGCACAGTGGTAGACCGCCATCCATCAAGATGGTGTGGATGGAAAGACAGAAAGGAAATCAGCGGCAGGGATCAAACCGAACAATTAATCAGAGCACTCCCCATGATAAAGGCGATAAAATATACAGAGAGACGCAACTTCTCTCCGAAAAGCCAGTGGATCGAGCCGACCAGAGGTTACCACGTCGTCGACAAGTCGAGCAGCTCTGCGTTGAATGCGGTCAAATGGGAGGAGTTGGTACTGGGGTGCTGGTAAATAGAATAGTAAAGTAGAAAAGTCTACAAGCACACGTTTTCCCTCCTTCCTATCATATGGGGTATATCAAAGGCGAGGCGTGAAGACGTGTAGGCCGGCAGGTGAGGGTGACTAACGCTGCGAAGTTTTCACGCAGCATCTGGACTCCATTTCCCCTTAAAAGTGGAGACACAATATGTCGTGCAAAGTATAAAAAAAGACAAATAATCTAGTTGATATTACCTACCTACTCCTTGATTTTTTATGAGGATCTCAATACCTTGTTAATGTTAACTGTGTGTGTGTTTAATTGGGTGACGTCATCGTTGGCCTATTAACGTCAGGATACTTGGTTCAGAACACGTCGGTGCCATATATAATGTTTACAGAGACATTAAAAATCAATATGAAGAACAATAAAAGAATCTCCGCCTTACCATCCCACCACAGGTCCAACACTGACATCATCATTAACTGTAGGTGGATAGGTGTGTTATGTAAGTACTTTGAAACAATAACATTTACTACAATACAAATAATAAAAATATTCTTAATGTAGTGCAAAACACGTTTACAAATTATCAATAACGTCAATAACTACAATAGTTGAGAGCTTTGGCGTAGTGATTAGCGCTCACCTTAAGCGAATGAAGTGCGTGTGCATGTGAGTGTGCGTGTGCGTGTGCGTGTTCGTGTTCGTGTGCGTGTGCGTGTGCGTGTGCGTGTGCGTGTGCTTGTGCGTGTGCGTGTGCGTGTGCGTGTTCGTGTGCGTTTGCGTGTGCGTGTGCGTGCAAGTATGTGTGTGTGTGTGTGTGTGTGTGTGGGGGGGTGTGTGTGTGTGTGTGTGTGTGTGTGAGAGAGAGAGAGAGAGAGAGAGAGAGCGTGTGTGTGTGTTTTAATAATTTTAATTCTAAAACATACACATAATAAATTCTAACTCAATCATTTTTTAACGTTGTAAATCGAATTCTTTAACGCTGTAATCAAATTACACAGACACATTGGATAAAGGAAGAGCTTCAGAGTAAGCAGTGTTCACGGCTCTTGACCCAAAACTCTTTTAGTCGGTCGAGTGAAGCTACAACACTCAACTTTCCATTTTACGAATGAAACAAATACTTTTTGCTATGTTTTCCGCTTCAACAAAGTGGATGATCGAAATTATTTTTAAAATCTCTCAGTTGCGGAGTACGTTTCTATCTTTTATCTTCTACTTAAAAACTACGTACTATTAGTAACCGTGGATAAGGTTACCTATTTGATATGTTGTCGGTTCGATTAAAGTTTGATTATTTGCAAAAAATATGTTTATTTACAGCCTTTTGAGAAATTTTGCCTTGAATCATTATTGTATAATATTAATTACCCATAGTGCACCGACGCAACGACGATCTTTAATCTTTTTTGTCCATCTAAAAGTTGTCTGGAAGACATCACTCTTAGTGATAAGACCGCCCTTTATATGTGTACTTTTTATCTATTTTTTGTCAGAATGTCTTTTGGTGTACAATGAATAAGATAACTACTTATCTTATCTTATCTTATCTTATCTTATCTTATTTTATATTATCTTATCTTATCATTAACAACTGCAGTAGTCAGGGACTGAGTCGAAATTGTTAGCACATGTTCGAACTCTTTTAATGGTATTTAACTTATAATTTAGTTAGGTACAAGTATATAAGACGTAGTAAACAAAGCTGCAAAACTGTCATTTCCACTGATATGCATTTATTTATTAAAACAAACACTTACCTAAATTTGTTTTTTATTTAATGTTAGGTACATTTAAAAAAAATACAACATTTCTATTTTGATTCATGCTAAAGTGGCTCAGACCTCTAGAAAAAAGTTTTAAAAGATAAGGCCGCCAAATTGTATTTGCTGCAACAGTATACTTCTTTCAGAGTAAGAGTAAGTTGTAGTTAGAATAATAAATAAAATTATATTTATTTATTATTTATTGCCTACATATATGCTCCGGCTCTCTCTTTCCCTCTCTTCCCTGAAGTCTTTATTTATTTATTTATTTGACACGCCAACAGACACTAAAACAAAACATGCTATAAACTAAGCAGATTTGCGCCAATAGCAGACGCAGACAGCGTTTAAAAAGGACAAAAATCTAGTTTCTTTAGAGGCATACGTATATTTAAATACATCTTCATCATCATCACATACTCTTTAAAATACTATGGCTATGAAGAAAAGTACGTACTCCTATTACGTAACATCTTTTTACTCTTTGTTATACAACGCATCGCATCTTCAGAACCGTTTAGTTTGAAGTACCCTTGACCTACAACACTGTTTGGTCAATTTGTTGCAGCATTCTGCAACCCTAACCAACATTTTCATAAAAAATATACAGACAATAATATAAAGTTGCATTTTTTTTTTAAATATGCGTTTATAATAGTGTCTAATAAAAAAATCTAGTTAAGTAGAGTTGGCCTATGATGATGATGATGATATAAGTATGTAAGGTATAAATATCGAAAAGGATGCGTTACGTTATTTTGAGGACTTCATAATAGGTCAGCCAAATGTAAAATGTATGAAAACCATAAAAATGCATGTGATCAAAGATATAAAAAAATATGTATAACATGTCCACCGCTTTGTTACAGAATTCTTACCTGGCACTCGTAAATTCACTTTCCAGGATTTAATCAAAACACGTTTCGAACTCCATTAGATTCAAATATTTCTTTACAATACGAAAAAAATTGTTATTGGAATAAATAGTTGCCTGAAATACTATAAAACAGTATCAATTTGTTAAAAACTTTGTAATAGCTTCTATTTTATGTTTGTTAAAATATAATACTTAAATTGTTCCCGTAAGGTCTTTATTTCCATGTTACAATTCATAGATAGTTATAATCTTCCTAGAAATTGTGTAATGAATACGAGTGTATATACGGTTTTAGTTTTTAGCCACAGAAACAAAGTTTCGGCTTCATTTGTCTCGAAACAGAACAACTCCAACACAAGGGCCAACTGCGTAAGACAAATATTAGACGATTGAAGACAATATTCTTGTAGTTGATAAATTTAGTAATTTTAGTAGTTTCTTGATTAAACCGGTAACATATTAAGCCGGTTGAGTTCCGTCAATAGTCAATCAGTATTAAATAATTTCAATTATTGAAGCGAGATTAAACAGGGTAATTTCAATACTAAAGTAACCTGCTTACTACTTTATAAGTGGTTATTTTTTAAATGTAGGGCAAACAACTAATCTACATCACGCAGTAGTGGTATTTTCGCTCAGTCTTGCATCTTACCATAGTATACAGTATATACCTAGCTTCCAGCAAAAATCTTACGTACTATACATATGCCTCGGTGGACGAGTGGCAAAGCGATCAACCCATTACCCGAAAGTCTCGGGTTCAATTGCAGGTCGGGCAAAGTGTGTTTCGGATTTTTCGATGCATTGTCCAGGTTTGCGATTACCAACCCGCATTTGGCAAGCGTGGTGATTAAGCCTTTACCCAATAATTGTAGTGACAACTTGATTTCAATGATGGAGGCCTTTGTTCAGCAGTTTTTACTTACTACCTATATCTAAAGTCAAATCGAAAAATGGACTGTTCGGACCAATAAAACTGAATAACCTTTACACAGACGGCGTAAAAAAGAATTAAGCAAAAGATTACCCGGAACAAAGTGGAAAAGTTTTCATTATAAAGCCAAAAGAATATCAATTTCTTTCCGATCTGTGTTACAATGTTTCAGATGAAAATTCTCCAAGGGTCCACAATCATAATGCAAAAACGGCCAAAAACTTCACCGCCCGCGGCGCAAAGCCAAGCGAAGATTTCGATCTTATTTTAAAACATTAATTTTCTTCACAAATACTCCTCGCCGGAACGACCTTTTGTTCAATGTGTTTACGAGCACGCGGCACTCCGAATTTCGAAATTATCTCGCGGAGTAAATCTTTTTTGTAAAGGTGCAAAATTTGGTTGGAAATATTTGCGGGAACACATTTTGGCGTAAGTGAAGTTAACCGTTCCCAGCGGGTGGGGCAAAAGTACCAGATGAAATCCTCCTTGCTTAACTTATGAAGCGGCGGCAGCTGAACGGATGCTTGGATAAGTCTTGGATTGAATGAAAGAAAGAAAACATGAAACAATAGCAAATAAAACAATTAAAAGTGTCTAAGGCGCCAACATAGGTAGACAATTCACCATCTGCCATCAGTGCGGAGCTGCTGAGGATACGGCGCAGCACACTCTCCAGGTGTGTAGTGCCTTCGCCTCGCAGCGACGCACTATGGAGATGGAGCTCGGAGGTAGGGGAACCCTCGCGCTTCCCGACGTTGTGGCTGCAATGTTGGAAAGCGAGGGTAACTGGAGTGCGGTGGCACGTTTCAGCGCCGAGTGCATGGGTCTGAAAGAGGAGGCGGAAAGGGCGCGCGAGGACGCGATTGACGCCACTCCTGCCAGGAGACGGAGACGTAGAAGAACGTGGAGGGACGCAGATCTCCACCCGCCGTAGCCTAGCTCCGTAGCGCAATGTGTCCGGTGTCGGGTTCTGCTCCTGGTGCTGGTCGAACCTGCAAAGAAAGCGTGGAAGTTGTGAGTGAATGAATTGTGTGTATATATGTGTGTGTAAAGGCTACGCTGTCCCCGAGGACTACGTAACCACTTGAAGTAACCTCTCTTGAGGTTGAACCACAACACACCCTACTAGGGGTGTGGTGTGGCGCTAGATGTCGCGAACGCGTACCGTCCGTGTGATTGCGTGCGCCGGTTCTAAACGCACCAACGTGCGGATGAACCGACGCAGGTGATCTCACGGGCGTCAGGGTGAACCACGCGGTTTAATTCCCTCGGGACAGACCCCGTGGTCTTCACCGTATCGGAGTTTGGTCCCCCAGAGGTTTAGTGAGTATCCCCCTCCGTCTCGCCCTTCCCAGCCTTGGGCTTTTCCCTTGGCAGCCGACTGGGGACAATGGCAGTTTCCATGATAGTTGGTGGGTTGTGGAAAGGCGGACGGGTGAGTCTCACATAACCTGGGGTCTCCTCAAGGCCCCGGTATGCGTAATGCATTCCTCTGGGAAAAAAAAAAAAAAAAAAAAAGTTAGACAATTCAACAAACTTAAATCAGAATTATGAAACCTGAATAGAAGGAATTGTAGTTCAACCCTCATACATATCTTCCTTAGACTACTGACGTGAGCCCCTGCCTAACACAAGAGTAGGTAACCAGATTTGTTCACATAACTATTATTAATCGCATTAATTCAATTACTTATTATTATATTGGGAACTTAGTATCTAGACAAACCTAACATAGGCTTTAAGATACTACTAACCGATATTTGTAAATTATATTTTTGTTGATAAATAAAAAATAAAAAAAATAATTATAATCTCAGCATAACTGAGACAATTACTTGGAAAAAATGTAGGTAGTTTTACGAAAGTTACCTCTATTGGATATATATGCATTATGCAACTACTTCGACATGAGAAACTCTTCGTAGCGACAGAAAAAATTACCGTAAGGCCGAATAGACTTCCAAAAAGAAGTATTTATCAAATTACTTAAATGTTTTAGAACCTCACCTTATTAAAAAGGAAACTTTAAGCCTTAAAACACCCCCAAACAGAACCACCTTTTATGATTATCTTTTTACCGTCCAAGCTGTTCGTCTCTGGAATTCGCTTCCAGTTGCGATCAGGCGTGCGAAATCCATTCACACATTTAAAGAGCTGGTGAAAAAATTCTACCCTTCCGATTAATCCTGCCCTGCTGCAAAACTGCCATGTCCGCTACTTTCCTACCTGAGACAACTATTATGTTTAAGTAGGTTTATTTATATATATATTTGTCATTATTATTATTATTTTGCTTCGTTTATAAAATACAGAATATTCTAGTATGTTTTAATAGTTTCACCTCTGATCTTACAGTTTATTAGCTCCCTCTATCCGACTGGTTGTCTGAAAGAAATCGGTTGAAAGCGATTGTACCAAAACGTAACTTGTACTGACCAAATTGTAACTTTGTAAATTATTTATTTTTTGTTCATGTCTATGTTTTGCAATAAAAGTATTATCTATCTATCTATAAATTTTTCTCCACGGGGATTTGGTGGTAAAGTGGCCAGCATTTTTTCTTACCTAATTACTTTGTGAGACAAAAAAAAAATTGATTTAGGGGTGGCTTATATTTTAGCAGCTTCGTTATTGACGGATAAGCTCGTATTCTTCTACACAGCTAAAAAGTCCTGTATGGGTAGTAGGTAAAAAAATGTTTGGACGATTCAAAAGCACTTTTCTAAAGTTTATTTGAATAAAAATATTTGACTTTAACTTTGACTTTTGAGATTTGGGCTGGGGATAATATTGTTTGACATATTCCGATGGTAGGTACACAACTAATTTTCAGAGTTTTTTGACTGCCACTCTCTGAATTAAGTTCTGCCTTTAAAGTTTTTTTTTGACGTAATTTTTATGGCGCAGTTACAAGATACAAACCATACACTATTTATATTTCAAAGCACTTGTGGTATTGTTAAGGTATAATGTAATAATACAATAGAATATTGCACCCAGGACTAGAATATCAAGTCGATGGAATATTATAGCGCTGACCTCATTAATACCAACAAGATTATGCATGTAAATCGCAGAATAACGAGCTAATTTGACTGTCAGAACCACGTGCTTGGAATATCTTACGGATACTGCGGGTATACTTTATAACATAGACAATATCATGGATAAGAAAGAGCAATCATAATGTTTTGTCCGTTTAAAAAAAATAATAAATCGCTAAAAGATTCGATTGTGGTATTTTCTGGATTATTGTTTTAATAATATCAAGTGCTATTTGTTTGTACGTATGGTGCGTACGACGGAAGACCCGCAGAAGACCAGTACCGGGTGTCCACGATGCCCGGTATTGCTGAGGTGGGTTCCTATTCAGTGCCTCTATATCATAAGTAAAGACAATAATTTTATTCAACTGTAACTAACTGTAAGTGTACTTCGGGCAAAACACGGATAGCGAGTGTTGGTGAGTACCAGAGGTGAGTATCGGTGGTAAGACACTCGTAATTTACTTCAACAGGATTTTATCTTCTTGTCAAAAAAAATCGGTGAACCCTTCATTGGAACAGCGTGATTGATGGTGACCCTGACTTCCCATGTGATAATTTTCATGTAGGAAGGCCCAAACCTATAGGCCCAGTAATGGGATGGTAATAGGCTGATGATGAGGCGTGCTTAAAACGCAAGCAAAAAATATTGTCTAGAGTTATGTTTTGACATGGTAGCCTTCATTCCATAGCCTGCGTTACGCAACAAAGGTATGTCCATATTTAAAACTTATATAGTATAAAATCATAAAAACATTTTTAAAAAGGTAGGACCTGTTTCCATAGACAAGAAAAGGATATTATGTGCTCATGTCCCATAAAAATATGAACACGAAAACACCACAAAAACATGATGTAACGTAGAAATGGGGTTACATTAAATTTGAAGTTGCAAAGTCGGGTGTCGAGATCGCAAATTTGTATTCGAGGCTCACAATAAAGTTCATTTAAATATAAATGCGACAAGACCTTCACCCCAGTAAATGCTGTTACTCCTATAAACTCAGCCGTAATTTTTTATGGCGATCCCCAAAATAACCTCGGGCATTTAACAAGCTTTAGTAGCAAAATATAATGAGAACATTCAAATTTCGGAAATTTTCAAAGCTGCTGCGAAATTTCTTAGTGCTAGATGTCATAGATTTAGAAGAAATTAAAGCCTATATACTGTTCCAAAGCTGTTCAAAAGCCTCCATAATTGAAATCGTTTTATCGCTACAATTGGTGGTATAAACTTAATCACCACGAATGCCAAATGTGACTTGGTGACTACAAACCCAGGTTTTGCACTGAAAAATCCGAAATATAATTTACCTGATCTATGAATTCAACGCTGGACCTCCATATAACGAGCCGAGCGCTATGCCACAAAGACTCCAAGGATTTACAATACACGTAATACAGGGCATCAGGGTACCGGTCTAATAAAATACAATGCCTGTGATCGAGTGGGTAGAGAGTAAGTACTTACTGAATCACAAAAGCCTGCTAGATCGCATTAAGAGCACTTTCATATTTTTGATCGATCACAATAATAAAAAATAGCATCTTTAACAAGCATGAAAACTTTTTAGAAAAATAATCTCTTTTTTATTATACCGCCTCCTTGGTATGTTGTGTGTTTGATGGCACCATCGACTATACTAATTTCATCAGAATTCTAATTATGTAATTATTTAAACATACATTTTAGTCCAGTTTAAAACATAATTTTGCCTCTATCAAACAACTTATAAAAGCACAGACGACAGCTGGTCAATCATTTACAAAATATCAAATTTATTCAATAAATTTTGAACTATACAACTTGGACATAAGTTTCAATATCGACTAAAGTAAAATGGCGTGGGTACCATAATTTTGTAAGTACAATGAGTTCAAATCAGCGCTTGTTAAAATCAGTAATTTAAGTGTCTAGTGAAACTCTATAGTTAGCCATCTTTGTTGCAACCAACTAAGTATTAGCACTACGATTTATTCGTTTTCAATACAATTTACAACAGCTGTAACTGAACTTAATTCCGAGTAAGTGCTATTTTAAGAATCCTTAAACAATAAAGTATTCTAGAAAACTACATTTTACGATATGATAATGAGACTCTATAAAATGTTATAGCAGAGGAGAGATAAATCTGTGGATGGCTTAAAAATTTATAGCGCGTCTTCGCCCACGTCAATTTTCATATAAAATTCAAAGTTCGTAGGTTTAACGGTACATGCGGTACTAGTGCGGTAAGGCGTTATGATTTTACGGTATGAAAATCCGTAAGTTTTCTCGACAGAAACATTTAAAATATTCAAAGCAAAAATTTGAGAGAGACGTGCAGTTTGAACGGAGACTTTTTATATTTGTAAGTGACATTAAAAGTAATCTACACTGATGTTAAAAAGACGGTAGGTAGACTATGATTTTTGTATGTAGGGGTAAACTTTGGAGCTTTTTAACCGATTCTAAGAATTCTTTGAGACTCTGATACTGATTTAGCTTTTTAAAAAAAAATACGGTTAAATAACTAAATGGTGGTGGAGCTTGATGGCGCAGTGGATAACGCGCTCGGTCAGCGAGTGCTGAGGTTTAGCAACTTTCGCAAAGGCCGGTCATCGGATGGGTGACCAAAAATGTATTATCTCGAGCTCCTCCATGCTTTGGAAGGCACGTTAGCTGTTGGTCCCGGCTGCATTAGCAGTCGTTAACAACCACCAACCCGCACTGGGCCCGCGTGGTGGTTAATTGCCCGTTCTCCCTATCCTATATATGGAAGGCTCGTGCCCCATCAGTGGGGACATAAATGAGCTGATGATGATGATGATGATGATGATGATGATTATGATAATGATGATGATGGTGATGATGATGATGATGATAATGATGATGATGTGCACGCGTGTGTACCTAATCAACACACCAAACGGCTGTTCATGAATTCACGGTTAAATAAAAAGGGAATAAGCTCTGTCTTAATTTACATGCCACTTTATTAAGATTAAAAAAAACTGCTATTAATGAACTTTATTTAAACGACACAGTTATCAAAATAAAATTATTATCATCATCATCATCATCTCAGCCAAAAGACATCCACTGCTTGGCAAAGGCCAAAAAAAAAAGACTGAAACATAATAATAAATTTCACATCATATTACTTTAGCTTGAAAGAAGTAGTTTCAATACATTTTTTAAATTGTAACTATTTAAACTATCATGGTCACTTGCAATACAGCAAATATTAACGTAGTTACGGAATTATTTTTTTAATTAAATTTATATGTTATACTTGCGACTATTACTTTGACAATAAATACGTCTGTGTCTGAACTAGATAATATAATTATCTGTTTTCCAGACAAAAAGCGCTCTTCCAGTTATTAACAGTTTATATAAAAATTCAACATTAATACACTCTCCGGTAATGTAGGCTTAAGGATTCTTAAATTTATATTAAAGCAAAGAAAACCCTGACAAAACATGGATACCGATACGGACATTACCGAAGCGCCCACTCGATTTGTATTCCACAGAGCAATCGAAGTCGCCAGTGAAAGTTATTTCAGCGTAATTAATGGAAGAGTTAATTAGACCGATTTATATTTGCGGCGGCGTGAGTTCGGGTCAATATCGGTAGCTATCTTTTATTACTCTTGCTTTATAAATAGCTCTTTCGTTTATAATAGTGTATAATAATAAGTTGCGTTGACCTATTTTATAGAATTTGTGCCTCGGTGACCGAGAGGTTTAACGCTTGGGCCGATATAGGACGGTCAATTCCATTGTAAGGCATTTCGGATTTTTCGATGTAGGTATAACCTGGGTTTGTAATTATCAACCCACCTTTGGCTACTGTTTTTATTAAGCCGTTTTCTCCGCCATTTTCTCTTTAACAAGTGATGACGTCATACGAAACCTAACTAAACGTTTTAAAACCGGCTACATTTTTTTATTACATTGCTTTCTAAAGTCATACATCAAAGATATATAATGAAATAACTTCGAAACCCATAATAATATAACGGCACACTGAGATTAAACGTTTATTTACCGTTGTTCGATTCCTCCCTCAAAACCGCCTACATATTATATTGGCCCATTCAATTTGTCTGTTCTGCATACAAAAAGGAATGTTATCCAATTTTTTCGATAAATTTGCGTTTCTTCCCGATATTGTGAAGCGTTATTTGATAGTCAGCAGTTCTGGGGATTTGTTACCACGTGGCGGAATATTGGATCTAGTCAACGTACCCACTCATTTTAGGGTATTTGTATAAAAAGTATCTTATCGCGGGGTCCAACCAAAGATTACGACAGTCAAAATATAACTCTGAAAGAGGACATTTAATTGACGTTTGACATTTTGAAATCGAGACGAAAACACTAATGCCCGTAAATCAGTATTAAATATAAGCTATTTGTCTACCAACTCCCCAGGTTATGTATTTTCATAAAGCATGTAAAGTTTCATTAAAACTGCCTTACCTACACAATTGTATTGAAAAAATAGGACAAAGTATACCGAAATATATAAACACTTTAAAATACTATTAAAAAAGTGTAAAAAACACTATTTCGATATGATCACTTTACACTGCAACTTCTTTATTAGGTAGAATATATTTAAAAGACCAAAATTATTATACCTAAAATAAACATTACAGTGGAAATGCCTATGCAGTGTGAAGTGAGACCACCAGTCTTTGACTAAAAGGTCCCATTTTAGATTTTCCTGCGGCTTGAGGTGGATTATGGTGTTATTTGGTTGGTATTAGGATTGTTTTTAGTCAACCTCTACCAGAATTTCATTGTCTAGTTTAGCGCAATATTAAAACTATTAATAGCATTGTTGTGTTGAGACAGTTAGAGACAGGGGTTCAATGATAGAGGAATCTGGGAGAAGAGATTTTCAACCTTATCGTCACTTGTTTCCTAGTTGTGGCTTCATGCGTTAGCCAGTTAGCACATTTAGCCAGTGTCAAAGTATTTTTCTTACACGTTACATATAAATAAACAATATTTACTTTGTTAATCGATGATAATGAACGATATAAAAAATAAGTAGTGATAAAATATATTTAGGATATCCAACCCCTTGAGTCAGTAAAGATGTGTCCTCAGTAGTTGAGGGTTGAGGGGATGTGGGGCTCTATGGCGAAGTGGTTAACGCGCCAGGTCTGCGAGTGCTAAGGTTAAGCAGTTTTCGCAAAGACCGGTCGTCGGATGAGCGACCATCAATTTATCATCTCGAGCTTCTCCGTGCTTCGGAAGGCACGTAAAGCCGTTGGTCCCGGCAGCATTAGCAGTCGTTAACAACCACCAATCCGCACTGGGCCCGCGTGGTGGCTTATGGCCCGTTTTCCTTATCCACAGGGAAGGCTCAGCAGTGGGGACATAAAATGAGCTGATGATGATGATGTGGGGCTTTACTAAGATCTCACGCGAACTTCTTGGATGAATTTAAAAAGTTGCACTGTTTTGTTTCATTTGCCCACATTAACACGTTAACGAACACTCATTAACCTTTAATTGGTCGTGTTTGTTCATCTATTTAACCTGAACCTGAATCATGATCATCTATTAACCTTTAACGTGTGTTAAAGGTTAATAGATGATCCACTATTATTTCACATTAATATTTAGCACAACATAGATTGTAGAAAATAAAACAAAACCGCAGACATAACTTTTCACCTTCCCGCTAAGAAGTCCCTTATCGTCACTTACTACCACCGAGATGAAAGCCAAGCGGTTGGCCCCATTGCAAAATAAAAAAAGAAGCTATCCCAGAAGCCAGCAAAGAGGTAGAAAATGAATTGCGCAATTTTCTATTTATGTCCCTCAACTATTGTGTTGAGTTTAAATATGATTCTGATATTGAATGTTCTATGGAATCGTTTGTTGTTGTATTTCTGCAATCTAACTGTACTCTAGGATTAGGTTTTTATAATGTTTTATTGTTTTTATATCAAACTATTGTAAAAATCTAGTTTTAAGAAAGAAAATAAATAAAGGAGATAATAATAATAAATTTTATTGCACTAAAGTAGGTACAGTACATGTATTTCAAAATACATGATTTAAAATGTGCAAAGGCAGATTGAGTCAGTACAATAATTTAATTTGTTGTTTGTAAACTATAAAGTAAAGTCCAATATGGAGTGTAATATAATAAGGTTTGAATTTATAATTGCGTAGATGATACAGTGTATAAACATGCAAAACAGATAGTACGTATACTTGAAGAAGAAAAAAAAAATAAGTGGTCAGATAATATGTTTTTAGTAAATTTAATGATGCGATGGGTAAAATTTACTATTTTTTATTGACTTCTAAAAGGTTCAAGGTTCAAGATAAAACGGAGTGGGTTTGCAATTTTACTTTGTTAATTACAAGAATATGTTATCACATTTGTCCGATGATGTCTGTGTAAGTCGTTTCGAATAATTATTGGTTAATTGTTGTATTTATTCAAAAACAAATAAGGGGACTATCTCGTAGGTTTTCTTATACATATTTTTTGGTCTTCCCCTCACCTTCTTTTGGTAAATGACGATAAAGACGAAGGTGGAAGTTCACTTCACATGGAATCCTCAAATATGTTATTTCTATCTATCGTAATACAATGTTACTCAAACTGTTTTGGCAATAAACTTAGACAAGTGGCTATTAGCCAAGGGACTCAGAACAAGCCTTACACCAACCAAAACAAATGCAACAACATGAAACCTAGAATAAAACCCAGGACGTCTGGGTCTGAAACCGATGGTCTAACTAATAGACCACAGAGTGAGTAACTTTTTTAAATTTATACTTCTTTTAGACCAGAGCGTGGATGAAAAAGCATGTAGCGAAGCGAATGTAGAAGTGCTTTTGAAACACCCTTCTCAACCGCCCTTATCTTTTTCCTTATTTTTTCCAGTTTCAAACAACTAAACTATTACTTAGAAACACTTTTCTTCCTCAGCTGAAAAAACTTCCTTTATGAAGAAGGGGGAGCCGTAAAAATAAACCATTGTCTCTGCAAAGGAGAAACGTTTTCTTACCGAAAATTCGACCAATTACCGAAACGTGGAACGCAACCATTTGTCACGGGCTGAAAAAAAAATAGCCCACGACCCGTCTGTCCGTCTGTCTACCACGGACCTACGTCAAATCTGAGTGACAGCCCTTATTTATAAACGCGTATATTGCATCTACTCAGCCCTAAAAAGCTTAGTGTCCGAATAAAATAAATCTGGGAGGTTGTACGTTACCGTATTGTCCGTACATCTGCGGTTTGTAAGGAAGAGTATCAGCATTGAAATAAGGCTTGGTTCAGAGCACATTTTTTTAAAATCATTATTTACAAATAAGAAATGCGTCTCCTGTCATTTATGCTTTGGTTTCTTGATTGAAACTTGATGAATGTGGTATGCGGTTCAGATACGTAATTTTAAAAAACGTCCAGCATGGCCTTTTGTTTCGTCGCATTATACGTCAACAGTGTGACGCTGCCGCTTATCGTTGTGCGTTCCGAATAAGAAATCAAAGCTTGAAAAGATTTAATAGTACTATTCTCAGCAGCAAGGGTTATCTAACCCTTGAAGGCCGATTCCGGGAAATATAAGTCTGGTCTGACCAAGACACAAATGTATGCACGACATCTAACAGTGGACTGGACTTAGCTATCTTTAGTTATATCGTGCTACATGGGATCTCAGGAAGTTTTGTGTACTGATCTCCGAAATTCAATATGAAGATGGCACTTCATGTTAATGATGATTTGTTTGGTGATAGGGTTTGTTTTTGTAATCTGCCTGAATATAAATAGCGAAATTTACTATAGTCTGTTGCCAAAACAATAACTACTGTTGACATCAATGTAAGTGCAGAAAAGCCGAGTTCAAATAAAAATGTCATGATGACGAATAAAGGGCCCGACATAATAAAGTTTTAAAAGCCTTTGTGGTATAAAAGGTTAGACCATCGGCCTCAAACTCAGGTACGATTCATAAGGAATTGAACGCAAACTACTTTGTACAGTGCCCGAAGTTATATACCTGTACAACATTGTATTTATTATGGAACACGAAAAGTATTAAAGTGTAAATAAATTTCTTTAAATAAATTTCAATTTAACTTTACCCGACAGACCTTTAACTTTACACGCATCGAAAACCAACTGTCATAATGTACCTACCTAAGTAAAACATAATCCCTGCTTATTTAGGTTATTTTGGTAATTGCAGGAAAACAATTAAAATTGAACACGTGTCCAATATGATTGTATAACAGACTGGAAACGGGTATCCCTATTTTCGCCGAGGTCAGCTTATTATTTTATCCTGTTGTTACAACCTTCTACAAAGTCTGTGACTACAGGAAGGGTGTGGTGTTTAATATGTAGAGTTCAAGCAGAGTTAGAAAACAAACTCATTTATTGAGACTTTTACTAACAGCGCTGTGTTAATGCTATGTTAATTATAAGGCTTTTGTAATCTAAGATTTAACCTTAAGACAACCATTGTATTCTTTATCGGACCACTTAATAATCTTTCCGTCTAGCCTGTTGATTAACTGGTAGAGAAAACCATTTGGAATTTTTTAAGACCGCCATTTGTACTGATTTATGTTTTGCAATAAAGATTTATTAAATAAATAAAATTGTAGTTCTTCGTGTGTAGTTCATCGTTGAGCGCTTTAATTGCTAATCTGTGTGGTCTAGTGGTAAGATCACTGGTATAAACGCAGAGGTCCCAGGTTTGTTCTTGGCATAAATTCATATTGTGCTTGGTTTAGTTTGTGATAGGGTTTATTTTTATTTTGTAAACAACCATTGTTTTCCAGAAACAGATAAACGAACACCCACTCAGCACAAAGGTCACAACGACAGCCAAAGCGAACACATTTCCGTAGAACTACGAGTATTTGAATGTCAACTTGGCATGTTTGGCGCAGCTTCAAACAACGGAGCGTGTCCCGTTTAATTGGGTTTAAGTGTAGGTGAGCAAGCTTGGCGACGTGGAGGGTGCTCTGCTAAACCAATGACTTAGTGAACGTCTTGGCAATTGACACGGTAGGAAGCTTGGTAGATCATTGTTGGAAGCTCTTTGACTACGAACCTGTGTAGTCTATTGGTATGGTCACTGTGTAAAACACTGAAATCCAAGGTTTTGTACTTTGCAGGTTGTATAGTGCTTGGTTTAGCTGGTGCTAGGGCTAGTGCTTCTACTTTATAGATATAGCCTTCTTGTTCAGTCTGTCGCTATAACAAACGTGTTAAATAGGACCTATTGTTGTGTTACAACAGTGAGTTTGTTTATTAGTAGTTGGGGATCTCGGGTAAATTGCACCTTGAAACGAGTCACCAACTTTGGTGATTCGTTTCTTTGTCGCACCTCTAAAAGATGGAATAGTCTACCAGCACACGTAAGGATCCTTCCCATAATATGAGGTCCTTCAAACAAGGCGTGAAGAAGCAACTTGCGAACCGGTAGGGTGAGGTTAACTGATGTTGCATTGTTTTCACGCTGCACCAGTTGTCTTCGCGTCTGGACTCCATTTCCACTTAACATCAGGTGGAATGAAGTCATTTGCCGTGCTGACTATAAAAAAACACCTTCTTTTTAGGCCTTACTTACCTCTAAGGTGCAGCGCAGACGACACACTTTTTGTGCGATCAAGTCTTCGGCGCACAGCGTTACTGCATATAATAATGCACAGAAAACTATGGGATAGTAGAATATGACTATGGCGACGAGACTCGATCGCACAAAAAGTGTGTCGTCTGCGCTGCACCCAAGTCAGACAAAAGCCAAGCTCTTTACGGTTGTAGAATAAAAAAACAGATTGTAAAGGCGTGGCACGCATATGACTATTTACCTACAAACACGAGTTTTAAGCTCTTTCATTGAAATGAGAGAAGATTGTTAAAGTATATTATTTATTGAAAATGATGATGATGATGATGATTAAATAGGCCTTTATTTTTTTTGTATGTGTATGTATTTTTTGTATAGGTATGTACCTAAAGGTATTAAAGCAAACTTTACAATAATACGTGACTACTCTGACACTTAAAATTCACAAGCGGTAAGTATGTACATAAATAAATAAATTATATCAAATGTAATAATGATAATATTTCACAGTGTATTTCTTGTCATTATTAAATTCAAGATCACGAGTGTGATTCAAAAATCTCATAACAGGTAGGTCTTACCTTAAGGATATTTTTTTGCAAAATGTCGAAATAAACGTCTCCCAACGGACGGTGCTTATTGACTAAGAATTTAATAACTTCGTTAAAAGCACAAAGCTAACAGTGTACGGTAAAAAACGCATTTTTCTCTGTTCCCCGAATATCTATTATGGTCCTGATGAGAATATTAAACACGGAATATAGCAGGCCAATATTTTTTCTTCATTCGTATCTACCTGATTTCGTGACCGAAATAATTTCAAGCAAAATAATAAAAAAATAAAAAAACACCAAATATCACAGATCTACTTTTGGTCTGTGCAAAATTCGCATGGAAATTCAATGCTGTTTCTAATCTTGTTATAAATATAAAGATTGAATATCATCACTCTCCACCAGCTCATTTTCATGTCCCCCACTGCTTGCGCACGAGCCTTCCTCATGACCGGGTCATAGACCACTATTGCGGATTGGTCTCAAGATGATACATTTTTGGTCACCAGTCCGATGACTGGCATTTGCGTAATTAACTTAACCTCAGCAATCGCAGAGCGAGCTCGTTAAACACTGTGCAATTAACGATCTCGTATTACTTTCCTTCGATGAAATATTATTATAGAATGTTTAAATAATTTTTAACGCAAATTTTGTTGCGAACAAATTACAAAAACACAAATGTTTTCAACATTTGTGTTTTTGTTTTTTATTTTTTTATATTATTATAGCTTCAGTTTAATTTTGACAAAAACATATCTGAAATTTATCGATGTAGGTACTACTGGCAGTACATTATGTAAGCTTATATAGTTACGATCTCAGTTACATAAATACTATTTACCGTTTGTGTCTCTTGTGTCATTGCAATAAGAGTTATAAACTACAAAAGTGCTTACATAACTATGCCCGCGCCTGTACGCAGGTAATGAACCCTGTTGTCTTTGAGAATTTGGGTGAGTTTCGTCCCATGGGATCAACTTCGCAGAAGCCAACTTTGCCTTTAGTTTGCCTGACATCCACCTGAGCATTTACGCCGACAAAACATATTTATGTTTGAATAGTAAATTAGTTATACGCTAATGGGCATTTTGCTACTTCCTATTCGAGTTACGGCCGCACTTAGAAATTTTAACTTACATGAGCATATTTTATTTTATCAAACTGAAACAATGCTTAAGACTTAAGTTTTGGGGATCTTTTTCATGATGATAATTCATTGGTATCTTTTATTTTTACGTCACCTATTCCACAAAGTCTAAAGACGAAAGTCTTTAATCAGTGCGTCCTACCCGTCATGACATACGGAGCCGGACACTCACGGTAGGGCTGGTCCACAAATTTAAAGTCGCTCAGCGAGGTATGGAAAGGGCTATGCTCGGAGTTTCTCTGAAGGATCGACTTCGGAATGAGGTGATCCGACAGAGAACGAAAGTAATCGACATAGCCCATCGGATCCGCAAGCTGAAGTGGCAGTGGGCCGGTCATATTAGCCGCAGAACCGACAACCGTTGGGGTAAACGAGTTCTCGAGTGGAGACCGCGCATCGGCAAACGTAGTGTAGCACGCCCTCAGACTAGGTGGAGCGACGATCTTCGCAAGGTGGCTGGCAAGAGCTGGATGAGAGTAGCCGCGGATCGTGCTCGGTGGCGTGCACTTGGAGAGGCCTATGTCCAGCAGTGGACTAGTATAGGCTGATGATGATGATGATGATCTTTTATTAGTTGGACTTTACTGAGGAGCTCGATGGCGCAGTGGTTAACGTGCCCGGTCTGCGAGTGCGGGGTCATAGGACGGGTGGCCAAAAATGTATTATCTCGAGCTTCTCCGTGCTTCGGGTCGTTGGTCTCGGCTGCATTAGCAGTCGTTAACAACCACCAATCCGCACTGGGCCCGCGTGGTGATTTATGGCCCGTTTTCCCTATCCATCCATACGTAGGGCTCGTGCCCCACATAAAATGATGATGATGATGATTAATTGGGCTTAGACCTCAATGAAAGCAATAGAGCCACTTAAAAATGGTTATAATAATATGATGTTATTTATTTGTTGAATATAAACATACATTTATAAGAAACAATATGTCTCAATCATTTAATAATAACAACTAAAAATAATTTAAAAAAATAGTAGTTACTTCAATGAAAACACTAAGTCATCCACCTGGTTACTTGGCATTGTGAAAGTGGCTTTACTAGCAGATTGCGACCTAATTGTGTTCATGTAAGCCGCTACTACGCCATTAAACTTCAAAACTAATGTTACCTACTACTAGGTACTAGTAAACTTGTATACTAAGAGATTATTGTTTCGATCGTGCATCTCTCCACGCTGAGCTTCATTCTGTTCAAGCGTTTCTTGAGATGGTACCATCAGACAAATATTAATAAATATAAATTATTTAGACAACATCACATACATCGTTCTGATCCCAAGGTTAGCTAAAGCACTCGTTTTATGGAAATCAGAAACAACGACGGAACCACAACCACACACACCCCACACAAGTGGGGTTATTGTGGTAATTGTGGTTATTGTGGTATATGGTCGATATTGTTATCGAAAAGTTCGTTTTCAACATTAACCCAACCGGGAATCGAACCCGGGACCTCAGAGTTAGCGCCGCCCAAAGTCCGGCGTGCAAGCCACTTGGCTACGGAGGTCGACAAAGCAATGCATTTATTTATATTTTTATTTAAGGCACAATTACAGACAACAGACAGGAAACTTAAAAAATACCTGGGTCACATTGTAACAGAGGATCTCAGTGATAATTGTGATATCGAGAGAGAGCGGAGAGCATTGGCGGTTCGATGCAATATGCTTGCTCGCAGGTTTGCTAAGTGTACTAGAGAAGTTAAAATCACCCTTTTTAAGGCGTACTGTCAAACCTTTTACACTTGCAACCTGTGGTGTGACTATACGCAGAAAACCTACAATGCACTCCGCGTGCAATATAATAATGCTTTCAGGATGCTGATGGGCCTCCCCAGATTCTGCAGTGCCTCGACCATGTCTGCTGAAGCTGGTGTTGTTGATTTTTACGGCATCATCAGGAAGCGAATAGCGTCTATAAAATGCAGGGTACGGGGGAGTTCTAATGGCATCCTGGCAGTAATAGAAAATAAGTTTGACTGTCCCATTCTCAGGCATTGGAACCGAGTGCATAGTGGTGGGACACTCAAATTTTTAAAGTAGTATGTTTTTTTGTGTTTGTTTGTTTTTATTTTTATTTTGTATTACTAATATATTATTAAGTGCCTATGTTACTAACCACTATGTATGGACTAACTGGTCTGAAATAAATGTTTTATTATTATTATTATTATTATTATTATATATCCGTGCCCAATAATAAAAGGGCACAACAGCCTTTACCATAAATTTGCAGTTGAAAGTTCATTTCGGCCTTGGCGGGAGAGTGAAGAGTCATGTTTGCGGTTTTGTTTTATTTTCTAAAATTTGTGTTATGTCGAATATTAATGTGTAATAATGGTGGATTATTAACCGTTAAGTGTTCGTGAGTGTGCATGAGTGTTGGCAAATGAAACCAAAACAGTGCAACATCACTTTTCAAATTCTCTCAAGAAGTCCGCCCGAGGACTTACACATCTTTACTGAGAAACTCGAGGGGTTGGGGGGTATATCATTTCTCACTTCTTATTTCTTTCATGTATGATGGTGATGAATGATAATCATTCATCACCATCATACATGAAAGAAATTAATATCGTTTATTTAAGTATTGTAAGACTTTTTCACTGGCTAAATGCTTGTGCAAAGCCATTAAAAAGATTTAAAAAAAAATCATTTCTTACAAAACAGTAAACAGAGAAGATATTGATTTAAAACTATAAAGTTTTACATATATTTTGAGTAAAATAAATAATTAATTTAACTACATGTGACATATGAAACATTCAGTACTCATTATACGAGTATCACTTTGTTGTATTTACGGGGACTCCTTTCAAAGTTTCTCAACAACATCCTAAGGGTTTATTTCACTATAACAAGATAACTTAATTTATTTGTCCCTAAAGGGAGGACTTTTTGCAAATTGAGTTTTAATGTTCCCAAGAAGAGTGGCTGCTATTAGGATAATCGTTTAAACGCTAAAGTTGAGAGTAGCACATTTAATTTTAAAATTTTGCAGGATTTAGTTACAAAAATATAAACGATAAAAGTCCTGAGAGCCTAGACAAGTGGCACAACGCTAGTAGAAATGGAATAGAATGATTATCGTATGGGATTGACAAAAGCCAACGACACATATAAACGTCATTTATACATTGCATTTCTAATAGCGTTATGCCACATACGTCGGCCCTCTCCGACCGATTTTCTAAATGCCACTACACATTTGCAGAATACACTAAAAATGCACACTAGTTTAGGCCCAAGACAGCGTACTCGTAGAACAAGGGTATGACGAGTTCACACGCGCTTTAAACCAGGTACAGATATGTACCTGGGCGCTTATCCCCACCACCACGGCCCGGTCAACCCGAGCTGGGGTCCGAGCCTTTGGAGGCGCCCTCGGGTTGTTCCGCTCCCCGATCCGATCCGAACCCTTTGGAGAATCTAGTAGTGCACGGAGTTATAAAAAGGTTAGGCCTTCTTTTTAACCTAGCTAAATAAACTAAATGCCTTAACCAACATAGGCTAATAGCGTAATTGAAAATTCGGCAACGAAGCTAATGTCTGATAACTCAATTGTTTGAGCAGTCGCCCGGATAGCGAAAAGTCGTGGGTTTGAGTCCTTAACTGAGACCAGTCGTCTTTTATGAGCTGTTATTTTGAATAATATATAAAATTAGTTTTAACTAGCATAGTAGGCATGTTGAAGAGATAATAAAATAATAAAAATATTTGTGTGCTTGAAATGTTTCTGTCAAACCCCTAATTCTCATATACACTTTCAAACTGATTTTGTTATAAATATATCAATAAGTTATAAGTGACTATGTCCGACAGTGGACAAGTTTAAGCTGATGATGTGATAATAGTATAGTTTAAGACTCCGGTTGAAATGCGCTTCCATCTTCGACTTGATTGTCATTTTGCCATTGTGTGAGATGAGAGTTTTTTTTTTAAATGAACTAAAATTAGCACATATTTTTTTTTTTAAAGTGTTAATTGCTACACTTGAGCTGAATTAAATATTTTTATATAAAATACAGTGAATAAATTAAACTCCCACCCGACCCAGCCAGGAATCAAACCTGGGTCTTCCGCAATCCGGGCGGCTGCACTGACCATTATGCTACCGGGAAGGCTGACGTAAGCGCTAAATTTTGTCACTGCTTTTTGATTTTTGAAATGCTTTAGAGCGACATTAGTGCCATCTATCCAAAGGTATTTGCAACCGATGGACATGCAGATTCATTTTTGCTGATGAATACCACAAATTGATAACACAACGCTATCGTAAATTTTTACTTTTTTTATTTTTTTATTTTTAAGTGTTAATTGCTGCACTTAAGCTGAATTAAATATTTTTATATAAAAATACAGTGACAAAAAATATGAGAAAAAAAAATTTAAAAGGTTTGCTTTTTAACTTACCAGAATATGAAGGGCCATTATAAAAGTAAATATAATAACAATACAATCTGTTATGGCTCTCCCTTTGTAAGTTATCCTCGTATGGTTAGCTTCGCTACACCCCGTAGTATCCTCTCTTGGTCCATTTAGTTCCAAGTGCTTCCTTAATGTCGGTTATCTAAGGATATCCAAACTACCCAAGATTTCCGATTCTCTCCATCCAAGCTATTAAAGCTTGATTATTTGCGTACAGAATTGTGCAAAGTAATCTTTATGGAAAATCTTATTAACCTTTTATAGGGTGTTTAATGATAATCATTAGCGTTTTAATTGAAATGCTGGGATTAACAGTAAGATATAGTGATAGCTACAGCTTTCTTAAAAAAGTTGACTGTTTTAAGTAGCTTTATATCTTATTTAGATATTATTAAAATCATCTAAAGTTATTGATGTAATAAAAGTTCATCAGAAAAAGAAGAAAAAGTTGGTTCCTGAAATGAAGTTTAAACTAATAAACGAACCTTCTCTTTCTGGCTCGATTAAGTTACATTCGCAAGGCAAAGTAAACGACGCAAACCCAAATTAAAAAAAAAATCTGCGTTTCAGAAGGCACGTTAAGACATTTTTGGTCTTGGTTGTCCATCACTCGAAAGCTTGCACGTTCGGTTTGCTATCTTGGAAGTTAAGTAAACTTCGCAACGTAGGGTAACTAAAAAAAATAAGTCTTAAGCTCCTCTTTGATAGATACCGTTAAAAGCAAAGCTAACGTTATGCTTGGTATCGTTACTTTGGTGGCATTTTTACCGGTAAATTAACTAATCTATGCGGATTGGCTAAAACGCATCTTGTAACGAAAAAAGTATCGATACTTTACTAGATAACGTTAGCTGCATTACCGCTACCAGTATTAACTTTTTAGAAATAATGTTACTTATTGATAATGATAGTGTAAATTTGGTAACGGTATCCAGTCGCTTGCTAGATTCTTTTCCTAGCCAGAGAGTCACGGTCGCTCGGTAAATGCTGCATTGACTTTTTTTTTAAATAAATATTTTTGTATTTTTTTGTATTCTTTTTTTGCATTTTTTGTAATATGTAAGAAGGCCTGCGCCCAACAAAATGATAATTTATATAACTTGGTAACACTAGCCAAACTTTTTTGTGAACAATAATTACGTTTGGGTACCTCCAAGTGGAGTAATTATTTGAGCAAATTGGATAAAGGTAGCTTTAAAATTAAGACAAACACATGATTTTTTTGTATAAATTATATGTAAATTAAAATGATGTTAAAGTGAAAATTAATATTACTGTACGAGTAAGTTAATAACAAGCATTCAAGATTTTTTGTAGTTTTTAACATGGCATGGTTTGCAAGTGAACACATTTATTAGCTATCTCCAGGGTCCTCCGTGCTTCGGAAGGCATGTAAAGCCGTTGGTCCCGGCTGCATTAGCAGTCGTTAACAACCACCAACCCGCACTGGGCCCGCGTGGTGGTTTATGGCCCGTTCTCATCATCATCCATCCATAGGGAAGGCTCGTGCCCCAGCAGTGGGGACAAAAATGAGCTGATGATGATGATGATGATTATGGGGTTATTAATAACGGTCTTCCGTCTATAGGTTTTGTTATAGGTTTTGAGAGAGTTTTTTTATCCACTTAATTAATATATTTTCAAGAGATTAGTAAAGAAATGGGTGCTGCTAACTTGAATTGATATTGAATGGGAGGGGATTTAAAGCTTTATAGGACTCTGTCAATATAATGAACACCGCTATTTCAACTTTACTCCCTTGTAATAAGGTCTTAAACCAATGAAAAAAACACCCTCTGTTGTTAAAGGGTTCCACTATTTGGACTAGACGGTTGGTGCGTATCGTATATATTTGCGAATGAACTTCAATTGTAGTAGGTTCGTTCAATTTTATTATCTTTATTTGTACATATTCATTTCGTTAGTTATTAAAATTGAATCACAATATTGTTTAATCTTATAGTTAAGTGTCAATTTCTTATAAAACACTTTTTACGAATCTACTCGCATATACACCTGACATTTAACTACTGAAGAAGAGCTTGATGGCGCAGTGGTTAACACGCCCGGTCTTCTATTGCTAAGGTTAAAGTTAAGCAATTTCTTAAAAAGCCGGCCATCGGATAGGTGACCAAAAATGTATCATGTTGAGCTCCTCCGTGCTTCGGAAGGCAAGTAAAGCTAGCATAGGCTCCGGCTGCATTAGCAGCCGTTAAGAAACCCCTATCCGCACTGGGCGTGGTGGTTAATGGCCCGTTCCTCTATCCATCTATAGGAAAGGCTCCTGCCCCAGCGGTGGGGACATAAAATGAGCTAGTTATGGTGATGTGACGCTGACATTGGGACCTTTTACAAAGTCATACGGACACTGACGTGTTGGTCATCAACGCATACCGTCAATTAATTTTATCGGATGCGTTCCGTTGTACGCAAAATAAGTTTACAGTATCTTTTGCTCTAGTGTGATGGTCGCTCTATGTTAAATGTCTAATTTGTGTCTTCAATTTCAATATAAACAACGATTGCGGTGGTGACTTTAGTATTAGATAACAAACCGGCAAGCGAGGCCTTTGATCTGCTTGAATTGGCTATTAAACTTAATCAGTAGCAACCATTCGGCAGTTAGCAAGCCACAGGTTTATTACCGAAAAAAGCAACCAGTTGTTAATTGTACAATTTAACCTAACTAATAAAAAATATAATCTGATTTTCGAATGACAAGAATGATTATGACCACGATTTTTATTAGTACAATGAGAACTATCCCAGGAAATCTGAAAACACTACATTTAATAAAATCACTTTGTGATTATAAACCTTAAATCAATGAAATGAAAAAGAAAAGCAAATAATTTTTCCACACAATTAAACAAAATTACTATAGGAAATGTATTATATATTATATTATTTTTATTATTGTATATGTGCTTCTCAACTCACCTTTTATACTCGTAGCTGGTTCATCTATTACTTCTCATTTGAGGAAACATAAGGGACCATTGCAGCTTTTATAGCGCGCTTAAGCTGTTAAGGATTTAGAGAAAAGAAGGGAAACGGTGCTGCTTAAAGTCTTTGCAGGTGGGTTAATTGTTTCTTGAAAGGTGACGTTTCGTTTAATATAAAATTGGTTAAAATTTTTCTATTAGCTTTTTTCTGTATAGGTACTTTGTGAGGAATCTATTAAAGAGTTCGAGTACAAAAGTAATGCTAAGTTTTGAATTGCAATTAATAAATTGTAGACGCGCTCGCCTAATGCGTTTGAGTTTTGATTATGAAAGTTAAGGCGAAGGGTAAGGCAAACTAGCGCCGCTAATGGATTTGATTTGATAACTGCTAAACTGGATATTTTTTCAAATTTGGCGGACCTGCCGACACTAGGCAAACATCTATTATTTAATAATTGTGCACCACTTTTAGGTTTGTTTTTGTATTCATTCGCTAACACCAAAAATGGCCATTGTTTGTGAATAAATGCGATAGCCCGTTTTGTGAATAAACCACGCAACAAAAAGTAGTGCACAATTATTATATAAATACTATGGATGCTTATTCCTGTTATCGGACGGTACGCAATGTTTAAAAAAAGATCCGGTCCGTTAGTAATTGTCAAATTATCAATTGGTGGCGCTAGTGTGCCTTACGCAAAAGTTGTGTCAGATTTCAAACGAAAAAAGTGAGGATTACGATTATGGTTATATATAATTTTACGCAAATATTGTAGGAAACAAATTACAATTTGAAAAGGTATTGAAAAATTTCCGTGACATACCGAATCAAGTGCACTGCTAACTATGCTATCGTGGCTGTGTCCAACCTTTGTCAACACTATCTACTCTTACTTTGAAAGCCATAGGGTCCTTATTCGAACCCGCGCTTGGAAAAAGAAAATTCAACACATTTTTTCAATAGTTTTTTTCGGAAAACAATAATCGCAATTATAACATTCGAAAAAACCATAAACAAACCAATTTGAAAACTTGTGTTCGCATAAACTTCAGCGAACTTTTAAATGTTCGTACATTCTGACATACATAGCTACGGAAAATGCTTTAAGTCAGCGATAATAAATTTTGTGAACTGTTACTAATGCATAAAACGTCTCTACTACTTTATTGGTTCTACTTCAAAACAATGCAGACAGAATTTTAATTACAGTTAAGTTAGCTTCAACTCGAATTGGCATTTTAGGAACAGAATTCAAGATGGCCACAAGCATGTGTGGTTAATTAAACGAATTAATTCGGTATAGCCACTCGACCCGATAATCGGAGGTCCTGGGTTCAATTCCTGGTTCGGGCAAAGCGTGTTTAGGATAATCTCAAAACACTCACGGCAAGCGTGGTGATTAAACCAATACTCAATTAGTTGTAGCGCTGATAATTTTTTAATAGCTTCATTAATACGTCTCGTATCGCGTCAAGGAATTGATTTGAATTAAAAACAAGTCCATATTAGAATTAATCGAGTGAGTTGCCCAGCTGTAGAACTGTAAATAGTCGTTAATAGGCTTTAAACAAAAATCGCCTCGGTGACCGAGTGGCGGAGCGCTCGGTGGGATACCCAACACTCCCAGGTTTAATTCCCGATCGGGCAAAGTGTGCTACGGATTTTTTCGATGCAAAGCCTAGGTTAGTGATCGATCACCAACACGCATGGAAAGCGTGGTGATTTAGCCAATACCCCACAATTGTAATGATGACTGATTTCAATGATAGAGGCCTTTGCCCAGCAGTGGGTCATTTATAGGCTGTTTACTACTGTAGGTACTTACTTACTTACTTTAAACAAAATGATTGATTGACGTTGCAGCTAACATAATACAATTCAACAAAGTATGTACAAGTTACAAACAAGGTGCGAAATACTGGTTTGCTAATTACTCCATTTAAGCTTATGTAGGTCAATTGTAAGGTTGCCGACACTAAATTTTACACTTTACTCTGAGGTTACACTAAGAGCTACTTAAGTAGACGTTATTAGTTATCACGAGACGCTAAAGTAGGCGCCTTGTGGTAACCCTAAGGTTTTTGGGTGTAATAAGTTCGATATATCATATTAAATGAAATGAGGAGCTGGATAGCGCAGTGGGAAACGCCTTCGTTTTGCCGCCTGAAGTAAAGTAACTTTTGGTAAAGGCCGGTAATTTGATGGGTGACCAAACATTTATTTTATTCAACTCCTCCAATGCTTTGGAATGTACGTAAAGCCGTTGATTCCCACTGCTCTAGCAAAGCTGAGGCTTAAAATTGTGTATTATGGGTTGCTTAACCACTGATCTGAACTAAACCCTCATGGTGGTTTACAGCCTGTTTTCCCTGTGGTGTTTCCATCCATATGGAAGGCCGTAGCCCAGCAGTGGAGACTTTAAATGAACTGGCGATGAAATGAAATAAATCTGAAACAGAGAACCGAATTCGCAAAGTTAGATTTGCGATACTCTTGCTTTTCCTTGGGGTGAAATAAAAAGAGACGCGTTGAAAATTTGAATTCTAAAGGAACCGAAGTCGTGACCTTCGTTTGGCACCCTTTGGGGTTACTCAAGTTCATCCCCACCTAATTTGAGTTTTGAATCTTATCTTATTTCACCGTTGACATCGGTAACGACGTTTCTGCGATCAATGTGGAATTGAAAAGTTCGGAAACATAAAGTTAGAAGGTTTCAAAGGGAAACTAAGTGTTCCGCAGAGTCATTTTCATTGACGTCCGAATCTTACGAACCATATTACTCTTTGTGTTTGCTATGTTGTTTAATCGTTTGGATTGAAGGCATTACCAATACAATATAAACCAGATAGTCCATATGTTTTTACTAATATTAAAATGTTTGTTTAATCTAAAAACAGACAAGTTTTTTATTTTAAAGGAATTCATTGCATCAAGAAATAACATCAAACTTAAAGTATACCGACCCGGAATAATTTTGTTTTGTTTGAATTAATGAATTGCTTTCCGTAAATTTTATGAAATAAAAGTAAACATACAAACATTTGTCTACAAACATCTTTTTAAAAGCGACTAATGAACTTTCTAAAATACCGATAAAAGTTTAATGATTCTAAATTTAGTATAGACAACATCAGAAGTAACTGATGACTGATCAAGTTTCAAGATTTATAATGTGTGATGTATTGTACGAAATATATTTTTTATTTCTATTTATATTTCTATAAGATATAAAACCAGTACAAAAATGTCAAAAAAAAAACAAATCAAATGAGTGTTTGCAGTTAAGCAAAAGACCAACTAACATTCTTGAAGCTTCATTTTGAAATTTAGAAAGCGTTATCTAATTTGCCTGATGACTGAGCTACCAAAGGTTTTAAGGGCCAATGTCAATTGGGAAGTGAACAGTGGCTCGTAAATATACATAGAGATTAATGATCAATCTCAATGTGTGCAACTAGATTAGTTTTTTTTACATTGGTGTAATTAAAATTCCTTCATTAATTTAAGTAACAATTGATTTCTTATAAAAACTCGACATCAATTCGTAAGTCTACGGCTAGACCTTGATCTCAGAAGAATCAGCGAAAAACTTTGCAATGGCAATCTTTTTTCTCCCTAAAGTTATTGGAAAGTACCTCGTATCATACGAGTAGACAAACTCTCTCCGAAACAAATCAAAATACAAAAAAATACAATAAAAGCTTAAATTGAAAAGCAAGATTTTTATAATTATACTGAGAATGAAATCGTTTGTCACAGTGCCAGATAAAAATCTTGCTTTCAAAAGTGATGACGTCATTCGTCGTTTTTTTCAGTCCGATCCCATTGTTATGGGCTCATCGGTCAACGACTTTTGGGCTCCAAGATGCAGAAGCGACCTATTCATAAAACAGACTGGGAAGGCTATATAAATTTCGTCCTTTCTTCTTAGAGGAGCTGACATTGATGAAATATTATTCTCGCTTGTTCCTATTTCATATCGATAAAAGCATATTTCTTTAAAGAAAGTTCTGTAAAGGTTAATTTTACGGTAATTGTAAAGTAGAAGATTGTGTTTATGACCAAAAAATTAAGAAATAGTTTTACATAAGATATGAAATAAAAGACCACCAAGAAGAGCTTATTTGGATCAAAATGTAGAGAAGTCAAACGTTGTCTAAAAACCACGGATCCTGCAAAGATATACCAATAAGCATATTGCAACATAAACGCGATTATCTAATAGCAACATATTATCCGGCCTATTTAGTTCGGATAAAATGTTTGATTTTATTGAAATAATTATGCAAAACTTTAACATGTAATTCGTTTAAGTTTTATGTATCGATTGAATGAGACAGTGCAAATTTTACTCATTGACGTATTTAGTATTAATTTCATGTATCAATTAAAACAAATATATTTGTCATACCACAATGACATCAGACAATACACTTCCAGACAATATTATTCAAGACACAAAGCAGAACATTATTTTCATTACGTCACATCCTCTTTTTACCGCCAGCAATCTGGCTGTATGAAACCCGTTTCAGCGTTCTTCATACTTTCGCTACGAAAGTATCTGATCCTTGATGGCCTCAGTGTTGAATAGAAGGGTCCCCAAATTGTTATAATTTTCTGTGCTTGAGCTCACAACATTTCACTCGGAGAAAAGCTTTTACTTTTGACTGACACTATGAGTACGCGTAGTGTCTGAGGAATGAGTTTCATATCTTTTTAGGGGTTACGAACCTCAGAGAATATCCTTTTGTAATACTGAAAACTGTGAACAGAGTTGCCGCTCAGTTTTGTTATAAATTTTCGTCTTTGAATGTAGCTAGTCAGAAAAGTTATATACGTGTAGTTACAAATTAAGAGTACCCAGGTCTGGCAATTTACTTGAATAAGAGTGTAAGTGCTAACCTTTATTTTGCCTTTATTAAAAAGGTTTTTTCGAAGAAGAAGGATAGTCTATTCCTTGTATATTCTTTGTATAAAACTTACTAATTATTTACCATCAAAATTTCAAGTTTACTTTAAATAAATACTTAAAGCAATTAGCTTTTGGGCCAATGCTTGATCAAAGAAAATTGTCATTTCACAATACCGCCTATTGGAAAATAGTTAATAGTTAGGAATCTTACTGCGCGATTCGAACTAAACTTGACTACAGTAAGTTAAGGCATTAATTGGACATATTTACGACGTTGGTGCAAATTAAAAGTAATGATGAAGTTAGCTTATTCAGAGTGTAAAGAACCGAACGGAGCCTCGCTTTTTTTTTAAGACAAAGAAAGATTTACAAAATGGGAAAACATGCCAAAGGGGCTCATGTTTACCAAGTAAAAGATGTCTCATACGGGGTACAAACCAACTGTTGGTTACGCAATAAGAGTAATCGAGATAAAACATCAAACTCAATGATGTGCAAGAAACATTGATGTGCGCTTCCACGACAAAGCATGACATTTTTTCCCCTTACGACTGTTCAGAGAACGACACTGGTGCTACTTTATATTTATATATTTTATATGCGACGGCGACGGTGGCAGGGTGGCAACGCGCTGGACCAGATATTCGTAGTTCCAGGGTTCACCTAGCAGTAAGCACGACTTCCCAAATTAACAAATAACGCTTGTAATGTTGTTTTTACGAGATATCAGTAATTAATAATAAATGGTGACAGGTATCATACGTGTCAGTGGTTACGTGGTTACCGATTATCTCTGATCAATAGACCGATTATCTCCGATCAAATCTCTAATCTGTGCTGGCGCCAATTTTGTTTCTGTCGGACACATAGACGAGGCTGATTTGAGGTTGGCAGTGTATCGTCTTAAGCCGAGATCGTCAAGTGGACCCGATGGTATCCCTGTATTTATAGCGAAAGATTGTATTTCGGCCCTTGAGAATCCTCTCCTGTTACTCTTTAATCTGTCGCTTAATGTATCAGTATACCCTTGGAATTGGAAATTATCAAGGGTTACCCCAGTTCCCAAGGGAGAAGCCGGAAACGATGTTTCAACCTTTAGGCCGGTCGCTGTACTATCAGTAGTTGCTAAAATCTTCGAGACAAGTTCATGCATCAGTAGATAAATTCGTACTGAACGGCACGACTGTCAACACGGCTTCCGTAGCGCTCGTTCAACTACTACTAATCTCGTGGCTCATGTAGATTATGTATATACAGAAATGGACGCTGGTCGGCAGGTTGATGCTGCCTATTTCAATTTTACGAAAGCATTTGACCTTGTGGATAACGACATTCTATTACAAAAGTTGGCGGTAATGGGCTTTACACCCAAACTCCTTGACTTTTTCTTCAGTTATCTCAGCAATCGATGCCAATTTGTAATAACTGAGGGATATAAATCTAGCAATTACTACACTAGGTCCGGCATAAGTCAGGGAAGTACTCTGGGCGGTCCCAGAGTACTTCCATGACTTATAGGAAAAGCGACGGTTCGCTTTTCCTGATCTTTATCATTGATTTGCCAAACTGTGTGCGTTCTTCGAAGTTCTATTCGCGGATGATCTCAAACTGTGTTTGGGTATTGGTTCTTGATTGTGATGCACTTCAAAGAGATATTGATGCTGTTGCTGAATGGAGCAGACTCAATCGTCTTCCATTTAACAATAAAAAATGCAAGGTAATTACATTTACGCGGAAACGATCCCCGCTAAATGTAAATTACAAATTATATGACGCTCCTCTCGAACTAGTCAATGACATTCGTGATTTAGGTTTAATATTGGACTATCAACTTGACTTTCACAAGCACGCTAAAATTATATGCAAAGCGGCAAATAAAACATTAGGCTTTGTAATGAGAACTTCTGCGTTTGATGATTTGAGGGTAGCAAGGGTGCAGCTCTTATGTCCGTAGCAAACTAGAGTTTGGTGCCATTATATGGGATTCTTACGAGGATAAATATAGTCTAATGAAAGAGAAAGTTCAACGTTAGTTTGCCCGATGGTTATATAAAAATAAGTATGGTTACTATTACAAAATTCATTTAAAAAAAATCTTGGACAAATGTTAAACTTTTTGGGCGTGAGTACATAGTATATGACCCCACCACACCGCTGTTTTCGTTTGTTCGACCATGCGCCTCTGTATATATAGGTTTTCATTGTACGGATACAGATGCTCAATTTGAATTATTTATAAAGTAAATTTGTTTAACTTTTCGGCAATCAATAAATTTAAATAAAAGAAATTACTTTGAGGCAGAGCTTTCTAGTATGTTTTAAGCAATTAATATTTCGATTAGGATTTTCTATTGATGACGGCGGGCGATATCGATAGGTTAAAATTTTTCAACGTACACATATTATATATTTTTCCCCTTCGTAAACGCTGTATGTGGTAAATCCCTTTGGGCTTTGTGACTCGCATCATGAAAAAAGAAAAATGGGCTGTCACTGTCAAAAGGACTTAGAAAATTTAATCGATCTGGGAGACTAGAGATCGCCGCCTGAGTCGAATTACCTACTCTATGCGTTAGTCGAGATGGCTTCATATTATTTGAAATATAGGTTTATTTCTAGTCCTTATACGAGTATGGGTGCTTGATTAACGGAAGCTACAGTATAAAATTGTAATTTTAAGCTAGCCAATAGTTATAGTTCACCGTTATCCCTCCTTCTCCATTGTTTCATAGAACCAGTTTATCTTCGGTGTGTCCACAATTTCATCGCGAACACAGAAATTTTATACCGTTTGTCTTTGCCGCACATCTAAAAATCGTACCCCTAGCCAGTACAGGTACTAACCTATACCACCTACGTATTTAAGGTTTTAATATTCAAATGATTATTCATGAGCAAACTGACAGCGGCTGATAAATATTCAGTGTTCAAGTAAATCCTGCTAGTAATACGTCAGCTTAAGTATACAGTGTTGTAAATGAAGACGGAATGAATAATTTACTATCTCCGTGACTGTCATTTGTATGAGGTTTTTGGTGGGAGATGCGGTTGAATGGTTACCCAGTTTTCTGTCCCTTAATGTTTCTTCTGGTGTGCTTTTATGCATGGCCTCCCGCTGCTGCTATAAAGACTAGCGGCCCAATGTATTATGCTTATCCCATTATGGACATAAATAATAATGGACTGAGACGACCTAGCTGAGTGGCTCGCACGCCGGACTTTGGGCGGCGCTAACTTTGAGGTCATGGGTACGATTTCCGGTCGGGTCAATGTCGAAAACGATCTTTTCGATATTGTGTCAGGTCTGAGTAGTTGTGGCACCTTCGCTGTTTATGATTGCACATAAAACAAGTGCTTTAGCTACTTACATTGGGATCAGAACAATGTATGTGATGTTGTCTAATATTTAAAAAAAAAATTATATGTAAATACATGCATTATACACAAATAGAGATCGGGCCATAATTAACTGGGAAAATGAAAAAAATTAAAACTTTTGTATTATACTAGCTGACCCGACAGACGTTGCCCTGTCTAAGTTTTACTAAATACGAGTATGATCCATAGTGGCGATTCCTATACAAAATAACCAATTTTATATTTTTCGATTTCTTAGCTGTTTTTTTGAGTTTTCTCTTGTTTTTTTTTCTAAACCATCCTTGTATTAGAGCGAGCAAAACAAAGTCAATATTATTCATAACAGACAAGCCGTTGTTGAGTTTTAGCGAGACTATCGAACAGCAATTGATTTTTATTTATATAGTGTTATGGAGTAGTAGAATGTATGTTAAATTGTTGGAAACATGTAGTATTTTGTAAATATTTAATAAGTTCAATTCATTACAATTATTCATGGAAAAATAAACTGACAACTTTAAACAAAAACCAAGACTCAAAACAACTAACATCATGTCAAAAAGTCTTAGAAAAAGTAAATACATTTCTCAATTTGAATAGCAAAAAAGGTTTGGACCAGCCACTCGCCAACATGATTAAAAATTTTATACGTTAAAAGCAATTTCCTACAATTAAAAAAAATACGTTTATTCAACTGCTTTAGGTCAGCATTACATAGTGCACTTGGTAGCAGGGGGTGCAGCGCGGACGCAAAACTGCGAGTTTCAAGTTTCTTTATGATAGCGAGCGAGCGGCGCGTGGCAGTGGTGTGACAACGGCGCACGACTACGAGTACGCACGCACACTAATATCTGTACAGAGTAGGCTGCTGATTTAATTAGAGCAATGTTTACTTACGTAAAATCATAGGCGTTTGGGTAAAAAATAATAAAGTCTTAATATTTTCATATTCATATTTTTTTATTGAAAAATAAGACAACAGTGCCCTGCAGAATATCAATACAAACATTTTGATGTCGGATCATTGTTTCATTTGTGCTGTATTTACAAAGTTTCTGAAGAAATAAGTTTTTATATATCATTACTTTTACGTATTGTTAATGCAGGTTCTGGGTATTTGTTTCAAATTCCAAGACAACCATGCCCTTGTGAAAGGATCAAGCTAACCTACACTAGTCCTTTTAATGTACATGACCGATTCAGCGCCTAGCACCAGTGACTTAAAAACACGTAAATTTTCGAAATTCCGCGCTGCACCCCCTTATGTTTAATATAAATCATAGTATAAACTGTTTAACAAAACGTAATTCCTAATTTTTTATAGAAAATATAGTCCAAGTATTTCGTCCATTAAGCATACTAGCATAATATTCTCATGTCTGTTTACGTTTGTAATGTATGTAAGCCACAAGCTTTACAACTGTATAATCTAATGTGACCCATTGATTGACCAATGTTAACAAATCAATGTTAACTGATCAGACACGACTGGGACCGGTAATTATGTTGGTATTTGTTGACAATGGAATGCCTCATTACATAATGCAGCAGTGTACATCATATTAACTAGTAACACTGAGAATGCTTGAAGATGTCTATGTTCAGGAGTGGACTGATAGGCTGATGGGTTAACGCGCCCGGTCTGCGAGTGCTGAGGTTAAGCAACTTTCGTAATGACCGGTCATCGGATGGGTGACCAAAAGTTTATCATCTCGAGCTCCTCCGAGCTTTGAAAGGCACGTAAAGCCGTTGGTCCCGGCTGCATTAGCAGTCGTTAACAACTACCAATCCGCACTAGGCCCGCGTGGTGGTTTATAGCCCGTTCTCCCTGTCCATCCATAGGGAAGGCTCGTGCCCTAGCAGTGGGGACATAAAATGAGCTGATAATGATGATGTTTTAAGTCCGCTTCGCTAGCAAAGAAAAATGTGAGTAGCATAGTCAAAAATTCCCAACCCTTCGTCATTTAACGAAAGATCAAAGGCTACAACCCCTCGTCATTTAACGAAAGATTAAGAGTGAGGTATCATCTGGATAAGTTAGTCTTATGCTGTCAGCCCAAATTGAGATTAAGTCAATACTCATTATTTTTAGCGGTGACTTGATTTCTTTGAGGGATGCCTTTGCCCAGCTGTGGGACTGTACACAGACTAGGCTGTACTTATACATTTTTGCAGTGGCATTGTACTGAGTTGTTGAACCAATAACCCAATTGTCTATTTTATTTTTCTCCAATAATACAAGCGAAGGAGGTTATCGTGTATCATGCGCGTACGTGATAAGAAATAGAGAAGCGTTTAGTTTCTTTCCGAATTTATTGTGAGCATTTTATAGAAGGTGTTTTTTTTGGTTTTTATGTTTTTTTTTTCTATTTAGTGTTATCGTTTAACATGAATCTGCTTCATTGGCTATGTTCGTTTTTGAACTTTACTTTCGCTTAACATCAAGTGAAATAGAATCATTTGGCTAGTTAAATTTGAAAAATTGTAATTATTATGTCTTTTTGTTCTATAGGGATAATTATTATGTCTTCGTGTTGTATAGGGAGAACGGACCATAAACCACCACCTGGCGCGCGGGCCCAGTGTGGATTGGCGGTTGTTAACGACTGCTAATGCAGCCGGGACCAACGGCTTTACGTGCCTTCCGAAGCACGGAAGAGCTCGAGATAATAAATTTTTGGTCACCCATCCGATGATCGGCCTTTGCGAAAGTTGCTTAACCTCAGCACTCGCAGACCGGGCGCGTTAACCACTGCGCCATCGAGCTCCTCGACTTAAAACAATCATCTACCAAACCGGGCACAAAAATAAAGTAGGTACCTACCTTCGCTGGAAACAAACCCTAGGGTAGTAAGAGAGATGGTTTAAAAAATTACATTCGAAATAGAAAGAAAGATACTTGCAGTCTAACAGCTTTACTAGGAGTAAATTGAACGAAGTATTGTCCAAAATAGTTCTATTGAGTGTGCCAACCGACAGTGTCCCGCTATTCACGGTCTTACCAAGAATCTCAACACTATTCCAGGATCGATGAGATTACGGCAGCAAATTTGCGAGGTTCCAGCAGACTTAGAGACGGACTTCGATGCTCGAAATAATTTGAAACTAAATTGAAATGCTATTAAGTGTTAAAACGATTCTTTTAACTATTTCAAATAGTTTTATTTGGTCAACACCATAATAAGATGTTAGTGCATTGAAGGGAAACTTGGCATTTATTATTATAACTAATGGTCGCCCAGCAATCAACTATACAATGTTTATACTATGTAACCACAAAGAGCTCACATTTCTTTTCACGTACCTTATTAGGTAAGCTATTGCTAAAGAAAAAAATATCGAGCTGCAATATAATAATACAAAATATTTATAAAATACAGCGAAAAAATGAAATGCCTACCCAACCCAGCCAGGAATCGAACCTGGGTCTTCCGCAATCCGGGCGGCTGCACTGACCATTATGCTAACGGGAAGGCTGACGTAAGCACTGAATTTCTTCACTGCTTTTTGATTTTTGACTGCTTAGCGGCAGAGTGCCATCTATCCAACGGTTATTGCAACCGATGTCTATGCAGATTCATCTTTACCGATGAAATACCACAAATTTTATAACACAACGCTATAAAAAATTTTACTTTTTATTCTTAGTCCGAGTCCAAAGTCCGAGGGTGGGGTGGTCCTCGTCAACACGCACGGCGCCTTAAAGGATATGGTGCGGTGTCCGCGTATCACCCTGACCGTCATGACCCGTTGCGATTTTTGCAGTTGGGCTACGTTCAGTGTAAGCTACAGTATCCATAGGTTGGAAAGCATCTGGCTGACACCCCAAAAACTGGTTGCATTCGGTGTTTATAAAGAAGTAGTGACGTACGTGTGACGCAAATAATTATTAATTAGTTTGATAATAATACAGTTTGTAATGACATATCAATCGCAACCACTTCATGCATACGCAACGGAAGTCTTAGGATCCAGTTAACTTAATTACGGTATTAAAATTTTCTCTCGCGCCAACAAAATACTTCTATTAATACCTCCAACCCGGCACCGGCATTATTATACCGAATTATGTTCTTAATATGAGGCGTGTAAATATTCATAGGCCCAATTTATTATTCATGGAAAACCACGTGTTCTCGCATTGGCGTTTACATACTGCTTACGTTTTGAATTAACATGACGAAAAATGGCTGCTTACATTTTATTAGCCTCAATAATTGTACTTTTTGCCTTGCCTTGGCGAATGTCTCGGTGGCCGTGTGGCAAAACGCTCGGCCCATTACCCAAAAGTCTCGGTTTCAATTCCTAGGTTGGGCAAAGTGTGTTTCGGATTTTTCGATCCATAGCTCGAGTTTGTGTTCATCATCATCATCATCAGCTCATTTTTACCCCACTGCTGGGGCACGAGCCTTCCCTATGGATGAATAGAGAAAACGGGCCGTAAACCACCACGCGGGCCCAGTGCGGATTGGTGGTTGTTAACGACTGCTAATGCAGCCGGGACCAATGGCTTTACGTACCTTCCGAAGCACGGAGGAGCTCGAGATGATAAATTTTTCACCATTTGTGCTCACAAACCTTTACAAGGCTTTACCCATCAATTGTAGTGATGACTTGATTTCAATATAGAGACCTTTGCCCAGCTGTGGGACAGTTATAAGCTATTTACTACTTTACTACTTACTTGGCCTTCATCTCCCTTGATCTCAAGTGACGATAAGGCTACGATATTGCTTAGGTGGGAGCGCACTTCATCCGAAATCCTCAACAACTGAGGCACTGGCTTTATCTTATCTCTAACTGTCCGATCACAACATTGATATTAGAGCGATATTTAGATAAGATGGTGGTAGCTAGCCAGGCGGACAAACAAGCCCTACCACCAACCAAACCGATATGTACCCTCCGCTGGGAATTGAACCCAGGATCTCTGGGTCTACCACCTGGCTGGCGGACTTAAAACGAGCCCTACCAATTACATTATATTTACATTTTATTAGCATTAGTACTTGAACTCTTTTGTGCGACAGCAAAGGTAAAAAATACAATGCCTTAGTATTGAAAGTTATTACCTATTATTACTGTCACAATTGGTGATATATCTCCCCTTATAGGTAGCGGAACAATAAAAGGAAGATACAGCTCCAAGGAAATGTAACGGTTGGGTGAGCGAGAAGTTTAGTAGGCAGCCATGTTTCTTGTGTAAGCAGTTAGCTTTGTATTGAACAAAAGAGTTCCATTAGTTAATAGGGTACCTAAGCTAGAATCTTGGAGCTCGTTCAAAAGCATTTACTTACTAATCCTGATTCGGTTTCCGTACACTTAATATGTCTTGTTTTTTTTTAAAGAGGTAACAAACTTTCATTAATATATTTAATTTACAGTTGTGCATCATAATATAAGTACTATTTATGAATTTGAAACAACTGGCGTACGTGTCTGACGTCGAACTGCCTTTTAATTATCAGGTTTTCATTATCGGGTCAGGTGCACTACCAACTAGCCACGATAGCATAGTTGGTAGTGCATCTGACTCGGCATGACATGTGGTGCCGGTTCAAATCCCGCTCGTGGAATTTTTCAACACTTCGTCTTTTTCAAATTTTTTCGCAACAAAATTTCATTATATCATAAACAAATACTTATTACCACTCTGCCGTGGGTTTAGTTTTGCAGCTGACTACCATGGCTGGCTGCATACCTTGGTATCCTATCTACAGCTCTTTTTCGATAAAAGTATTAAAAGTTGTCAGCAATTCTACAAGTATTTGAAAGAACGAATGTAGGTTAGATAGAAAGACTCGAGCGGATGGCATGAAAATTCCACCCGCTCTTTTTCTTGTATATCGTCCCCCTGCAAAGCTGATGTACGAGTACAATTATGAATTGTTCTTCAACTAAAAATAACGCGCGTCGTTATCTCGGCCATATTTTCTTTGATTTTGCAACACTGTCATTGCAACAATTAATTTTATTGTTTATCAATATATTGTGACTACTTACATATTCAAACTAACTGTAGCTCCATTGTTTCAACTGGACTTTGTCTGCGATGTAACTGGCCACGTAGCACTATTATCAGCTCGAGAACTCTCGCTACAGGTACATAGAATTCAGAACGGGAATTAAGGTCAGTGGAATAGGTATACAGAGTTTTTTTTAACTGGGACAGTATGAAGAAGTCCCAAACCATAAGAGATACACGAAAACTGTCATAAGAACCATCAAATCTTTTTTGTGGGGGCCATTTTATTGAATGGCCCCCACAAAATGGACCCTAGGATCGAGCAAGATTAATGCCTTTCTGAACATCTATTGCGTTAGTTTTATTACCCTATAGGTACAGATTACGTACAAATTGTATGATAAAAGTTTTCATTAAAGACTAACTTCTTCTGCTCCAAAGTTTTTCTTCCATTACTATAAAATGGTTCTAACATGAAACAGAATCGAACCGCATCAAACATATTTTTATCAAATTGGCTGATTTTACTCACACTTGACCAAAAATTTGCTATGCCAAAATTGATAAAAAGACTTAATGGTTCCTTTAATAGTTTATCTGTATCACTTATGGTTTCAAACTCCCTCCTACTGTACCAGTTAAATAAACACTGTCTATTGTTCTCCGTGTTCAAATCTTTCCATAACTTTGTACGACTTTTCTATCACTCAAACATTTTGTGCAGCTCACACCTTTTCATAGAAGCGACCTTAGCCGTCCCCTACACAAGTTTTAACACTTCTTTAACCACCAAGGTCATTACGGCGGCGGGCGCCGGTGTGCTGAAAGTTCGCTACGAAGTCATGTCTGCGATTACGCGGGCATATATCTTTCTAAATTACTTAGTTTTAGGCTTGTCTATTTTACTTGTATACGACATATCTATTTATGCAGCACGTTACATAATAAATGCACAACCTGAAATTAGCCTATAATGATATTAAAAAGTCTTATTGTCTTGACTTATGTTTTTTGACAAAGGAGTTTTTTACAAATTTATTATGAAAAAAAAAAGTATAAAAACGTAAAAATTACTGAAATCGATGACTTTTTGTAAAGAACTTATTAAAGATAAAAGTAGGTAGCTCGTTGGGAATCGGCTCCGGAATCGATTCAGGAAGGGCCTTTATTATTGTACTGTAACACCTTGTGTATGTGTATATTGGCGCTTTGCCAATTTACTACTGGATTCAAAATAAATGTATAAAACTATTAACAAATTACTCAAAAACATTGTTAAGGAAAATTAAACTTATCCCGCGTCGAGCGACCACCAGGTGGCCGATAACAATTAAAATTCTATTGTGTCTGGTATTCGCGCGCTCGAGCTCGTAATTAAAAAAACAATATACTATCGTCCTGGAATATTTTTATCTAACTGAAAACACAAATAATAAAAGGACATGGGCTCAAATTTTATTTGTAAAGAAGGGTATTACATTCACCGTCTCCTTTACCTCGCATTCCATTTCGAACAAATAGAGCAGCGTCCGATATTTATAGAGCTACAAACAAGCCAATAATAAAACAAAATAAATTTGGTGAGCTAAAATAGGTAATTGTTTGTTTCACCGTGAGCCGGACACCCTCTACACTCTCTACTTAAACAAGTAAATTGAAAGAGAATAATTGCTGTCAAATTAAAAGTGTTGCAAAATTACGGCAATGACAAACAAATAGGGTTTAGGCACTAGAAATTACTGTTATGAATTTTATAAAACTTGTTTACTGTAACATAAAATCGCAGTAAGAAATAGCCTATGCCGAACATATTTCAGCTTGTTCCCGGCACAAGGTCTCCATCGTAAGGAATATTAAGCCATGGGCTCAGATTATGACGTTTCAAAACGCTTTGATAAAAGGATCTTCTTAAAGATATGACACGATATTTTGCTAGTAGCATATTATTGCTAATCAATATTAACTTATACATAACTAGCTGATCGGTGGACCTTGTATCGCTTTGACAGTTTCCATGACAACAAAACAAACAAATCATTCGTCCGCTTAAGAACACCCGTATCCCATGATGGACCCCTATAGCAGCGCCACCTACCAGGTCCAATTGTAAATCTAAACCATTCTCGAATCCACTTGAACACACACAGAAAATTGAATCCAAATCGGTCCTAAATAAATAAATATTCCTCTTAACTTATCAAGAAAGCTAATTTTGTTGATGTTAATAATGACACAAAATAAGGAGACCCCCAGCAGGTTAGCTTGATAAATATCACACTCGAGCAATGTATAGTGCGATTCAAATAGGATGGCAGCTGTGAAGTATGCTGCGAGCGCCGGTGCGCGCAGGTTCAGTCAAAACTCTCCGCCCTGTAACGTCCCGCTGACACCTTAAATTCACTACTGCGAAGCGACTTGTGACTAACTTCACAGCCGCCATCCTATTTGAATCGCACTGTACACAAGCTCATACAGCTCGAGCTCTCACATACACGTAATCTCGGACCATGTCGGACTAGTCCGAGCGCGTTTGTATGAAGCTTTATATGAACCTTCTGCTCTTCTCCTTAATTTATGATAATGGCTTCACATTACTACCGTGCTAATTAAAAACGCGGTAAGGAATATTTTTTCAAGTATCGAGTTACATTTAGATTCGGAATCCTCGCGAAGAGCTCTTTACAGCATTTTGATTCTTATTTCTATAGCTATACGGAACGTTATACTTTGATATAGCGTAAATGCAGTATGTCTCTTCGTAAAAAATGAATTACTAAAGAAATCCGCTGTTTCGTGTAGTACTGCTTTTTGCCGATGGGACTTTTGTAAGGTGAGATTTATTACACAAATTAATAAAAGCAGTAAGCTTCGCTGACTGCTATTATAATTTGTGAACTATACTAGTAAAATTATCATAAATACAACTTTGAACTGCAGTAATATAGGATACTGCACTTTATTCACTTGTCGTTTTGACATTTTGAAGAAGAGGTACTAATCTGAAGAGAAGTTTCATGTGTTACCGCTTTCAGTGTCACAATGAATTACTAACAATAATCGCAGGAACTCCCAATTACTGGTCAAGAGCGAAGCAAGTCCGTCATTACTGCATTTAAAGTTTGTATAGTTCGCTTTATTCACCAAAACCATGCTAAGAAAGTATGTTTTTTTTAAATTAAAATTGCTGTGTTAGTTTAAGAGATATTTCAGATATTTTTTTATGAAACTGCATATCAAGCTACTTGTACAATAACAATAAAATATTTTTACAAAACTTTAAAATAACGCCATAGTATTTAAAAAATTAAAAAAAATTTAACCGCCATTTACTCAAAAGTTGTCTAACCTTCTTACTGCGTTTTAAAATAGCACGGCAGATTAGTAGTCTAACGAAGCTATGGGGATAAAATAATCTATTTTGCTTTCGTCTTCCAGTAAACTAATAATGTCAGTGAAAAGACGATGCGATAAACGATACAAACATAATATAACTTGTTTCTTTTAAGTAAGAAACTTTTAATTATATTTTTAAGATAAAACCAACTACTTAACGCTAATAATAGTGCTCATAGTTTTTGTAGTAAACAGAGAGCGTACGTTCATTTCTAACTTTTGTTTCCATTCTGAACAATGACACACAAAGTTCCCGTGGAATCTTAGCCGTTTGCGAGAGGAATTCGCCAAAGTGCTCGGATTTTCCACGCTGCAGTCTCGAACTTAATGTTGCCCGGGGTTGGAATATGTACACGTAGAAACCATCGCCTTCACTTTAGTATAAATATGAGTTAATAAAACACTAGACATATTTTGCATCTCAATATCTCGGTGACTGACTGGCAAAACGCTACCTGAATATCCTGGGTTCAATTCTCAGATCGGGCAAAGTTTCATGGATTGTGATCACTAACCCGTATTTGTCGAGCGTGTATGGTTAAGCTTTGTACTCATTAACTGTACATCAGAAATGATGTGTCAACATCAGTAGGATACAGTCTAGCACTGAACTAAATGTTACAATTTTGTTTATATTTCAATAGTTGTTACCTGTTTTGTTGTCCAAATAAATAAATAAATATTACTAATAATAACTAGCGATTACTTGATTTAAATGATGGAGGTCTTTGCTCAGCATTTGGTCAGTATACAACGTGTAACAAAAAGGTGTGGTGGAAAAGATCCAAAGTGTACCCCATCTAGAATTTGTATGCATGCAGTCATGCAGTGGTCATTAATGTTAATACACAGAGGTTACTAAACCACTAGGGCTGCCTGTGACTTGTTTATTTTGATATGACGTCACAAATTCATAATAGAAATATTTAACCTTTCACTTGTTGACCGGACATAATTTTGTTTGGGGGTCATACTATGACCCAGTTCGCGCGCACCTGTCACTTGATGAGCCGTGCTGAGCGCTGCGGCCGTAATCTGATACGGCACTAAAAATGGCATAACAAATTAATATTAATAGTTCCCCCGTGTGGTGCCGGGGGTAAAGAATTGCACCACCCCATCTCTTTCCGTGGGTGTCGTAGAAGGCGACTATGGGACCATTCCAGAGGATGGGCAGCAGCGTCTCTCTGTGATTATTCTCACCTTACTGCGATCGCCAACCCGCCTGCCAAGCGTGGCGATTATGGCAAATTCCCCTCAAAATGATTAATCCTTGAGGGAGGCCTTTGTCCAGCAGTGGACGTCTTTTTGGCTGAGATGATGATGATGATGATGATGATTAATAGTTATGTCTTAGTAACTCTGCATACAAGATCTAGATCGGATACACTTCGGATCTTTTCATTTTGACCACACCTTTCTGTTACACGTTGTATACGATTTGGCTGTACTTTATGTGATGTTCGTTCATTTATTACCTATTGCTTTGCTGACGTTGTACTAATTATTTTATAATAGCAATCCCCGCTTACCGGTTACGGTAGGAAGCCCTCAGTGGTTGGGTATTCCGGATGAAGACCGTTTCCACCTCCTTCCTTAAACTCACTAACCGCTAGGCTACGAGCACAAGCTTCTTGCGATGAGGCAATCGACTTCTAAATCATTGCCTTCTTTTTATTACCGTTGACGAAGACTGCCGTAGATTTTATGGCGGGAAAGTAAAGTGCGGTACTTTTTCATTTTTAAAATTTTTTGTCATGTAGAATATTATTACGAAAAAATGGTGGATGAGCGTTAGCAAATGAAACAAAATAGTGCAACGTCACTTTTAAAACTCTCTCAAGAAGTCCGCGTGAGGTCTCAGTAAAGCCTTACATGCCGCTGACTTCTTTGTCAGAATAACTTTACTACTCGTAGTAGTTGACAGATGCCTGTTACATTATTTGGTTAGTTTGACAAAGTGTTTAGTAACTTTGGCTGCTCACTGTACCTCGGCTCAAGTTGACCGAGTCGTGGTGGGGAGAAGACGCGCGACTTACGTATAAGTCACCTGACCCATATTCGCCCTTCATTACGCTTTCTTTTCAATACAAGCACGTTTCATGCCTACAGCACTAATAACTTTAGCTCGGCTGATCCGTTCTTTTAGTAGGTATCATGGTATAATATAGAAAATTGCCTTTACTAAGCTTTCGAGAAAAACCAATTTTTGAAGGATAATTTTTAATAATTCTTAACAATTTTCCTTTTACAAGTGCTAATATAAAACAAATTGTACACTGTAACATGATAGAGAGTTGTAATAGAATACAAATCCAAAGCTTTATACGTCAAAACATTACAGCTTTTAAAATATTCTGTAATAAAAACACTTCGAGCTTTTACTACTAGGTATATACATATATATGTACATTTTTTTGATACACACTTTTGATTTGCGAGTTCCAAACTCTCATAAAGCTATATGCATGCACAATTTTTTAAAAGGACTGTCGATATTGCCTGTACGGTGCCACTATATATTTTTGGACGTGAGAGCGTGATGAATTTATTATTATTAATATAGCTGTTCCTGTTGGAACTTTGTCTACGTGAAAAGAGGAGCGAATCGTTAATACGTTAAATGTGTTTTGCGTACGCAATAGATACCTACCCTGTGCTTACCCTGTTCAGGGCATTTTGTACGTCCTTCTACACGAGCAAGTTTCGCAAAGGCCGGTTATCGGATGGGTGACCAAAAACTTATCATCTCGAGTTCCTCCGTGCTCCGGAAGCCACGTAATTCCGTTGGTCCTGGCTGCATTAGCAGTCGTTAACAACCACCAATCCACAAGGAAGGCTCATGCCTCTGCTGCCTACATTAAAGTTTTGTGGATTATGATAAGAGCTTCTGTGCGAGAGTTTTATAGTCGTAGGTATTCGTATTATAAAATTATTCAACAATATTTGGGCGAAGTGCGCTTCCACCTTTGCCCTTATTATCACTTAACATTTGGAGCGATGAAGACCAAGTAATGACACAGAAGAAATTTTAAAAAAAACGTAACTAAAATGATATTGTTTATCTGTTGCTTGACTTGCACACACACTGCTGAGTCTTTTTAAGCTGTGTCTACTTTAGTACTATCCTTTCACCAAGTTAGCTAGAAAAAATGTCTTTTAAGAAATAAGTCGTTTTCTCCAAAATGTTCGCCTATCATCATCATCATCATTATCATCAGCCTATACTAGTCCACTGCTGGACATAGGCCTCTCCAAGTGTACGCCACTGAGTACGATCCGCGGCTACTCTCATCAGCTCTTGCGAAGATCGTCGCTCCACCTAGTCTGAGGGCGTCCCACACTACGTTTGCCGATACGCGGTCTCCACTCGAGAACTCGTTAGCCTAAAACACTGTCTATTTGAATACAAACCAATGGTAAAATCAATAATCCTGAAAAGTCTTCAAAGTTTCATAAGGTAATATCATTGCCGCACTAGCTGAAAGGTTACTTCGAACATATAATGCAAATAGAAACATCGCAAGTTGCGGTTTCTTTGTTACCTTCCGAAGTGAGCTGTGTAATTGATTTTCTACGTCGTCGATCCCATTTTCCATTTTCTCTATGGATCTTGGAGATGATATCTTGCGGTTCATGGAAATGTAATATTTGCCTATATTGAGATTGGATGGGATCCAGCTGCCTTGGAATAATTGAGTTGAAATTGCACTTCCTATACTTATGTTAGTAGTTTTTTTTTGTAAAGCCATTGCTGTTGGCCTTATGATCTTGACAGCCTGATCGGACCTTCAAGGACGACAAGAACTAAATGTTCCTTTTGTAATTTAAAGACTTTTTATGAACTTACTGGTATTTAATTTTTATATTATTTTATTTTGGTAACAATGAGATTGTGTTAAAAAATATGGAAATTAAACTTAAGTCAGTTCCTAGGAACTTCTTAAGTTTAATTGATGGCGCAGTGGTTACCGCACCTAGTCAGCGATTGCAAAAGTCAAAAGCTGGTCATTGTATGGATGACCAACAAATTATCATCTCGAGCTTCTCCGTGCTTCGAAAAGGACGTAAAGCCATTGGTCCCGGCTGCATTAGCAATCTTTCACAACCACAAATCCACACTGGGCCAGTATGGTGGCTTATGACACATTCTTCCTATCCATCCATAAGGAAGGCTCCTTACCCCAGCAGTGGAGACATAAAAAATGAGCTGGTGATGATGATGATGATGATGAAGGTTCTTAAAAGTTGTTGCATTTCAAGATATTATAATGTATGCGTAAGCTTTAATATAAATTCAACGTGTTTTCTAAATTTTCAGGCATAAAATATGTGAAACACGTTGAGTAAGTATGATATATTGTGAGAGTAGGGTCGTTACATTTTTTTAAATATGGTTGAGCGAAGTGATGGCTGATTCATAAGTCATGCCAGTGAATGGGTGCCACCTGTGTTGGCGGGTTTGAAGTTGTAAAATAATATTATAATTAGAATAAATGGGTTTTATTATTCTTCAATACTTTACCCACATTTTATTACTTTTAATAGTGGTTATTCTTAAATGAAATGAAATGAAATTATTATTTATTCACGCAAAACAAAGACAATTTTAGCTGGTGGTAATTTTTTCATTTTGAACGTCTGTTTTGCCAAACGCAGGGCATAAGGACTAAACTCCTATAAAAAAGCTGTTAACTTTCATTTTTTAAAGGAGTTTAGTTCTTATATCTTGAATTGTAGCCCCAATAGAAAAAAAAATTAAAGGGAAATATTACTAAACATGATTGACAAAAAGGTAAAAAATAAGCTGTTTTGTCATATTATTAAGTTTATTGATAGCTTTACAGTCATTTAACATAGTCTTTTTTCTGTTTACAGATGAGAAATTTGTGTATTATTAACAAAAAATGTGCAACAACGTATTATAAAATATTTCAATTGTTTTTTTTAATAAATAATGACTACTTATATATTTGGCTTCGCCTTTATAACCTCTAAATATGTTACAAACAAGAGAAGTTTCTATACTTAGAACAAGAAGTATTGTATCTTTATACTGTACAGTTTTTATAACAAAATACACGTACATTATGTATACCGTTATACTAATAAATGTTCCTTGTTCGAAGACAATAGTATAATTATTAACGAATCTTACTATTTACATTCTACATAATATTTATAATTATTAGCCTTATAAGAGCAGAATTAAATTCTTAAAACTAATCACACAATGTGCGGTAATAATACTTTTGTCGGAACCGAGTCAAAAAAAGTTTCACCTTGAAAAATATTTAAAATCAAACACCAAAAAATTTGCGGCACAACCTCAAGCAAGGTTGAACTTACCCGCAGCGGTGACTTTAACAAACTGTCAACAACTTTGCTATTAAATATTGAATAATATACATTTTAGTATAACATTCTGACTCTTTAGATTAATCTTCTTAAACAAAGTTCAATGAGCTCATCAGCTGTTTCAATGAATAAAACATGCTTTTCGTGGCCCGCGCACGACCAATTTGCCAGTTCATATTATTAGCTTCATGCCAGTATCGGGTTATTGTTGTTTTGTTATAGCTCGTATTAAATGGAAATCGGTGCAATTCCGTAATGTATTTTAGTGGTGCAACTTTTGCAACGGAACGACCGCAACTTATTTAATTTATTGCAAAGTTCACCTTAATAGTAGCGTTTCAGGTCAAAACAAGTATTGCACACAATCTGATTGCGTCGTTGTTAACAATAGAATCACAATTAATATGTTTTAGTATGAACACGATAAATTACAAATTAGTGTGTCTCATCTGGTCGTTTTTGCTTGGTTTGAATTTTAAATGATGCTCTTTTGTTTTTGACTTAGCAAGTCAGCATTGTACAAACTACAACATACAACGATAGACGTTATTGCACCTCATGTCAGAGACAAAAGAAAAATAACAATTGAAATTGTACACAATGTCTGTGGTTGCCAGAACAGAGTCCCTTTATTCCATGTGTCGTGATGCACCGCAGCTTGATTCTCACCTAATGAAAGAACAAAGAATTATTAGTGTTAATAAGAGAAGCCAGACCTTTGTGACACCACACGGAGCCACACAATTATAGTTACATTGTCTGTCTGATACATTTTTGGAGCGTTTTCTCAACAATTTCATGGTATTTAGAGGTCAAGTAGGTTCAAAGTCAAAGTCAAAGTCAAAGTCAAAGACAAAGTCAAAGTCAAAGTCAAAGTCAAATAATTTATTCAACATATTAAGCCTTTACAGGCAATTATTGACATTGATTGATTGAAATAAAAAATAAAAAATTTGTTTATACTAAACTACTGAATCTCTACATAACAAAGAGTTTCATTTTATTTTTAAATTCGGTAATTTATGTAGTGTTAGTTTTGGAAAAATATTGATATTATTTGTATTGAATGACAGAAAGTTTTTATAAAGTATTGATAGACCTACTACTGTATAAGTAGCTAACTATACCAAGTTCATTAAAAATTTTTTTTTTTTTATAATTTGCGCCAATATACCTTTTCTAAATACGCAAATGTTGTTGCGAAAAAGTTACAATTACAAATTACTACCGGCACCCTCTTTTTTTACATTTCGGATCTTGTGCACGGCTCCGGTTCGAACCCACAATTTTTTAACAAAAATAAATATATTTCATATTGTCATGCTTTTTTAATTAACAAAAAGTAGATGTTTATTTAACTCACCGATCAACACGTGGACATTAACAACAACTTGTGAATGGTTCTGTAGAATACAAGTGTACGTGCCACTGTCATTTTGTGATGCAGATGCGACGCTGATTGTGGCGCTGAAATCCAAAGACGACAATCAATCCGAGGTTCATTAGGAATTCCGATCTTCGTGGCAAACGTTTGTCTTGATTGTGAGGTTGGAGGGCTCGAAGCGTGACAGACATTTAGTTGACTTTCTATACGTACTATTATGTACAGGTTGAATACATTCAAATCGATTGCTATTGGGATTTTTAACTTTCAATATGGTATTGACACATCCCATCAGAAAGATTCATTGAATGTGTAATAGAGCCTATTAGTATTAGATTAGTATTTTTGCCTGCTAGGGTTTTCCTTTCAACCTATCGGGATCTTCTGTGCAACCATATCCTATCACTCTTCTTCCTCAGTAAAGTTATATTTGGAACATATACTTCTACATTAAATAATTTATATTAAGATATGCATTAAAAATTTACTCACGTAAAAAACTAAAAACTTATATCGAAAGAGTGACAAATTATATAGCGAAATATCATAATGAGTTACTTTTATATTCCTTTTTAATCGACACAAGATACAAAGCTGCATCTCCATAATAATTGCTTAAAGTTCTCAAAATTGTGATGATTATTTAGTGATGTTATAATGCGTTATATTTTTCATCACTGATCTTTATAAGTTATGAGGAATATAATTAGCATATTGCCTTGTGTTAAACTTAGGCTTGATATACTAGAAAGACCTTCTGTACCTTCCTCCGTCGTCAATCTTATCTAGACCATATGGTCCAGATTGGGGTATAGAGTAATGCTATCTTGCATGAAAAAATTGCTCTCGGAATAAGAAAATGTGTGTAAAATTTATTATTTCACGAGAGAATAATATTATTGTCTCTTACAACAGAACTTGCCAAAAGGATAAACAATCTTGGCAACTCTTTTTATCACGAAAAATTATTGAATAACATTATATGAACTGCTTCACTTTGTGAATAGCATGTAACATGGGTAAAACTAGACATTAAAGTGCATTTACTGTTATTTCTCTCAAACGATGTTTGTCTTCTTGGCAAATCATATTGGAACAATATTAACCGCCTCTGTGGTCTAGTGGTTAATACCACTGGTCTCAGACCCAGAGGTACCGTGTTCGATTCCCAGCAGGGGTTACATCATTGTGTACTCGGTTTGGTTGGTGGTAGGGTTTGTTTGTCCGCCTGGCTAGCACAATCTTATCTAAATATGTCGCCATAACATCAATGTTTGTAGCATTGTTGTGTTCCGGCAGCCGAAGATAGTCTCCCACTAGTTGAGGATCCCGGGTGAAGTGCGCTTCCACCATTGACCTTATCATCATTTAACATAAAGTGAAATAAAGGCAGTGTTCTTTAGTGAAAATGATATATAATTTTTCATACAATAATGTAGGCAGTTTAAAAAAGACCTCTATAAGAATTTGCCAGACAAGCAATCTGAGGTAAAGAATTTTTTTTTTTGAGAGAGTTTGCTGATTGCCTCACACGGTATTTTCAGCTTCACCGGGCTTTTTTTGGGGGCGGCGAGAAACGTAAAGGGTCCCTCAAGCCGTGTGAAACGAATCACCTTTGGAGGTTTTCTAGAGGGAACGGCATCGCGCACTAGTGCGCGTCCCCGTGCCCTACTAGATTCTCCGAAGGGTTCGGATCGGATCGGGGGGGGCGGAACCACCCGAGGGCGCCTCTAAAGACTCGGACCTCGGCTCGGGTAGACCGGGCCGTGGAGGAGGAGAGTAGCGCCCAGGTACATGTCTGTACCTGGTATAGAGCGCGAGTGAACCGGTTCTTCGTACCCTTGTTCTACGAGTACGGTGTCTTGGACCTAAGCTAGCGTGTATGTTTAGTTTATTCTGTAAATGTGTAGTGACATTTAGAGGATCGGGCGGGGAGGTAAAGATTGAATAAAACGACATGGCTCGTGAATAAAATTAGTTAATTGAATATTTGTTAACCCATCTTTGACTTTTCTTATACAATTGCTAGTTCAGCCGTGTATATTACTGCCGGTATTTTTTATTAATAAAAAAATGTTTACTGACATTCTGGCTAAGGTCAGAAGTGAACTTATTCAGAAGGTAACATCAAACCTTAGTTAAAAGGCGCAAGGTTAATTAAGCTTGAGCAACATCAGGATTAAACGGAAAAAGAAAGGTACCTGTGCCTAGAATACCAATAAAAAATATAAGTGTAAATCCTCTTTGGAAACTTGTTTAAAATACTTTTTTTTCTACTCCTTTGTTTTTTTTTCTATGCTGCTGATTATCAGTAAAGTATGGACGGAAGCCAACAGCTATGCATCTTGTGATTCAATTTAATAAAATAAAATAAAAACTTTCACCACTTCGTTATCACAATAATAACTTCCACGGCAAACTACTACGCAAACAATGAGTAAACTTTAAACTTGTCACGGCAACAATAGCCGCAGCTCCATGGAAAACTTACCTCATATTGCGGAAGGTAACGTTATCAATGAACTCCTTCCCTTGCTTCTTCCACGCTAAGCCATAAATATTGTTCACTGCAGGCGGTGCAGTGGGTAGCGCTGTAGTCGACATAGTCGTCTTCTCCAACTCCGGCTTTCTCGAAGTTGTACTTACACTAACCGTCGAAGTGATCGTCGTTGTTTCAACGCTCCAACTTTTGTTCATCATTAAATCTATTCTATTAAATACAGTACTCATTCTTGTTGTTAATTCTGTTGTTGTTGTTGATGGAGTTGTTGACGTGGAAGGGTTGAGCGTGGTCGGCGACGGCTTGGTCGGCAAAGTCATTTCATATTCCTCTGATATGATACACGACAGTTTTATAGAACTACCGGCTTTGTAGAACCTGTCCTTTACTTCGTGTGTGATATCACTGTTTATAGTTAAAACTGGTGCTGGAAAAGAAATTATTATTTTTAATTATACATAAAAAGTTTATGTATAAGAAGGTTTAACATTTAATTCAATAGCAACATAAATTGATTTAATCTTTCGTTCGTTTAATCTGCTTAGTGCCAGATTCATCCTACGAAAATTAAAATTCTATTGTGTCTGTATTCACAGAAGACGACAGATTAATAGATTGTTTTGCTAATGTGCTTGTATTTTCCTAAATAAACTTCAGATCAAACTAAAGAAATATGGCCAAAACACATTTTGTCAATTCAGTGGTTCGTCTAGTTGACTCTTTATTCTAAAACACTTTAAATTTGTTATGAATCCTTATATTAAAATATCTTAAAATTAAGAGTCTTATGTAAAGTATACGAAGAGGCAGATTCATACTTACTATCAGTTTCTATAACCTATATACGAGTATGTACAGATAGAAAAATGACACAAAAAAATTGTAAATCTGACAAAATCATATCTATAGCATTGTACTACTTGTATATAATTAAACACATTTACATATTGATTGGCTAAGGTATCAAACAAGAGACAGATGGGTTATAGAAATTGATCTTTAGTAAATAGAAACTTTATATTTATATTACAAAATCAAACTATAACTTACGCAATACAGTCAGATTAACATAAATGGTCCTTGGCGGGTGAGTTGAGATTTGGCACATATAGTTGCCCGCGTCAGTCCGTTTTACGGGGTTCATGCTGAGCCTCCAATTGTTGGGGTACTGGAACTTGACAGCTATCCTGTTGTCCCCTGTGTAAGGCGCCGGGCCCACTGTCAGCAGGTGAGCGGAGTCCGTCGAGTTACGCATCCACATCACCTGATTGAACACAAATTAAAAAATGAATAATTTGCATTGTCAATCGGTTGCAATAACCGTTGGATAGATGGCACTACTGCCAATTTAAATATAATAATTTTATTATAAAAAAAGAGTTTAACCTACGCGGACGAAGTCACGGTGAATTGCTACCACTTTATAAATTAAATCTTAAGTGCCTTATAAATAAACAAAAAATAAGGTCCGAATAGTTATTCCGTGTTTTGTTCCTGTCATGTAAACGTCATTTCAAATTAGAAAAAAAGAGACAAAACACAGAATTAAAGAACGTATTCGGACCTTATTTTTTGTTAATTTGTAAGGCACTAAATGTCTATGTCGTCATAACATCAATGTGTATAGCATTATTAATTGTGTTTCGGCAGCTAGCCAGTAGCTAGTAGGTGGTACCTCAATAGTTGAGGTTTTCGGGTGAAGTAAGTATCTGCCTTCGGCCTTCTCATCACTTACTTACATACTCCATTTTCATTTAATTGCATAATACATCCGCTAAATGTTAATGTGAAAAAAAATACGTAAGTGTTATTTTTTTTTGATTTGATAACTTATCGAATCCTAATACTCTAGCTGATCAATTAGGTATTATACAGAACCGTCATTTTTCAAGAGCACAAAGAATCGAATTACTGGAAAAGGAAAATGATGAATAGTATAATAGAGCTATCTCCTTTCTCGTGCCCTATTCAATTTGTTAAGATCTCAAGTTATTGATCAAACGGGATTATCTGGAATTGCCCTGGCTACATTACTTACGTAGCTCTTTCATTTATCGCAGTATGTATGAACTTGTAGACATATATCGATTGTTTGCGTACTATACATATATGAACAAATGTTGGCCATCACTCGCCGTTGAACAGAATTGTAAACAAATACAACGCACTGTTTAAAACCACTGATATAGATATTTTCTCGGAAACACGTAAAAGTTTTAAGAACAAAATTTTGTTACAACCTATATTTTAATTAATTTAACTAATTTTTCATTGTAGTAAATTTTATATTATTTCGTCTCTAAGGGATGTCTGTTACTTGGGATTGTACTTATAATAATTATGTTATTTGCATGTAGTGGTAACTATAAGTAAAGCATTACTCATTTTTTGTAAGATGTAATGTATGTTCTAGTAAGTTTTTGTGTAATTGCTTTGCTGGTTACTCCAGTAAATAAATAAATAAATAAATAAATAAAATAAATAAATACCTATTACAGGAAACGACCGGCTAGTATTTACTCGTTCTACTATTTGTATAGAAAGTACTCGGATAATTTTTTTTTATTTTTATTTTTTTTATATTTACGGGTAAGCACAGTGCCTTGATCACACCTGATGTTAAGTGATGATAAAGCCAATTATGGAAGCGCACTTCACCCGGGACCCTCAACTAGTGAGGTACTGGCTATCTTATCTCTGGCTGCCGGAACACAACAATGCTACAAACATTGATGTTATGGCGACATATTTAGATAAGATGGTGGTAGCTAGCCAGGCGGACAAATAAGTCCTACCACCAACCAAACCGAGTACACAAAGATGTACCCCCTGATTTCTGCTTTCTATACTTACGTCTCGGTGGCCGAGGGGCAAAGCACTCGGACTGATACTCAAAGGTCCTGGGTTCAATTCCCAGGTCGGGAAAGTGTGTTTCGGATATTTTGATGCATAGCCCGGGTTTGTGATCACCAACCCGCATTTGGCAAGCGTTGTGATTAAGCCAATTACCCATCATTTGTAGTGATGACTTGATTTTAATGATGGAGGCCTTTGCCCAGCAGTGGGACAGTTATAGGATATTTACTACTTTACTATACTATTATTATACTTAGGTAAATCATGAAAGATCGGATGCATTATTTATGTCAGCAGACCAAAAAGCATTTGGTAAGCGATGGGTATTCATTCAATACAATTTAAGAGGATCGGCTAATTATTTTACTTTAATTTTAGTCAATAGAAATGGATCACTTATTGTTTTCTAAAGTTCACGCGAACACTACACATTTAAATGAAACAACTTTTACGGATCTACTCGCGTTTATTTTACACATTACTTTTTAATGTTTATCCTGACGTTTCGAACCCTTTGCAGGGTCCGTGGTCACAGGGAGACTGAGGTGTTGGTCGTCTCATAATTAGTTAGTAGCTTATATACCCTCATTTAAATTTAATCAGGTGCGTTCCGTTTTACGCAGAAACGACGCTGACTGAACTGGACTGACTGAACTGACGCTGGTTCCGAAGAAATATAATATTTTTATTTTATTTTTTATTTTATTTAATATAATATTAGTCGACGACTCGTTATAAACTATAGCCCGGCGATTTTAAGTCGAGATTCCGTCCGAGGGACGTCGCAATCTCGGTCTGAAAGGGGTAGAGATGTTGCGTCACTCAGCGTGTTTTACCGCTTATACCATGGCGAATGCTCTGAAGAGCTCTTTGACCTCATCCCACCTTCTCCCTTCCTTCATAGGAGTACACGTGCTGCTCTTCGGAGTCACCGCTTCACTGTCTCAAATATCCCATCGCGCACAAAGAAATTTGGTGACTCGTTTCTTTGTCGCACCTCCAAAAGGTCTACCAGCACACGTTTTCCCTCCTTCCTATGATATGGGGTCCTTCAAAAGAGGCGTGAAGAAGCACCTTGTGGGCCGGCAGAGTGAGGTTAACTGATGCTACGTTTGTTTTCACGCTGCACCAGTTATCTTCGCGTCTGGACTCCATTTCCACTTAACATCAGGTGGGATGGAGGTGCCGAACTATCTATTAAAAAAAAAACTGTTTACAATATTGTTGTGGTGAAGTTCCTGGACATTATAGTAACACCTGTATCAGGGTATCAGTTGCTTTGTAATGAATCCGAAACTATATTCAAAAGCCTAATGTTGATCTATAGCTGTAATATAATATCTATACCACGACCCGCGCATAGCTTCGAAATGTGCCTGTCGAGATATTTGAAATGTCATTTATAACTGGGGTCTTTTTACCTCGCGTACGCCTACTTCTTAACCGAGTTTCACGTAAGGGTCTTTACACAAAGCGATTTTTTCACAGCATTTAGGTAAATAGCGTTTTTTTGAAACACGAATGTTTGCGACGGCTTTGTAATGATTCACCAAAAAAAAAACTTTAAATAACATTTTACAGTTTATGCAATGTTTCATAAAATATCCATTCTGCAAAAAAAATATTTAACATGAAAGTTAGTGCTTGTTACAAGAATCTAAACTAATATTATAAAGCTGAAGCGTTTGTTTGTTTGTTTGGTTGAACGCGATAATCTCAGGAAGTACTGGTTCGAATTGAAAAATTATTTTTGTGTTGAATAGATCATTTATTGAGGAAGGCTATATAGGCTATAATTACATCACGCTATGACTAATTAACGCGGGCGAAACCGCGGGGCACAACTAGTGATAGAATAAAACACTCTGAACTAATACTACAACGCAAGGTATTCGTCAATCAATAGAAGTATTGCGCATTATCTACACTATTAACAAAAAACATTTACATGAATATAATCGTTACCTGCTGCTGACGAACGAGCGAGTGTGCCTCGCTCGTTCGTCACAACATAAAAAATTTACCTGCATAGCAAACTAACTACACCCTTTTTTACTATGGTGAGCGACATTGGTGCTGTATCACGAGTGTATCTTCTAAAACTCGTTATACTGACATAGTTAGGATCTCTAATTATCGGAAAAAGACAATTCTGTTTGAGGAAGCAAGTTGTTTAATAGACCATATGAAGTGAAAACTTATGTTTATTTATACATGTTTAAAAATAAACTTAAACTTCATATCGCAGCGAGTACCACAGAGTGACTAATTGTACTATAATGCATGTATTATTTATATGTGTGAAATGTAATTTCTTATGAGAATAAAGATCTTTAAACCTAAATATTGCGACATAATCGTGTCGTACCGTTGCAAAATACGCAATGTGTAAATGGCATTATGCTGAGGTTTTTCGCTTCAATAGAATAGCTGGAGCCTATCGCCCTTTTCCATGCATTCCCGACCTTTTAAAAACTCCTAAAATATTTTGCTCTTTGTACAGTTCTCGACACAATGGTTTCGTTTAGGCGAATACTGACATATACCTAGATGAAAGATCAGTGAAATTATTATGGAAACACGTATGAAAAAAGATTTGTTTTACTATATCTTTGCGAATCATCCTATTTTACCCTTAATACATAAATATCTTAGAATGCTATTTCGGAAAATATATTTGGAAATAGAGACTACATTATGATATACGTAACCTAATATGTAACATAAAATAAACTATGAACGATTCCGCCCAAACCAACTTTAACTTACATGCTTTTCCACTATATTAATCTATAAGATAGGATAGGAGAGTAAACTTGACGTAATATAAAATAATGAGAGAAAGAGAGAGAGAGAGAGAGAGAGCTAAGCGGCAGACCTGTGCCACAGAATAGAAATTCGCCCTCATTATTTTACTCACAAATATAGAAATAGAAAACGAATTATATCTTAGTGTTCGCCGAATAAATTGGAAAAGCAGACATATTTCAAAAGAAAATTGCGTAATTAAATAAGGAAGAGTGCTCGCGCGTGTGCCTGTGTATACGTGGACATGTGTAAGTAAACGTCTTGCGTAGCCAAATAAAACTTGGGCTTCGCTGACCACAAAGGGTTATTTTCATTACACAACATAATAACTCCGTCGTTTGGTAGCGGGAGTATTTTGTATGGTAAAATGATCCTTGCGCTCGAATGACTGCAAAAGGGCGCTGGACGTTTTGGTGTGTAAAAGATAAATTATGGCGCTAGCGGGTACCTACAGTATGAGTAAACTTTTAATCGGAAAACTGAAGTTAAAATTCGTCTTTTTATGTATATTTCTATATACATGTGGTCACCAAAAAAAAAGGGTTTTGAAATCGTTTTTATCGTTGATTGTACATATTATTTCATAGGCTGTATAATTCACATTAAGCTTACAAGGGCAATGGGCAATTAGTAAAGGGGGTTGCTGCCTTTTGTCAAAATTCTTGCGCACGAACGGCACTTGAGTATTTTTCGCAATTTCTCATAAATTCAGATTTTCGGATTCAGATCATACAAAAAACTCTGTATAAAATTACTTATATCTAAGGATTGTTACGGTTTAGGGCTAAGCTGTCATATGAAATATTAGTTGTATGAATGCCCTCTACACATATAACAAAGTTTTGTTAAATGTGTAAAGATCTTTTCTTATTGGCTGCCTACATCACAAAGTGGTTTCGGTCAGTCAATTGGTCAGTAAAGACAGAATATTACCATCATGTTAAAAATCTACCTGCAGTAGAGGCACCATAAAACTTTCAATACCGTCATATCTAACAACATGACGCCTCGGCAGTTGAGCAGCGCCTCTGACCCAACGTGAGCGGTCACTTGGGTAAACTTCTCATCCTTGAAGATCGGGCCCAACTACGATGAAGATAGATGTACCATAAAAGTTTCAGTATTACCGTCTTGTCTTTCAGCATGACGACCCTGCAGTTGAGCAGCGCCTCTGACCCAACGTGAGCAGTCACTTGGGTGAACTTCTCGTCTTCGAAGAACGGGCCCCAGTGGTGCTCGTGGTGGTGGTCGTGGTAGCTGGGGTACGGCACATTGTGTCTCGACTCATCTACTTTACCTGTTGAAAGGATCAGCTGTTATTGATATTGCAATGGTAATTAAGAGAAAATTACAATTTGGAAAAGTGTTGGAATGACAATGAATAAGGCTCCTTTGGCTTACAAAGTAAGAGTAGACTATAATGTTCAAAAATACTTGTTTAGTATGTTCTTTCAAAATTCAAGACATTAAATAATATAAATTTGTTTACGCATAATAATCACAATTATCATCAGCTTATAAACGTTCCCACTGCTGGGCTTGGTCATCCCACATTGACAATACTACGTTGGGAGATTTGGCCATAGTCCCACCTACAGGCACAAGGAACTACGAGTATTCTAATAAAAAAATAAGTTGCTTGCTTATTATGTCACCTGGGTGTTGGTAAACATTTAAAAATGACGATTTCCAAAAACCGTTACTACGTTACGCGTTTGTTGCGAAAAACCATTAGTTAAAAGTATTATAAGACTTTTTTGCTTCCTTCGAAAAAAAAACACTAGCAAAATGAAACTGGTAGAATGTAAACAGTTATTTGTGACCCTAATCCTGTATTATTTACATATCAGCCTAACCTTGATGTTTACTCATAAAACTAACAAACGATGAATTTTGAAAGTTTTCAGTTCGCATTTTGTGTGTTTTGGCTATCCAATCCAACAAATTTAATAAACCAATACTAGCAATTCATAAATAAATATAACCCTTTAAAGTACGCTTTGTAAAATAATTATGCAAAACGTAACGTTTGCGTCCTTTGGACGATAGTTATCTGTACAAACTTTTGGAATAAATTGTTTCATTGTCAAACCTGGCCTTGGTATAATATTATGGCAAAACACTGTTTAATTGACTTGCCGATTGTAAATTGAATAATGGGTTAAAACTGGAACTGGCATTCGCCTAATTAAATTAAGCGATGGATATAATTGTTTTGTGTCTATGATTAGAAATAGCAAAAGATATGTTGAGGCTATATTGGACTTGTTTTGCAATAAACTTTGATTAAGGGGGTGCCGCGCAATTTCGAAAATTTACGTGTTTTTAAATCACTGGTGCTAGGCGCTGAATAGGTCATATACATTAAAATGACTAGTGTAGGTTAGCATGATCCTTTCACAAGGCCATGGTTGTCTTGGAAAATGAAACAAATACCCAGAAACTGCATAGACAATACGTAAAAGTAATGATATCTAAAAACTTATTTCTTCAGAAACTTTGTAAATATAGCACAAACGAATCAATGATCCGACATCAAAATGTTTGTATTGATATTCCGAGGGCAATGTTGTTTTATTTTTCAATTAAAAAATATGAATATGAAAATATTAAGACTTTTATTATTTTTTACCCAAACGCCTACGATTTTACGAAAGTAAACATTGCTCTAATTAAATCACCAGCCTACTCTGTTCAGATATGAGTGTGCGTGCGTATTCGTAGTCGTGCGCCCCGTTGTCACACCACTGCCACGCGCCGCTCGCTCGCTATCATAAAGAAATTTTAAACTCGCAGTTTTGCGTCCGCGCTGCACTCCCTTAAGGATGATATTTGATTATTTATTTAAATACACGTACGTACGATTCTTTCCTAGTTATCATTATTTATCAATAAAACAGCCGCTGTTTAAATTAATATTTTTTTTAAATTATTACTTTCACGTTTACTTATTAACAAATACAATTCTATTTTTAAAGAGACACACGTAGCTTTGAATTTAAATAAATTACACTCATCAAATTAAATAACAAATAATTTGTGCAATAAAAAAAAACTAGCACACAAATATTATTTTTACAAAAGAAATCACTTGAAGTTTCTTATTGAATCGCAGAAACACTTACAAGTTGCAAGTATGGCACAAAAGTTCTCGTCCAACACAAATCTCACTGTTCAGTAAGCATGTTGATATGAAAAAAAACACGGAAACGGAAACACATCTAGCACTCGCTGGCGTTGGCGGGTGATCGATTCCCGGTACATGGTAACTCTGTAAATAAATATTCGTCGCGAATCGGAAACTAATCCGAACCGGTTGGACCGACAGTACGAAACCGGTTACTGTTACAGTATAAAAATACTATGACACATATATTATCAGGAAATCATGAATGACTTGAATCCGATCTTTAAATTGAATTTTGTGACAATTTTAATTTTTTTTTAGTTAACATTAATTAAGATGACCTAAAGAGTTAAGTACTTTAGAAACTAAAATTCTGGTGTTCAGGCGAAAGGCTTTTGATTTAATTATTTAATAAAAAATAGGTACATTTACTATTTTAAATGTAATATTTAGCTTAAATAAAAAAAAATGTAAGACTTTTTTCTCCATAATATTTTATGCCAAGTATTTTGTTTTAGGCTATCGTCACATTATCGTAGGAGTATATCCCAGTTGTTACTACCGATCGTTATAACGATCAAAACATGTAATGTGAGTTTCCATTTTTTTCAAAGAAATCATTAGTAGTTTTCCGGACAACTCAAATGTCAAGATCAAAAATAGTTTCAGTAACAGCTGGCATAAAGATGTTTATTTAAAGTTAAATAATAATAATAATTGTTTCCCACACTCACACCAATTATCTAGCCCCAAGAAAAGCTTCCTTAATAAACTCGATAAAATGGTTAACTAGACAACGGATACCCATACTAAATATATTTAAATACATACTTATTATACATAGGAAACACCCAGACCCGAAACAATATAGAAAAACAGGTATTTCTAAATTGATCCGACCGGGAATCGAACCCGGGACCTCAGAGATGGCGACACCATGAAAACCGGTGTGCAAGCCACTCGACCAAGGAGGTCGTTGAGTTGTAGCGTGCTGACCACAAGCTTGTCAGATACAGCTGTTTCTCTTTGTCCACTTAGAGTACACAAAATCTCTTACGCTTTTTGTTATTTCTATGACTTTTATTTCTATTAAAAACTTAAATTTATTTTCAACCGTAAGCTATTTACAACTGGTCTCCGTTTACATAGTCAGGTAGCTGGTTGGTAACAAATGATCGCTCTTGTCAAGCGGCACTTCCTGCTGTTTTGTTATGTTTCCTGATATTTTTGGAAATGTGAAGCGGAATTTGGTTGCGAAGTTTTTATACCTACATGTCTCTGTTTATTTATTTATTTATTTATTTATTTATTTATTTATTTATTTATTTATTTATTTATTTATTTATTTATTTATTTATTTATTTATTTATTTATTTATTTATTTATTTATTTATTATATTTATGACATTTGTTTAACGAACGCGATTGCAATGGCAACATTAAATAAAGAGGTCTCCGGTTTACGTGGAATATTTGAAATGTCTGTCGTAAAAAAAATAAAAATGCAAAATAGTTATTATAATGATAATAATAGAACCAGTTAATTTATGCCATCATCAGCCTATAAGTATCACACTGTTGTTCTCGGATCTTTCCGCTTTTTATTTGATACGCATAGAAAACACCAATTGCAATAGTGAAAGATTACAATACAATAGGAAAAAAACATAATTAAGATAAATTACGAGGTGAGAAAATTGGGTATTAACCCATCTGTTCCAATGAACATCAACCGGGATCAATTACTTAACGAGCCTTCCGTCAGCACGGATGAGCTTGAGGTAATCTTTATTTGGTCTTCGGGTAGCTCGGTATTGTAGTGAAATTGGCTGAACAGGTTGATGGTTCATTGCTCGTTATACAACGGAAGTATTAGTGAACGGCAATAGAAATAACGCAATGAGCAGAAAAGTCGCGTGCTTGGCCACAAGACGCTTGTGCTTGGGCCAAGGCGTTACAAGTTGTTAGTAACGCTTACGCGCAAGCCGTATCACCATCGAGTTTAAAATGCTGGTATTTATTGTATTCGTTACTTAAGAGCGTTAACGCTGCACACTAGCGCCGCCAATGAAAAAAAAACATATCTAGTAAGTAGAGACAGAAAATCAAATTATGCTCAACAAACTATTTGAATGAAGTAATTTAGCATTTTTACGTCACCTAATGAACATCTGACATGTTACGGTTTAGTTAAATAAAACGTTACAGGTAAAAACGGCCACTTGCAACTATAACGCCGTATTTAACTAAACCATAACAAATGTCAGATGTTCATTAAGTGACGTAAAAATGCTAAATTACTTCATTCAAATAGTTGTTGAGCATAAGATTTTCCATGTCTAATTACTAGATATGTTCTTTTTTTCATTGGCGGCGCATTGGCACACTAGTGCGGCAACACTAACGCACCCGGTCTGTGAGAGAAGCAACTTTCACAAAGGTTCATAATAGAAAAATTTGTTATTCATAATCGAAACATTATAATAAACTGCAATTAGACTTACACCCGTTTGCACTAAACTTATGAATCGCCTAAGTCTTTGCCTACCTACTACCCGGTCAAGTTTACTCGGCACCTGAGTGTGAGCGACGTCGAGCCAGGTGCCGAGTTAACTTGACCGGGTTATATTTAAGCCAAGACTTAGGCGATTCATAAGTTTAGTGCAAACGGGTGTTAGACGTCTAGTAAAGCAGAATGTGATTGATAGTTAAGCACAGCTGCTTGCTCAATTCAGTAGATCATTTAACAAAGGATGAACATAAGTGCATGTTAATGATCTATCAAATACAGAGTTATTATTTTTAATTAGTATTTATTAAAGTCAGCTTCAGTAAAAATAATTAGTTTTTTAATTGAAATGAAAGCATGTAAATTTTACATAATGGTAATGTCAATAATTTTAATGTTATAGTTGATTATTTTCTACTCGTACAAACGCCACAGTATAAGGAACTTTTTTATCTTTTTATATTTTTATTCGGAGAAATGCATTGTGTTAACCATCTCTCGCATAATTATGTCGGAACGACTACGCTACGAGTATAGCTTGAAACACGACAACCACGACCTATTTCCTCTTTGCAAAAGCTCTTGTCTTGAAAGTTTAGAACAGGTTCTCTTTATATTAGCTAGTAGGACCCAGAAAACCAAGTAGAAAAGTCGTGAACTCAAACTTCTAGGTTGTTGTGTGACTTTAGTTTGAGGATTTTTTTAAGATCCTTGCTGTCCATTTTATATTCAGCTCTAAAGGCAATCTGCGCACAACAGCCTAGATCTCTCGTAAAACACACAAACTTTTTGATTTTTATAGGATACTTTATGTCCAATAGATAAGTGCCTACTATATTTCTTTTTTCCATTGTTCAATGAAAGCTGTTGCTTGGTTGCTGTTTTCATATTCATGTCGGTTTTTTTATCGATACTTAAATAAAACGAGGAAATTATTCTATATCACAGCACTGGTCGTCACAACAAAAGGAAATTCCAAACCCATAAGCATTTGATCCCTGTTCTTTATTCTGTCAGATTGTCCAATATATCAAAGCACCTTTGAAATAAGACGACTCCTAAAAACATTCGGTTGGATCGTTTATGTTTATCACCTTCCTTACAGGATCTATGAAACATATTGACTTTTATACAAGGTTAGCTGTCATCAAAATAACAAGTAGTTAAAATAAATTTGAAATAGAGTGGCACTGGCCGAGTCGCGCTCAGCCCGATATCCAAAGATCCTGGTTTCAAGTCGGACATAGTGTGTTTCATATTTTTCGATCATAGCCCAGGTGTATGATTACCAGTCAGCATCAGCAGGCGTGGTGATTAAACCAATACAATTGTAGCGATGCCTTAAATCAATAATGTTGGCCTTGGCCCAGCGGTAGAAGGTTTAATAATTAAGGAATCAGTTATCATCGGACCTAGACAAGTGAAATAACACTAGTAGAATAGAAATCGATATGAATAATAAACGTATGGGATGAAATAAAGACAATCAAACGTAATTTTAACATATCGTTGCTTGTGTCAATCCCATAAGATAATCATCCTGTTCCATTTCTATTTCAATAGCGTTATGCCACTTGTCTAATGGGGGCTGGTATACTGACGCACAACTGTATGCAATTAAGAATAAAGTAGAAATTTGAATGTGACTCACTCTGTGACAAGTCGTTCCTGTCTGTGGCCCCGTCTCGCTTGATATTCTCGCGAAGGTGCTTCGTGATATTTCTGAATATCTCCCTGGACAACGCCAGACTGTCTCTGTCATCGCTGCGTCTTCTTCTGACACCACTGGGCCGGTAATCCTCCGAGAGGCGTAGGGGCTCTGTACAGAGGTACATTTCCAGGTTTAGCGCATGACTAAACGATAGTAGGTTTAAAAAAAAATTTACTCGCCTAGTGACTTGCGCGTTTGACTAACGATTTTTAAGTATGCTTACGTCAAGGATAGTTTAAAAAAGGAATTATGAAACCCGTGAAGGCATATGAAGCGGCTGGTTTTGCCTTTAACCGCTAAGAAGGGGTTGGTACTCAAGATATTTGTTAGTAAATCACCAAAATGTAACGAAATAAGATATCAACAAGCAGAAATGCCATTACAGTTTGTGATTTTAAGAATACAGCAAATATATATTTTTAATTTTGACGTATTGATAGACAACAAAAAGTTCATTCATCCGGGATCATGGCGCATGCATCTGTGTCGAAATATCGAATACTCAAAAATAATAAACATTTTTTTACACAACATTATAAGAACCCTTTAATAATTAGTCTAATAATAAGTATCCTATGTTTACTGTAAGTATTTTACGAAGGTAAATATTTACTTTCTTGTTATTCTTCGTGGACGTTTTCCCAATAAATTTTCTGAAATCTCCACAAGTCATAATATTCAGAAACGTATGTAAAATTTTGAGTGAATGAAAAGTTTTCAATAAAGAATACTTTTATTACAAAACCACTGTAAGTAATACCACTGTGGTTAACTATACGAATGACCGAAACTGTAGTTACGAACACAATCTACTGTTAAAGTGGTTGCATCGGAAACCATTTTCATCGAGATACGAAATTGACTGGGCGGCATACAAATAAATTACGTTCATCAACAACGACAGAACGAATGCCTTTCGCAATAAGCATTTTGTTTCGCCTCTGTCATGTTAATGGAAATCTCATGGTGATTAAAATCTACTTAAGTTTAATCTCATTTCGGAATTGGCCTTTTTCAGTAATAAGAGAGGTTGAATTTTATCTTTAGAGCTTTAAATTTTCACGGGCATCTCGGGCGACAGACGAAAGTGTTTAAATCTTTGTTTATTCAGATCTTCAGTTTAGATTATTGTTATCAACTCTTTAGTGAATCTCTATCATATTTGATATTCAAATTGGTGTACTTAAATTGATTTTAAGTCTCTAATACAATGGCATTATATTTTTATTATTATTGTATTGATTCGGTCAAGTCAACAAAATTAACAAAGGATTAACTTCTTTTTCACTAATTGTTAAGTTCTTAGAAAGTAGGTTCTATAGCTTTACTCATTTGCTATAACTGTACTTTATCCCCCTTATTCATAAAAACTATTTAAGCATAATTTTGTTAATCTTTGTTTTGTCTCTTTTTCTCAAATTCACAAATATTTAACTAAATAATGCTTAAATAGTTTTTATGAATAAGGGGGTATGTGATTAAATAGGATGTTTCAGCATACTTGAGTCAACTTTGTCATTATAACATTATAGTGAACAAGACACTTATTTGAACGTGTATGTTATCTTGTACTGTACAGTCGTGTAAACAGTGCCCAATTAATACAATCTTACCAGCACTTGTCATATTGCCTGTATGATCTGCATATTTGAGTCCACTGTGCCTAAACTTTTGCATCTGATTTGCACCATTTGATCATATTGCATGCCAAGTTACTTCATAACGTATGTAAAGGTTACATAAGTATAGAATATATCTAGAACCAAACAAATAGATCACGAGGCTTTCTTTACGCGTGTGTTAAACCGTTTAAGCAGGCTTTGGTACAAACAGCAGCATTATCTCGAGACAAGAGTAATCTAAGAAAACTTGTCACAAAAATTAGTAGGCATAGATTTACAAAATAATACATTCATCATCAGCTCAGGATGGATAGGGAGACCGGGCCATAAACCACCACGCGGGCCCAGTGCGGATTGGTGGTTGTTAACGACTGCTAATGCAGCCGGGGCCGGGTGCCCTCCGAAGCACGGAGGAGCTCGGGATGATAAATTTTTGGTCACCCATACGATGACCGGCCTTTGCGAAAGTTGCTTAACCTCAGCACTCGCAGACCGGGCGCGTTAACCACTACGCCACCGAGCTCCTCCAATAATACATAATATACATCAATCAACAATAAACGTTCACAATACTTATCACAAAAATTATAGGTATACACAGCATTTGCCATAATGTTGTTACTGTCGTAATATAAATTAACAATAGTTATAGAAAAAAGTTAGGAAAGTATAGAATGTATTAGGAATTTAAAAAATAATAATTCTCTCATCTGTTTTCCGAGTTCAGAGTAAGTTACTGATATGATTCTTGTTTTTTTTTATATTTTTTGGGGAAGCACTGGGCTCGCTCACTTGAAAAGTGATGATAAGGCCGAAGGGGGAAGCGTACTTCACCCGGAATCCTCAACTTCTGAGGCACTGGTTATCATATCTCTAGCTGCCGGAACACAACAATGCTACAAACATTGATGATGAACGACATATTTAGACAAGATGGTGGTAGCTAGCCAGGCGGACAAACAAGCCCTACCACCAACCAAACCGATATGTACCCTCCGCTGGGAATTAGGAACCGGGACCTCTGGGTCCACACCGAAAGTCTTAACTAGACCACAGAGACGGTTATAATTGATTGATTATTTATAGTTATTGTAAATATCAATATTGGGTATGTATTATAATTTTTATTTCATTATACGAGATCCCCGTGTGGTGCCGGGGGTAAAGAATAGCACCACCCCATCTCTTCCCGTGGGTGTTGTAGAAGGCGACTATGGGACCATTCCAGAGGATGGGCAGCAGCGTCTCTCTGTGATTATTCTCACCTTACTGCGATCGCCAACCCGCCTGCCAAGCGTGGCGATTATGGCAAATTCCCCTCAAAATTACATATCCTTGATGGAGGTCTTTGTCCAGCAGTGGACGTCTTTTTGTCTGAGATGATGATGATGATGATGATACGGGATACTTTTTTATTTGAAATTTAAATATTACAAACATGCACCTGTTCACTTTCCAAAGGACCATCATATAGAAGTGTACAGATTTCGGGCACGCTATTAAACTTTCAGTTTGTTTTGTCGAGTTTTATTTGTTACGTCATGAAATAAAGGATTCTAATTAAAATTTTAATTGTTACCCAAAAGTTTTGTTCGTAATTATTTTCGGTAACAATTAATATTTTAGAGACCTCAAAATTTGAATGCGATACAGTGTTGTTGAAGTATTGGGAGAACAACTTTCATGGAATACTCTAGGAAATCCGAGATCTTTTCCCTTCAGTAAACAGCTGTTGCTGATTTTGTTTATAATTAGTTACTATTTACATATAGCACAAACAGCATACAATATGCAAGTATCGATACTATTTAATTTAAATACTATCGATGTAGATCGGGTTCGATTCCCAGCGGGGGGTACATGTTTGTGTACTCGGTTTGGTTGGTGGTAGGGCTTGTTTGTCCGCCTGGCTAGCTACCACCATCTTATCTAAATATGGAACATCAATGTTTGTAGCATTGTTGTGTTCCGGCAGCTAGAGATAAGATAGCCAGTGCCTCACTAGTTGAGGATCCCGGGTGAAGTGCGCTTCCATCATTGGCCTTATCATCACTTAACATCAGGTTATATCAAGGCACTGTGCTTACCCGTAAATATAAAAAAAATGGTTTTTATTCTATAATACCAAATTTATCGATAATAACCACCAACGACTTTTTAAACCAATTATCGGTACTGTCGTTATTATTGTACCTACTATCGATATTCGAGATAAATGGCAATATATGCTGATATGATATTAGATTGGCTCGTACCAATAAAATTTGCTTTGAGAAGTAAAGTAAGTTGATTTACTTATATGAATTTCATATTGAAACTACAATTATATTAATTGTATTGGGAATTGGGATTCAAGATCGATATTGTTACTGTATTTTAAGGTCGAAAATCTTGTTTCAATTCAAGTAACCTAATTTTTGTTGTTCTGTTTTCTGTTTCTCTGGTAACATTATTATTTTGATATTGCAAAATTTGGATTAAATTTATAGTTATTAAAAAACATAAGCAGCTAACTATATGTTGTTCAGTAATTTCATTCACTAACTTTCCTGTAATAATATTTTTTAAAGGATCATAGTTTGATTAATTTTTGTGTTTAATTAATAAGTACAGTTTAAATATCCCGGACATATTAATAAGTTATATTTTATTTTATTCTAACATATTGTTATGTCTTGCCTCATTAAGATATGAAAATTTGAACTAAACTTCGTTGTTGCGGAGGCATGTTAATCCGTTGCTATACAATAACGGCAGACGTTAACAACCTGCGAACTCATATTGAGCAAACGTCGTCGTGGGTTATAAGCTTGCTCTAATATCCTATATGTTCTTGTGGAAAATTGGTCTTTTTTATGTTAGGGAAAATTATATACCGAGTATCACCACGGAGAGGCGTGTCATCCCCATCCCCTCACTTGCCACCAAGGTGATCCGAAAGTCAAAGCCAACTAGTGGGACGTTTATAAGCTGATGATAATACAACTTCAGTTGTCATCTCTCTTTCAGTTAATAAGGTAACAACTTTGTGCGCGACCCTCCTGCTGAACAAATTGGTCCTTAGTAAACACTAATCAGAAGGTCGAAATTTGTGTAAAGTAATTTGTGTTATTCGTCACGAGGTTAGATGAAATGCGGCATGAAAAACATTAAAAAATAAAGCTGTGATCTAAGGTGTATATTATTATTATAATTTGACGCAAATTTTGTTGCGAACAAATTTGAAAAACAAGAATTGTAAAAATTACCACGAGCGGGATTTGAAACCACACCTATGACATGCCAGGTCAGGTAGTCTCTACTCGGGCACTTAATTTTCAAGCTGTAATCTTAATTACTTTATATATTCCATTGTTCGGAAGCTAAGCCCAGCAGTGGGTTGTTGATTCGATTTTTTCTTATGAAAGTCTGAGGCGCATATACGCAGTCCTACTTTTTACTTTACTTTTAAAGTGAAAGTAATATAAGTAGTTTTGTCATGTTACTGGTGTATTTTGAAAGAGCTCATTGCTTATCCTACTATCAAAGTAGTTGCGCAATAATGTGCATGTCCTTGGCTGGGTGACCCAAATTAATTAACTAAAGCTACCCCGTTCTCGGCTGGCTAGACTGTTGGCCGCTTGTTATAATAAATTTCATTCGTAAACACCCACAAACCTTAGTTGGGCCAGGAATTCGGTCCAATCTGGACTGTGTGCTATCCTCGTTCGGTACAGCTCAAGTATCTCCACTCAATCCATGCTTTTTACAGTGCTGCCCTTGAGCATGACGTTACTTTTGAAGATCAGAGAAGTCATGACCTAAATGCAAAGCGAGATGCAGGCAAAAATATTGAGGGTGGGAAGGAAAAACAAATGAAACGCCACTTTGGTCGAAAATGACTTTTATATACAGTTCGATAGAGTTTTGGATTCTCTATCGATCTGTCGTAGGTTAGAAGCCAATCGGAAGTTATATTATAAAAATATTGTAAGTGCCTCTTAAGTTGTTGACCAATCTTATTTTTATACGAAAATGGCACATCATGCAATTTACCCTTCCTGATTAATTTTTAATTTGGCCTTTTAATACATTTTCCCTAATAAGTTATGTCTAGACGTGTCGTAACACGCTTTGTTCCTCGAAAGTAAAGTACAAGTCGTGGCGTTTCAGTTGTTATTCCCATCCTGTAAGTATAAATAAACAGGTCGTATCGGTTACTTTTACGGGCATAAATAGTTTTAGCAGTAGCAAATATTTTGTTTTTCTTTTCTTGACTTTTAACAAAGTTGGCGTTTAATAGGTTTTTTTTTAAAACGTTACTCCATTACAGTGTGTTAAAACGTGTGTTAAAACGTTACTCCATTACAAGTTAGGAATATAATACTTTCGTCGCATCAAACCTCCTCCTCCCCGCCTTCTATTAAGATAAAATGGTTGTGTGCCTGTGATAACTTCATTCCGGTAAATAAGTTTTCTGAATTTTTGTTTTTTTTAAAAAATATTTTTTTCATGACGATTAAAGGTTTTGTTATAATTAACTTGTATAATAATTATTTGTTTTGTTAACTTTATTAAATCCCTATCCTAAAAATGCATAACATTTAAACTTCATAACCGCATATGGTCAATAACTTATTTGTAACAATCTAAAAAAATAACAGGCATCGTACATAAAAGTTTCTTCTATATTGTTTTTATTTTCATCGACGTGTTATGCAGCATTTTTCCTTTTATATTTTTAATTTGATTTGGTATTTAAAATATTTTTCCCCTCGAATGTTTATGGAGATTTGGTGAATGAATTAATTTACCCTTTTAAGTTTTTTTTCTCGATGGCCTATGAAGTGTTTTTCCCTGCTCACTCAAAATGTAATTTCAATGAAACGCCACTTTTTTTCTTTAATTATTGACTTTAATTAATTTAAATTAAATACATACTATAAAGCACAAAAAACTTTATCTGCTTACAAAATTTCAAAAAAATCCATTAATTATTAAAAAAGTTATAAACGTTTGTCTAAAAATTTAAACTTTAAACAGCTCTGCTGAACAATTGGCCAAATGGCGTTACATTTGTTTTACCTTTCCACCGGGCGTCGATATGTCACCGTGAATAAATGTACATACTAATATACTTTTTTTAGCGATAGAAATTCGCAAACGAGCTTTCGAGTCACCTGATGTGACATTTGCAGCACACGGGGAGCTGTCTATGCGTTACCAAAGTTGAAAGCCCTATTTACACGGTTCTTGAATGTCTCATGTTATAGCGCACGAGTAAATCCTTTAAAGGGAGCAACTTCTGCTAGTCCTTCAATTAAGTCGGCCGAATTACCGAACAAATGTTCAAGCAAAATACCTCATACGTACTGATTGACAAACACCAGAATCTTAGATACAAACTTAAGTAGGTGCTGACCAAGGCTAGGAACTGGTCTGAATCTAGAAATGACTCACTTAAAGGTTGATGATGATACGCAAATTTTCATGATTAGTTTTATAGTAACAACTAAAGATAAGGTATAGTTAGCGCCAATTTATGCATTTTGGAACTAGTCCTGGCTACCATCTTCGGATTGCAGTCTTAAAAAATGTCAAAGGCTCATTAAGTGTCAGTTTTATAGGAACAACTACAAAAAAGTCGTTGGCGCCACTGTTACCACTGTACCGTCATGTATTTTTTTGGAACTAATCCTGGCTGCCATCTTAGGATTGCAGTCTTAAAAACAAGCACTGTCAGAGGCCTGAAAGAGCGGTCCTAAAGAATCCAGTTTTATCTTGTAGTTAGGATCCACAAAAAGCATAGGAATAATTTAAAAAAAATATTACATTAGTTGTATATGTCCCACTCCTGGACAAAGGCCTCACCACACTTTTTTCTAATCTTTCAACCTCCTGAAACCGCATTACAGTTTCTCATGTACATCAAGGTCGTCCCGGCATCTTAGTCTCAACCTACCGAGAATATGTAATAGTAATAAAAATGCAATAATTACCAGTTGCTGTATGTAGACAGCACAATGCTAGAGACACGAAGTAGAGACCGCCCCACTGCATATTAGAGGGAACATCACAGCTGACGCATTATCCCCTTCACCTGTTAAACATTTCAACAAGTTATTATCTCTTGTAAAGAGCACAGCAAACTTTGATTGGTTGCCCTCATGAATATTTTAGACTCAATTAATTGGTTTGTATACGTTCGTGAATGAAATATGATTCCGGTTAGACGGTAATGGAGTAGATATGGGAGTTGGTATCATTTTGTCGAGGACTCATACGTATGAAGCCGGTACTGTAATGTAATTATTTTAGCCATTTCTCGTTTAGTCTTACTCGTATTTATATCACCAAACGCCCGTGTGATACCAAAGTACCAAACCCTTTCTTGTAATTATGGTAAAATATGGTGTAAATTATACAAATAACTAAATTCTTTGGATTTTGGTCAGTATAGTAACAGTAAGGCCAATGATGGAAACATATAACTATATAGCACTTGGAATAACCACAATTGAGGAATTGGCTATGCTATCTCTTTATTGACTATGTTCAAATATAATAATACTTCCAACATTTTTGTAATAGCGTCAGATTTTTTATCGAATAGTCTAAGATAACCAGGCATATTAAGAGAAAAATTATATTTAATAACGTCGCAAATGTACCCTCCCCCGTTTTACATATTTTCTTAACAATTGTATGTATACAAATTGTATTTCTATATTTAAACAATAAACTATTTCTATTGTATTGTATTGTATACTTAGTTTTCATTTTAGGACAAGTAGTTTATATTTTTCATATTACCCGGTGTTCACATACTCGTTTATGTAAGGCAAATGCTTTATACGTAGGCATAGTAAGCGATGAAACTAGCCTAACTAACTTAGGAAAACTTTGATCAAACATTAATGGCTGAATGTTAGGTACCCGATGGAAACTTATAATTTTACGGACAACCGATACGTATGCGGTGGTATAATTGGCCATTAGTGTTCCTTTACTCTATGACCTTTAGTTAAGAACTTTTTCACATTAGATAATATACACGACGCTAAAAATTCGTCTAGCAAAGCAACTTATAACAATATATTTTTTTGTCAACTAACAAATTTAATATGACAAGGTCCAAAAGCGGTCCTTGTTTTCTTTTGACACCGTGAATTTTTTTTGGCTACAATAATAGAGATTTCAGAAAATGCGAATATCCCAACACCGTTTATAGTTTATTACTGGTAGCATATTATGAATGAATGAATAAAAGTTTATTTGGCACAAATATACGACAACGTACAACAACACCTTAAAAAAAGACAAATTGGTCCCCCCTCAGCTTACTAATAACCCTTAATTCTTATCTAATAATACTAAAACGTAAGTGGGAGCTCAGGAACTTTGTTAACACATTGATAACTATTTCAAGCGTTTCTAATTGGTGGGTCTGAGTATGAATAATAAATGGTTCCGTTAGTTCAAGCGTTAACGCTGCGGTTTGTGGAACTTTACCAGTATATATTAATGCGTTTCTACTTGTGTGTAATTTACAATGTCATGTCTATTTTAGTTAAGGGTCTATTTCACCGTTTCCTGGTTATTCCGCCTCTGTGTATGTGGTTAGACCACAGGTTCCAGACACCGGTTTTTATCTTACTCTGTTGCCATAACCACCGAAGAAAGAGAGGCCATAACTAAGAGATCTCTGCACCCTATGGTTGACTGGTAGAGAATGCCTCAGGTATTGAGTCTTGTTTCATAAGTTTAAAATAAATAAATATTGAGATAAATTATTCGGAGAGGACCGTTTTCACAAGGCAATACATAATATAAACATTTTTTTTCAGGAAACGGATTTTATTATTTTTTCGTCAACGTTATAGACATATCAAGGGAATTTTTAATTAATATGACGGTAATGTAACTTTCCCATCGCTAATGATTATAAAAAAAAAGAATCAAGTAAAATTATATCCAAAAATTAAAACGCAAAATGTTAAGTTTTCTCAATTTTGATACATCTACTGATGATGTCTCGTTTTGAAGAAAACCCCATACATTTACTTAATTATAAGGCTCATTATATCACAGGTTCGTCGTCATCATAGGTACGTCGAATATTATCATCTTTAGCACCACCACACATCGTCATGAAACATCTGATCGGAATCATCAGGAATGTCGCAAAACTTGAGCAGACTTTCGACGTCAGCTTTTTTTCGAAGAAATCATGTTTGTTTTAGGCAACTGGACACATTCAAACTCTGAAAACGACTTGACTTTTTTTATTTTATTTCAATAGTCACCTGCGCACCAGAATACACATCTTGAACACTAACCTCAACATTATTTGTAGCCAGAGATCCGACTACAGTGAAGTGGATAATCCTAGCTTCAGATATTTTAAATGGCAGTTTTGCGTTTGCTTTCATATTATAAGTAAACCAATCCTCACCCCATTGATTAATATGAAGCTTTTCTAAAATTTTGTAGTATTGTTTCAGTGAAATAATAATTTCATGACGACGGTAATCTTTCTCAACTCGTCCAAATACCCTATCAGGGAGCATGCAGCTATGTCCTTGAATAGGAAAAAAATGCCTTATTTTATTAAACACGTTAGCTTAAACACCACCCAACATAGTTAGCATGATGACATTTTTATTTTGGCTGCTACAGAAATCCAAATACAGTTCAAGCTTCAAATCTTTAGTACCATAGAAAGTCCACGGACTAGGGAAAAACTTGATTTCGTAATAAAGTGTTCGTTAATCCAAGACCTAAAGCTGAAACTAAACCCCGTACCAAAGTTAGTCCACGTCTTGTAATAAGACGGTTAGACATTTTTGATTTTGCCTAGATTTCCTACTTCGGTCAACTTGTACAACCGGAGAGTTAAATTCCCCATCACCCATGTCTTTTTACAAAAATGTGTGCTTTCTTCACTACGTAATCAATGACACAATTTTTTAAATAAATGATCGTTACACAAATATGCACAAAGGTAGAAAAGGACAGAAACAGTTTTATGCCATTTGATGTATCATCTTGAGAAAACACGTCTTTCGTAGATTTATTTTTTCATATTTTTATTAATATATGTAAATAATAACACAACATTACAGTATGACACCAATACGCTATGCTATACAAAAAAATCAAGAAATGTAGTTATTACTAAGTTGTAACTACTACAATAGAAACAACAGCAAAAGAAAAGGTTAAAAAATCGACGTATCACTATGGAAAAACTGAGCAATTAGACAATAGTATTAAAATGGTTTTTGTATAGTTTACAGAAAATTCGTTAACACCAACGTGATTAGCGCTAGAAAAGTTGTATGAAACAGACAAAAAAAGAATTATAAAAAAATGTTTGATGTATCGCTTTGCGAAAACGCTCCCCGATTAAGAAGAGAAATTCTCTTTACCTTCGGCCTTATCGTTAGTCAATAATTATGTACCATCAAATGACATGGTAGCCAAGGTTAAAATTTAGGAACACAAATCACACTTTGTTCATTTTTTATTATTAATGGTTACTTTAATTACCGCTGCTACGCATGAGCCTTCATAAGCCACCACTCGCCATTTACCATAATATGCGGATTGGTGGTTGTTAACGACTGCTAATGATGCTAATGACTGCTAATGAGCCGGTACCAACAACTTTAAGTGCCTTCCGAAGCACGGAGGAGCTAGAGATATAAAATTTTTGACCGCCCATCCGATGACCAGCCTTTGCGAAAGTTGTATAAATTGTTGTTGTTGTTGTGGGTACACTTTACATTAATTGTAACGATGAATTGATTTCAATGACGGAAACCTTCGTCTAGCAGTAGAACAGTACGTAGACTATTTAGTTACTCTAATAATTATAATATAATTATACGTCACGATAAAGGATTAAATTAATATGAATGAATATTGTATGCATGTTTTAGTTATTTTGACGATAATCCATGGGCAAATAATGTTAAGTGATTAATTTGCAAACAAGAAAAGTAACATCTATAGAAAAGGCTATTTCTAACAAAAGGATGATCGTCTTCATCCGTCGGGCTGGAAGAACATTTACCTACAGGGATCAAAGCATGAATTTGGGACGGACATCTTTCCTTTATTAAGAAGATACTCGTAGCTTGCTTCATTTTTATTCCTACTCCAACATACAAGTTGTTATTTAAAGTAATGTTTCTTTTCCCTTAATAGCTTCGAACGTTTTAGCCACATTAGTATCCGATATAGATCTTGTAGTAAAATTTACTAGGACATAATTATTAACTTTAATTTGGCCATTTTTATTTAAATATTTCTATTGTGACGTCACATTAAAATAAACAAGTCCCTGCCCTAGTGTACCTCCTCTTTAGTAAAATCACTGCTGCTTACTTATTCTTTCAAATCAAGTAATGAATCGAGCAGGCGCTTGTCAGCTTTGTTGTTATGACACGGATCTAAAGTATTCAACGACTTTCGTTGCAAACTGTGCTAGATTTTAATTTTTTCGAGAATTTATATTGTGCCGTTTAATCAGTTTTTGGTATAAAAAAATCGTGTACACGCGATTTAATCTGTAATAGCTGCGAACTTTTGACGACCTCCTTGTAAATGATTGAATTTTATCTAAAATTGCATCACATCCGGTGCGTGATAATCGTTGTTCCAAAATGGGGTTCTGGGAAAGACGGTGAGCGTCGTCGTTGCTCCGAAGTTTTTATATTACGTTTGGAGAGTTAAAATGAAATGTCGGGCTGCCAACCTAAAGGCGAAAATACACAAAGATAATTAAAGACTAAATTACTACTGACTGGTATTGAATGTTTACATTCCCTTTTTTATTAAACTCGAATAAGCTTTATGTAATTGTTTTTTGTTTTTAAATTTAAGGCAATCTTTTAGTATCGTGAATTTCGTAACTTTTAAAGATTTATGTTACTCTCTTTAGCCTAAGGCAGCTTATACATAATCTTTAGAAAAAAGTACTATGTTCGAGGAAAATCTATAATGGCTGATATTACATATATAAAAGACGGGTCTAGGGGTCACACAAATGGGAATGGTCCTTTGATATGACAACCCACACGAAACTCAATATAACCTCAACATAGAAAGAGTTCAAGGAAAATTTGGGAGGTATGTATCTTTGTAAAAATACTGTAGCGCTTTTATCCTTATTTGTTTGCTTTGCGGTTTTTTTTGAGAGATTTTGCTGATTGCCTCAGACGACAATTTTAGCTTCAACGGTCTTTTTTAGGGGCGACGATAAACTTAAAAGGTTCCTCAAGCCGTGTGAAACGAAGCGCCTTCAGAGGTTTTCTAGAGGTAACGGCATCACACACTAGTGCGTGTCCACGTGTCCTACTAGATTCTCCGAGTGGCGCGGATCTGATCGGCTCCATTGCAGTGCTCACTCAAACCACGCACTGGAGATCTGTGTTGTAGGAATGTTCTTGCGGTTGTGAAAACGAGACGCATGTAGCGGGCGTATATATACACGTGTCTCGTTTTCACAACTGCATTAACAATGTAGTAGGTAGGTAATATGTTCATGATTAGTTTATGTTTCTCAAAATACTTAAAAATAATGACATGCCTTAGTAGTACTTTAATATAGTTGAGTGGTAAATTGGAAAGGTTAAATGATTTGTGAAATGATTTAAAAATGTTTATGTTAAGTTTTGGAATGTTACTTTGATTATTATTTTTTGTAAAGTGTAAATTTTTATAAAATGTTAATTTTTGTGCATGCTGTGATTACCTATAAATTTAAGAACAGTAAGTAAACAACCCTAATATAAATATTAAATTGTAATGTTGTATCCTATGTTGATGATCCATTAAATAAATAAATAAACAAATAAATTAGGTTTTAGGTCATATATTTTTTGTACTAGTTCAATAACAAATAAATAAGAAATCTTTGGATTTTTTATAAAAAGGCTTTAAATTTAATACTTTTTATAATTTAAGATCTGACTTTAGTTGACTTTCTGTGTGCTTTGTATATGCTGTAAGTGTAGTAAGCATCTAAAATTAAATTAACTAAATAAATTAAACACAAGACATTAGTGCCTTTAAACGTTATTGTTCAATACAAACACAAAACACTTTTTATGACTTAAAGAAAGCTTGGCTCACAGAATTTTGAAATAATCTTTAATCAAAATATCAAGACAGCTCCATTTAGTATTTATTTTTCTTCAGAAGGAATAAGCCTATCGAATCGTGACGCAATCGCGTATCATTATCGAATAGTATCTCACCGAAATAACGATTATTCTCAAGAATTTATTGAGTAATAAAAAACTGGCTGAAATAACGATATTACCTACATAATTAAAAAATCTGTTTTTCTGTAACGGAAAAGAAAACCTTTTCATATAATTTTATTCGTTTATTCATTGATTAAAAAGGTTGAACGTTACGTTAAAAGTTAAAATATTCCTTGTTTTCTATTTTCGGTTTTTGTATGTGTAAGGTACATACTATTACTTACTTACTTTGACTCTTTGATAGCTAAACAGTTTCTATAAACTGTCTCTAGCTTAACATACTATAGATATTTTGACACTTTTTTTGTATTAATTGTGTCACAATTGTATCTGTAGTAAGTTTATTATATTTATCTGAAAAAGGTTGTTATTACTACGCTAACACATTTTTATAGTCATGGAAACACAATGTATCTCACAAATAATACATATATTGTATTGAATTTGATTGTTTAGTGCGATTGCCAAGTCAATCTATTTATTTAAAACATAAAAGATTTTTAATATTGAGAATTTGGTATTACATGTATCTCACAACTTTATACGGTAGAGAACTGAGTTGCGAGACTTGGTTTTTTTACAAGTTTGTTTTTGATGGTATCTCATTTTTGTAGATAGTCCAACTTTTGTTCCTACACCTATTATTCCATTATAATTATACATAAACAGGTACACTGATTTATTTACTGCAAATGTAACTTTGTAATCCTATACATTTATATAGGATTATAAAGTTATTTATGCAGTTGGTGTATATAGAAAACTGGATAGAAATAGCAAAATATTTTAGTTTTTCCTTGATTTATACACTAAACACTCATTGTATTCTAAATTTAAAGCTTTTATGTCTGCTAGAAGTGCCTTAGAGTTTTGATGATCGGTCAGTCAGTCAGTGACAAAAATAAGAAACTTTGACTAGTTATAATTCTTAAACTACTGGTTCAAATTAAATGAAATTTGAAATATACTGTGTTTATACAATGTCTGCTTGGTTACTGAAAATTCAGGCTTCTGGTTTCATCTACAACGAAGTTATAGGAGGTCGAAAATGGCCTGAACTGTTTCGAGAAAGGTTGGTACGGCCGTGCCGCTTTTTTGCTTAACTTGGCGGGGGCACTACCGTGCCCCAAGATACGCTTGTCATTACAGATACCAGTATTTGTCTCTTTCTACTCGAGCATCTATCCGTTCGTCTACCACACTTCAAATAGTCGATTGATAGATCACAGGAACTGACAGTTATGAATAACATAACTCCATCACAATGAACAGTTCATCTCATAATAAGTCGTGAGTGAATTCAAAAATATACATTAAGCTAAACGAGATCTCCATCTAATTAGACAACTTGGGATAGAAGTCACAACTCCGTCGACACACGTTTGTCTTAGTGACGCGCGCGGAATGACAATGTATCATTGTGGGATACAGGGCACCGGCTATGTTTATAAAGTGACATCGAGCCATTTTGTTTTGTATTTGCCATACTAAATATATTATATTTTTTGGGTAAGCACTTGGCTTTCAACTCACCTGATGTTAAGTGATGATAAGGCCGAAGGTGGAGCACTGGCTATCTTATCTCTAGCTGCTGAACACAACAATGCTACAAACATTGATGTCATGGCGACATATTTAGATAAGATGGTGGTAACTAACCAGGCGGGCAAACAAGCCCTACCACCAACCAATCCAAGTACACAAACATGTAAAACCTTACGCTGGGAATCAAATCCGAGACCTTTGAGGCTAAACCGGTGGTCTTAACCACTAGACCACAGAGGCGATTAAAACATATATACGAGTACATAACTCTAAAGTAAATTTGGACGTGAAATGAGGTCTAGCTCAAGTGCGTGCCACGGTAATACTTCTATTGGGTGAGGCCTATTTCCAACAGTGCGCTGCGATAAATTTATGATAATAATGATACAATCTGGTTTTTTTTTTGTATGCATGGCAAATGTATTCTCTCTACCCGATGTAAAATGGAAATGGAGTCCAGACGCGAAGGCAGCGTGAAAACAACGCAGCATCAGGCACCTTTACCAAGGTGCCACCACCACAAGGTGCCTCAAAAGTGTAAAATTTTGACTTGTTGCCAAAATCTTCGTTTATCATCAGGTAAGATCGCGTATGGAAATCGCGTATGCCCATATGGAATAAAAAAAAACAACAACATACCTAATCAAAGAGAAAAATCAACTAACAAGTTCATTGAACTAGCGGCTATCGCGTTCGATTGCGATCTTGCAAGTTAAGCAACTTTCACATTGCTGTGTCACTGGATGGGTGAGCAAAGTAAATATAATATATATCTCAAGTCCAAGCCTCCTTGTTTCGAAAGTTACGTTCAAACTTTAGTCCCAGTTGTTAACGTAAAATAACAGTTCTTGAAACCCAACCACCTGCAATGGGACCCCCATTTTCCCCATGTTCATTTGGATAAGCCTGACCCTAGCAATGAGACTTAAGAAGTCTGATGATGATGATAAACCCGCCCAATACACACCACAGCGCAAACCAGTAGAAATGCAATTTCTAGTAATACTATTGCCTCAAATAACTCAATTTTCCAAAGAAAACAAAGCAATTTATATTCATAAGACGTAAATGCCCCATTTAGTCTTAACTGCACACGATTTAAGCGTGATTTAAGCAATCATGAAAAATACATACAACCCATCCGCTGCGAAATTGTTACTCGACCTCTAAAATCCCTTCTGGGGCAGCTTACAAAAACCCCAAAGCAAAGGTCTGTTACAGTAAACACTCTCAGCACGTTAATTTCCCAAGTAAATATGTTTAACTTATCGAAACAATGCTAAGAAGTTGAGCGCCTTCATAAAATAGCCCTTTATATCGTCCTAACGTTCTCAACATTAAAATGTTTACAAAACATTAAGAGCCACTGTATTTCATTTACTTAATCAGATTGATACTAATATGTTGTTTGCACATTACTTGACAACTTTTGCATTTTATATGACACATCACTATTTCAGTAGTCTATTACTACAGCACTACTAATGTCATGTCATAAAGCAGTTAAATAATATAATTACTTGTTTGCAATTATTCTGTATTTTATTATCGTTTTTATCGAACAAATGTAGGGTAGATAGAAAGACTCGAGCAGATCGCATATCAATCCAACCCGGTTTTTCTTGTGTTTCGTCGCCCTGCAAAGATTATGTACACATAATAATCGTATCTTGAAAACGACGCGTGTTCTATCGTAGTTATCGAACTACGATAGAACACGCGTCGTTTCGTGATCAGCTTCTTATATCCTCGTTTTAGTGACATTTAGTTACTTGTGTTTATCAACCTATTGTGTCTATACGCGTATTAGTATTTAATTCGTCATCAGCTCATTTTATGTCCCCACTGCTGGGGCACGAGCCTTCCCTATGGATGGATAGGGAGAATGGGCCATAAACCACCACGCGGTCCCAGTGCGGATTGGCGGTTGTTAACGACGGCTAATGCAGCCGGGACCAACGGCTTTACGTGCCTTCCGAAGCACGGAGGAGCACGTGATGATACATTTTTGGTCACCCATCCGATGACTGGCCTTAGCGAAAGTTGCTTAACCTCAGCACTCACAGACCGGGCGCGTTAACCACTGCGCCATCGAGCTCCTCCGAGTATTTAATTATATTCGTATTATTATTTAATTTCGACTCTTTCGTGCGGCTTTGATTGGACTTATCTGATGATGGTGCTGCATGGCTGATGATGGCTGAATTGATCGAGCTGATGCTTGAGAGCTCCCGTCGCAAAGTCTAATGAACGTGAATAAAGGTTGGTGACATTGATATTGCAATCCATATGTAGATCTTTCTATTTTTTGTCCGACTTTTCTATCTTTCTTTCTATTATTATTGTCATCAGTTTATTTTGAGGAGCTCGAGTTGCCGGTTTGCGATTGCTGAGGTTAAGAAACTTTGATCAGAGTGTACTTTCTCAAAGGCCGGTTATCGGTTGGGTGACCAAAACGTTATTATTTCGAGCTCCTCCGAGCTTCGGAAGGCACGTAAAGCCACGTCAAAATTCAAAATTCAAAATTCAAAATAATTTATTCATTTTAGGCTACAAGTAGCTCTTATGAATGTCACTATGCCATCGGTTCGTAAGTCTACTCTGAGCGGGAGATTTTGTACTGAGAAGAACTGGCAAGAAACTCAGCAAGTGTCCAGCTCTTTTCTCCCTTGCAGTGTCAAAAATATTGGAAAATGTCCTATCATAGCAGTACACTTTCCATTACAAATAAACACAAAAAATATAGAAGACGACCACAACATGTAAAAATAAAAAATATTGTTTTCTAAAGTTTACGCGAACACTACACATTGAAATGAAACAACTTTTACGGATCTACACGCGTTTATTTTACACATTACTTTTTAATGTTTATCCTGACGTTTCGAACTCTTTGCAGGGCCCGTGGTCACAGGGAGACTGAGGTGTTGGTCATCTCATAATTAGTTAGTAGCTTGTATACCCTCATTTAAATTTAATCAGGTGCGTTCCGTTTTACGCAGAAAGAGCTTACAGTAACTTCGCATACTGCAGACTTACTTCGCAACTGAAATTAGATCTTGTACTAATAGCACAACACTGTAGAATAAAATAGACCAAGCCAAGTTTCTTGTGGCTTAGTTATTAAATTTTAAATGTTACCAAGAGTAACCTCGATATAATTTTTTTAACTGCCGCTGTTGTCATGTGGTTAAGACCACCGGTCTCAGGCCCAGAGGTCCCGGGTTCGATTCCCAGCGGGGGTTACATGTTTGTGTACTCAGTTTGGTTGGTGGTAGGGCTTGTTTGTCCGCCTGGCTAGCTACCACCATCTTGTCTAAATATGTCGCCATAACATCAATGTTTTAAGCATTGTTGTGTTTCGGCTAGAGATAAGATAGTCAGTGCCTTAGCAGATGAGATTTCCAGGTGAAGTACGCTTCTACTATTGGCCTTATCAGGTGAGATTAAAGCCAGTGTCTTACCCGTAAGATGTATATTAAAAAAAGTTTAATATTATAAATACTTTATCTTATCTTCAAGCCAGGTATGGTAGGTACTGTTCATTTTTTATTTCACCGAAGGGAATCGTTTGGTCTTAACCTTACTAGTTCCCAAGATAGTGGGTGACAAAAAGGCCGGAGATGCAATTAATCTCACCCTCATCTTCAAGTAGGAACTGTCGCATCACCAAACTGTCGAAACATAATGTATCTTTACAAAACAAATGAAACACCCAAAAATGTATGAATATACATTATAATTCAACCTTCTTGTGAATTATAAAGGCGTGAATTGTAATAATACAATAGAAAAACATACGACTGTTAAACATTAGGGAGCGGATGTTGAAGTTTCGACTTAATATTTACTCTGTATGCTGAATAAATAGGTACCAACACATAGGTTGTTTAAATTTCTTACGTAATATGAAGGAATGCGGGTCTTAATTGTATCTTGACGACTTTTATAAGGCGCTGGGGGGGAATTATGACGAAAACGGGATTAGGATAATTTGTATTGTCTCCTCCAAAAAAAATGTTAAATATTTCCCGTTATATTCCTTCTTCCGATAATGGGGCTGTTACTGAATATTGCTTTGTTTCTACTGTTGTAATTTTGTATCTCACATTACATTACACTAAAAAAAACACAAATGTTGAAAAAATTTCCACCAGCAGGATTTGAACCTGCACCCTTCTGACATTCCGGGTCAGGTGCTCTTCCAATTGAGCTATCGTGGTTCTAACCAGCCCGCCGAAATTATTCAACACTTTTTACTTTGAAAGCCAAAGGCGCCCTTACAATGTCAACAACTACCGTCACTAACATCATAATATTTTTTCAACATTTGTGTTTTTGTAATTTGTTCGCAGCAAAATTTGCGTTAAAAATTATTTGAACATTTTACATTACACTATTCAAAATCTGCAATACGTGTCGATTCGATATTTATGTTGTTTTATATCAAGATACTCCTATCTTATAAATATCGAATGTGATATTTCTATCACATCTATCTATTTTTATTAACATTATGATTCCACGCAATTATACAGACAGACCGCTATGAGCAAATACTTTAGTTCACCCCAGAAGTGCTTTGTCAGATACACAATATCTTACTTAACCTAACGCTTACGGGGGGCTTTGCTTTTTATTATTTTTACCTTTAGTACTATTTTCCTAAAATTAATTATTTCCAAAAACACAAATGTTGAAAAAATTTCCACGAGCAGGATTTGAACCTGCACCCTCAATTGGAAGAGCACCTGACCCGGAATGTCAGAAGGGTGCAGGTTCAAATCCTGCTCGTGGAAATTTTTTCAACATTTGTGTTTTTGTAATTGGTTCGCAACAAAATTTGCGTTTAAAAATTATTTGAACATTAATTATTTCCAACAAAATATTGTCACAAACCATTTTACACTGACTATAACAAGCTTACGGTATCAACTATCATATTTATTTCATTCATAATTAAACCAGAGTTTTTCACCGTGAAGAGTACCTAAAGCATAATTGGAGCACGTGCTAGCAATTTACTCGTGAGCAAGAGTTAAGTAGCCATCCTTATATTCAGTAGTCCCATTCTGTTAATTAGGTCTGCAATCGTACATACAACCACCACCTAATTTAACTAGTAATTATCTATATGTAGGTTATAATATATTATAGCTGTAGACAGTTTGAGAAACAATACCAATTTGGAATAGAGTTTCAGATCATTAACGTAACGTAATTTAACGTAACGTAATATTAACGTATTGTTACCAATTTTTAAATTGTTATGTTAAGGATTAATATCCTGTTATAATTAACTAAAATAAGAAACATTTAGCAAAGTTATTTAAATATGCATCGCTGTAATTTTGGTTTGTTCGCCTTTGCATAAATAATTATTATGATTTACCTATCAACTACTGCTTTAGGTATGTGGATGGCTAATCGCATAGATAAAAATATAAATCGTCTGCTTACTGATAAAATTTAATAATATTACATTTCGTTGAATTGAGATAATAAGGTTTGAAAGTTCAAGTCGATCTTTGACTATCGTTAAATTGAATTGTTGCGAAATTTTACATGCATACTAATAGATTAAATATTCTACTTTATCTGTGTTAATTTTATGCAACATCACTTGCGGAGAATTTATCAATAAATTAATATTATTGACCTAGGGCATACACTTATCTGGTTTTAGCTTTAATTGAAAAGAAGAGAAAAAACCTATATTTGCCACAAGGTCTTCATAGTTTGAATAAAAATGACAAGCTAATGATAAAGGTTAATAAATGAGTTTAAATTATTTTACCTTATCATAAAGACTACAAAGAAAAAAATTAAAGTGAATTAACACCTCTCACTTGTAGACACAATGCAGACGCATTGCTCGAATTCAGTGATAAATCGATTTACTTCTGTTCAACAGATTGATTATTGGTATTTCTTGCCTTTCACCATATTTTTATCTTACGTATCTTTGCGTTGAACGGTCTTAGCGTTTATTCGATTTTACCACTAGAGAGAGCGTCGAAAATTACATATAATTGCATTCATAACATTGATAATATAATAATATAATTATCATGTTTTACTAGTAACCAGACGAAATAGTAAAGTTAACAATTGCCACTTTACGATAAAGATCTGATTAAAACCTACGTACCTTTCGTATTAGAGATAACATTTTCATACCCAAGTGCTTGTTTCAAACGCTATTATTTTAGGCGGTTTTGTTTTGTCAAAATTAACATTACATTAAATTATTTTAACACTAACAAAGTAATTTTTTAATGTATAAATTGTTATAAAAATACACAATTCTTGTATATTAAATAAAAATGTAATCACTGATTTCATTAATTACTTAGCTCTGAACTGAAATTGTTATTTATTATTGTTAAAATAAAATGTTGAAGCTCAATCGTACAAGGTGCGACTTACTAACAAGTAAAAATATATTTGATAGCGCAGCTGTTCAATAAATTTCCGATTGTCTATCGGCGTCTTTTTAAAGATGCCATTATGAGCCCAAGATCAAAAATAAGAAAATTTCGTGTACTAAATACCGCCAAGTACCAGCCAGTTTTGTGATGACTATTCAATTATACTATGTAAGAATATTTGGTCACTGAACAGGTAGCATTAAAATTAGGAAGACTGTTTTCTTTAAGAACAAAATAGATTCTATCATCATCATCATCATCATCAGCTCATTTTATGTCCCCACAGCTGGGGCACGACCCTTCCCTATGGATGGATAGGGAGAACGGGCCATAGACCACCACGCGGGCCAGGGCGGATTGGTGGTTGTTAACGACTGCTAATGCAGCCGGGACCAACGGCTTTACGTGCCTTCCGAAGCACGGATGAGCTCGAGATGAAAAATTTTTGGTCACCCATCCGATGACCGGCCTTTGCAAAAGTTGTTTTACCTCAGCACTCGCAGACCGGGCGCGTTAACCACTGCGCCATCGAGCTCCTCAAATAGATTATATGTTATTGGTTAATAGAAAACCGTAGATATACTTACAAAAAAATACTTTTTAAACTGGGGTTATATTATATGTCCATAGAGTACATACATGTAATTTTATCTATGTTAGTTATAAGGAGTTAAGAAATACTCTTAAATAGAACCGTAAACCCTAGTATACCTACATAACCTACATACATACCTACATTTCAATATTTATAACCTTCGGTCCTTCGATCAATAACATCGAAACCTAAAACATTTTTTCAATTACCAAAATATATTATGATAGTTATTTTATAGCTGAACTTTTAGGGTAAGCACAGTGGCGCGTTAATTGAAATGGTAAAATTACTAATAGCTAAAGAAAACAGCATAATGTTCAAGCAACACACACATATATTGTATATTACAAAACCCTATTTAAAATCGAATCGTCTCATTGTGCCCGCTTGAGCTGTCGACATTTTAATAATGATTAACTTGTTAACAATACAGTTTTGACCCCAAGACAATGTATTAAATTTGCTCTCTGGGTCAATGCGGTGGGAAACATGGGTATGACAGCACACGAGGCTACCCATTGTGTCTTGTCTTTGAATAAGTAATTCGATTCGATTTGACATTACATCGATCTACGCGATAACCCACATCTTAGTTCAGGCACGGTCGATTTATCCATTGCCTCAAATTGTACTATAGTGTGTCTTTTGCATCCTTCGAGATAATAATTGAAAGGTTAGTACATAGTAAACTTTTTGTTAATTTAAATTGTCTGTTTCATATTTTCAAATAATTCGAATTCTGCTTAAGCCAGAATTACTTTTGACAGTAGGTCACGTTCATAACGATCAGATTGTTCAAAGTGATCAAAAGTTCTTGGAAGATTGTTAATCTCAAAGCGTTTCTAACAAAACTGGATTATTAAATATGTCGTCATTCTAAAAAAATCATCTCAACTATAGCACTAATAATATCTCTTTATATTCATTCAATCTACTGTGCTAAACAACAGTAAAGGTTCCACTGTTTCTCAACGATAAAAAAATGTGATAATGGTGACATTTCACTTAAAATTTGCTTGTATGGTAGGGCTCTAAAATACCCTCGTAGCTACGTAGCACTCTTCGTAGCTTCGCGACGCTACGCACGCAGTAACGTATCCGTAGCATTTTCGTAGTCATTTTCAAGCAATAACGCCGTCGTGTCAGAATTACCATTAACTTATATTTTATTCAATATACTTATCAATTATAAGTTCGTAGTAGAATTGCGAACCTTTCTGTACTACAATACTACTGAATCGTTTAGCTATAAGATGGTATACAAATAATAATAGAAATCAGAATTCTCGTTTTGAAACCTTAACTGTGGCTTGTTGCCGCGATAATAATAAGCAAACTTGCCACTGGATATTGTTAATTTACACAACGTTGCGTACACAAACAACTTGTCTGATAAATGGACAAAATAGTTCTTACACATGCAATAAATGTTGCAAATCATTAAAAGATATCTAACAAACAAATCAAAGACATTTTATAAAATGATGGCCATGTAACATCGAATAGTTTGACAATCGTCTATCTTAAAAATACATCACTAGTCAAACTGATTTTTTTTATCTGTAATAAAACATATTCATACTCGTAGTATACAACATTTTTGATTACTATATACTTTGTAACACTCAAAAACAATTATTTTTAATTTATTCAACGTTTTTGCGTGACAAAAATGTTTAGTATAAAAAAAGATGTCTATCAAAACAGGGTAACTGTACAGGGTAACTAAACTTTTTATGTAAAAGAGGTTATATACCCAGAAAATTCGCCCAATAAAGACAAGCTACGACAAGTTTGATGGCACGCCGCCTCATAGTTCTCTTCACACCCCATTCGACAAGGTAAGCGAATGTGCTCATATTATGCGGTGCCACAATAATAGTATTCTATCCTCAATTTGTCTTCATACTTGTCTTCGAGATCGGCGGAAAAAAGAAAAAAGTAATTTTTCGGGTTACGTAAAATTTGCGGTAGAGTAAATACGGTAGGGGAATACACACAATATTGCTATAGTATACATTAATTCATACAAGTTTAATTATAGTATGGCTGTAGGTACTATTAATTAAAATCATTGGAATCATTTAATACTATTAAAATTAATAGTGTGTGTGTAAAATTTATTTATTTATTTATTAATTTGTATAGGTAAACAAACAGATTACAATCAATGCACGACTACAGTAACATATTTGGTTAACCTTATTAGCTAGATGGTAATCCAAAAGGAATGTACACAGCATGATTGTGTATGCGTGTATTGTTTATAGTGAAGCTTGATGGTGCAGCGGCTTACACATTTGGGATGCGTTTTTACAAGTTATGCAAAGGGTGGCCAAGTAAAATACCTCGTGCTCATCCGTGCTTTAGAAGGCTCGCTAAGCGATTGTTGCCCTATTGTTGTCGTTATAGCGCTGTGTATAACAAGTTTTGTTTTTTAATTTCTGCCTATGTGCTGTTGTACACGTGGAAGGGTCTGAGCCCAATAGTAGGACTCTTGTATTTAAGCTTGTAGTAGACCCTTGTAAAAAAATATAGTTGCTGATATCACCATTCCCATGACGAGAACCTCGTGAAAGCTCAGAAAGAGAAACAAATCAAATGTCTCGACTTAGCACATGAGGTTGTCGACATGGGGTGTGGGTTCGGCTGTCATCATGCCGATTGTTGTTACGGCTAACGGCCTGATGGCCAAGAGCCTTGATCAACATCTCTGGAGCCCTAACCACCGGTAGCTTGAATCCTGGTCCCGATGCCGGTGGACCCCTATTTTTTTTAGATTTTTGAATGTTTTGTTTGTTTTGTTTTTAGAAAATATTTTAAAATGTAAATTAATATGTTCAAAAATAAATAAAGAAAATAATAATAAAGTTTATGCAAAAATAAATACATCCATAAAACGTCAGCGTGCTAATAACAAATTGTGCTTATAGATTTTTTAGAATTGTTGGTTTACAATAAGATAATCTAGTAACAATAGGCAAATATGAATAACTAACAATTTGTTAATTATACGTAAATCATAAGCGTATATACATGCATAGCTATTTGGTTAAAGACCATAATATAATATTTTGACGCTGTAAAAATGGAAGAAAAGTCCTTATTCGGTCAGTTGCAGTTTCAGTAGCTACCAACAATATATATAAGATCTCCAAACATTAGTTTATCGATCATGGATGATCTACAAACTAATATATAAAATAATCACGAGTAGGTCCGTAAAAGATGTTTCATTTCAATGTGTAGTGTTCGCGTAAACTGTAGAAAACAATATATGATCTCAAAACTTATTATTATATGCTTAACGCAATCAAAATTTATGGCAATCAAAATTTATCTTTTCTTATCTTAATTTATCTTATCTTATCATATCTTAAGAATGAAGATGACACTAAATGATGTTGATGAAAATGTATATAGCCGTAAACTTACGAACTGACATTTAAAAGGGCTTTCAATATACTTGTAGCAAAAATTTTTACTAAAAATTATTCTAATTAATTTAGAGCCGACTCCGCGATTCTATTAATATTCCTGTCAAACCACCAGCCAATCACAACGGGAGGCCTATCAAAATATACCGTTCACGAAATGGCGGATACATGTCCCAACGTAAATAGAACGTCGGCACAGAAATCATTTTCAATTTGAACTTTAGAAGCGTATAAAAACTATGTAACTGACTATAGTGTCTATGCAATGGTTGATGATAAAGCTTTTCATATTTATTTATAAAATTCCGGGTGAATGATAAATGTAAACGTCCCATACGTATACATTTATTATCCTATACCATTCATATGATTGCGATTTTCTTAAATTAGTAATGCGCAAATCTGCGACATTTAGAAATAATAATAAAATATATACCATAGAACAGGTTTTCTTCTTAAACTTCAATCAGAAGTAAACCTGTTGAAGTAACCTTCATTCAGAAGTAGATACCATGGAACATGTTTACTTTTGAATCTACATTCAGAAGTGACCCTGTTGAAGTATCCTCCATTCAGAAGTAAATACTTACTTATTTACCTTTTTATTATATTTCAACTTTCACGGGCAGTGAAGTGTATTCAGATGCTAAAATGGGTGTACCGCGCTATTTTCTTCGCCATCGAGTAGGCACCTTTAGTACAGTAGCAATAATTTATGTACACACAAACAATAAAAAAAGACAAAACATAAGAAACAAAAAATGCCTAGAAGTACCACAAAGGGAAAGTACCTACACAAAATAATGGTAGACCTCGAGTGTGTACTTCACAATACAAATGTAGGATAAAGTAAACAGACATATAATTAGATAATAAAATATAACAAACATGTAAATACATAATTACACGCAAATAACGATAACAGAACTGAAGGTAAACATGCTAGAATGACGAGATTTAATGAACTTGAAAAACAGTAGTCATGCTTTGTAAGAGGGATGTTTAAAAAAAATATGTAGATTTTAGAACTTTCTGCTATCCAAGTTTTGCACTTACTAAAATGAGCTGCGAGACTTCGCAAGACACTAGAAGCCAGGACCTTTCGCAATCCTATTAGTATTAAGAAATTAAGATCAAAGTTTGAGGGAGGATTACATTAGTAACTAAAGTCACAAAGAAAGTTGTCTTTTTCAGACAGATTTTACATGCTTATATGATTATGATTTTTAGGTTAAAACCACGATAGCTCAATTGGGAGAGCACCTGACCCGGTATGTCAGAAGGGTGCAGGTTCAAATCCTGCTCGTGGAAATTATTTCAACATTTGTGTTTTTGTAATTTGGTCGCAACAAAATTTGCGTTAAAAATTTTATAAATAAAAACATTTTAGATTTTACATGACTTAATTATTCTATTAACGCCTTGGTGGCCGAGTGGTAAAGCGCTTGGCCCGAAAGCCGAAGGTACCCGAAGGCTATAATATGAGCCTAAATGTCAACTTCTCTTCTTAACGATATCTGCCCAAAAAGCATGTTAAGTCGTTGCTCCAATGTAACGTAAAAAAAGATTCACTGTTTGTCAATAGAATAATAATTAAAAAAATATGTTTTTTATTATTATTCTATTTATTATTCTATATTATTCTATTTATTATTTAATAGAATAATAAAAGAAAAAAATTATTATTCTATTGACAAACAGTGAATCCTTTCTTTACGTTACATTGGAATGCTTTTTGGGCAGAGATCGTTAAGGCTGAAAAGTTTCATAGGCTTCTTCTTTTTTCTTTAAGCCTATACTGTCCTACTGCTGGGAAAAAGTCTCCATTAAGTCCTTCCACTTGTCTCATTCCCGAGCCACCTCATGACAATCGGTGTGCAGTGCGTTCAAGTCATCCCATCACCTTTTCTGGGTTGAGTTCGGCGGCGTCGGTCATCTCCAAGAACCCATCGTGGTGACCTGGTGACCCTTGCCCAATGGTCTAAATGCTTTTGGCTGACCCGTCCAATCCTACTTGAGTTTAGCTGCTTTGTAGTTACTATTTAGGCTTAAAGTTATTAAACATAGGACACTAGACACTTAGACTTATGTTACAGATCAAATTATGTTTTTAAAGACCACATCGTAAACAGGCACAGCATCGAATGGAAAGAGCAGCCGGGTATGAAATACTCCAAATCCTTCCTAGGCGAAAACGCCTTAGAACGGAGTAAGTTCATATGCGGAGGCAGTAGAGGGCAGGCCCGATTAACCATCGGTGCCTTGACAGGGCACTATGCCACAAAACAAATGCTCCACAGAATGCATCTGTCAGCGGATAGCTTGTGTAGGGCATGTGGGGAGGAAACGGAGTCAATGCAGCACCTACTGTGTGACTGCGACTCTCTGGCTAGGAAAAGAATGGGACTCCTGGGGTCGGCCTACCCGAAACCGGAGGACTTCAGGCTCTTCGCTTTAAGGACGTTGCCAAGCTTATGGCATCTATCTTTAGGTACAGATGAAGAAGAGTGAAAGGATGGGGTTGCACAAAGATCCCGATGAGTCGAAGTGTTGCTGCGAGAGGGAAACCTCGGCAGGCCCCACTAAGATAAGATAAGATAAATTATGTTAAAGGATTAGCCTAACTGTCGTAAGCTAGTTATTCTGTTAAAGGTTAAAGGTTATTCTCTTAATAACATAACTTTTTATTTGGAGCTCTGAAAACGTTCAGTGCGTTAACGAATTCAAGAGATAAAAAATGTATTTATTCAAATCGTTGCGCTTTGTCTACCATTTGGAGTGAAACCGCCCATACAAATAGGAATAAATTGAGTAACAACCAACGGGTGAAATGAATGTTTGCATTTCATTTTGTGACTTTTGCAAACGATTTCCTATACACAAATCCGCTGTTGTTACAATAATGCCTACTCACTTAAAATACAGCTTGTGGTTTCGGAGTTGGTCTAGTGTAAAAAAATGGTCTTATTTATGAGAATTATCACCTGCCTCCGGCAAAATAGCGATAAAAAATTCTCGGTGTATAACGGAGTTGCAATCTTCAAACACTGCTTATGTTGAAACTGATTGATATTGATTGCTGACAACACAGTCCGAAATAGGGTATCGATAACTAGATTTACATACACAAGAGGTTTGTTAGTAGGTATGGAAGAATAAACATAAGAGATTTATTAGTAGTTTTGAACACATCTACTAGTAAAAGTATAGAAGTATTACTGATATTGTATTTATAACATTTATTAAAGTTTTAATATTTCCCGCACTTATTTATTAATAATATATTTTATGTTGTACTTATTAGAAAAAAAAATCAAATAAAATAGAAAGTATTACCATAATGTTAGGTGTAATTTATTTAAACAATGGTTTATTTATTAATCTATATTAATTTAAATTAAATATTAGGAACTACACTTAAATGTTTAATCGAAGCTTTAATAAAATACCTATGTATGTATATGTTCTAAGATGTGAACCAAATAATAAAAAAAATATAAAAAATAAAAAATAATCTTTAATGTTAGACATAGGCTAGGCAATATTATTATTATAAATAAAACAAATTAATAATCTTTATTAGTCCTAATGTAATTAAACATGGATTTAAATTATAGCAACAAATTCATGTTTTGCCACTTCCTAACGACATGCAAAACAAATTGTTGATCATATTAAAACCCATAATCAAGAACATCCGCTCTTCCAAAAATTATGAGATTCCTCAACTTACCAAGAAGATCTACGAGCTTATTCCCAAAAGTAATTTGTCGCAGACTTATTTAGACCATCGTCTCTCTAACAAAGACTGATGTGACAGTTCTGTAAGGCTAATAGAAAAGGGATTTTTGGCCAAAAATATATTTCCTCAATGTTTTACGTCAATAAAAAACAGCTTTTCGATAGGTATAAAAGTGGTTTGCCGTTGACAATAAGCCCCTCAGATTGCTCCGAGAATGGGGACGCCGCGCTACGCTTACGTTAACCGTAAGATACCTACTTAAGTACGAGCATAAGGTTGAAAGCATTCATGGTACATGTTTATAGATGATATCAGGACAGTCATAATATTTGGGATCAAATCGAGATTTTATTGACGACATTTTCTTATTTAGGCAGTATTACAATACTATATGATTGAGTTATTATTAAATAACGCCTTGCAGAATAATATCTATACGAGTACACTGTGGTGTATATTATAAAAGGGTGCTGTTAGAAGAAATAAAACGTCATTTTAGGATCTACTCGCGTTTATTTGATTTTATATTGATTTAACAAAAACACAAATGTTGAAAAAAATTCCACGAGCTGGATTTGAACCTGCATCCTTCTGACATACCGGGTCAGGTGCTCTTCCAATTGTTCGCAACAAAATTTGCGTTAAAAATTATTTTGAACATTTTACATTGATTTCAATTAGTTAATTCTGACATTTCGTAGTAAACCCGTAAAAGTTGTTTTATTTAAATGTGTGTGTTTTATTTCAACTTCAGGAAACAATATGTATTTTCAGTTCAACGTATAAAATTAAATGTTTTGATTGTTCAAGCTGGAAAAGCTATTTCAGTTTTAATTTATATAACAACCTATTACTTTCAGCTCTATATTTCAAAGTAGGCTTATTCATTTTATAAAAATAATGTTGGAAGTGAATAAAACCAAAAAGTAAATTCAATTCAAACCACGATAGTGTTTAATTAAGGGTTGATTGCACCATCTAACTTTAACACTAGCCTTCATAACTATCAGGTCGCTAGGATTAAGCCTTGTCGGTTGGACAAGGCATTTAAAGAGATTGGACTAGTCTAACCCATGTTTGTGGGTGTTAACGACTGCTAACTTACTGTAACAACTGACCAAACGGCATCGCATGCCTTCCAAAGTACGGAAGAAATATTCTTATTTGGTCAACGGGAACCCCATTTGTCCTAAACATATGTGTTTATTATATATTATGTATACAATATAACAAAATGATAATACCTGCCAACGTATAGCTATATCATAAGTTATTGTAGTACGTCAAAGTTGTAAGAATTTCGTAATAGCATATATTGAAAGGACGTTACTATATTTTTTAAAGTGTTCATGAATTAAACACAGTTACTTATAACCACAGTTTTCTCAAAAAATACTGAAACTTTTAGATTAATTTAACGTATTAACATAAAAAGACCTTTACAAAGTAGCAATTAAGTGCATTCCCCTAAAAAGCAATTTAGTAGAACACGGCTCTTTGTGTACGTACACACTAAAGTCTACGGCATAAACAGACCCAAATCGGTGGCGCGCCATTTAATTAACCGAATGGAGAAGCATGTCTATATGTATACGTCATCACCGTTGTATACTCAAATTGTTTACATGTTGAACAGTTTTCTTTGAAAGGACTACACGTTTTTATTAATTTTTCTCTTCTTCTTCTTAGTCGGACACTCTTGGCAGAGTGGTCGTGGTTATGAGCGGGTCCTGATGAATGACGGCTCCGGCAATGGGCCTCCATTCAGCTCTGTTGGAAGCTTTGTGAGAGCAATCGGTCATCGTGGATTGAGTGAGGGAGGTAATGAGGTCTTTCCAACGGGTAGGCGAGCGACCACGGGATCTCTTGTCCTCGACTCTGCCCTGAACTACAATATTCCTCATTGAAGAGAATTGCGAATTTAAGTTTCTCTTTGTCCCCAAAATGTAGTAAGGGCTTTTGTGGCTAATGGTAAACACTCTCAAAAAAAGCGAACACTACACATTAAAATGAATCACTTTTTACGGATTATAAAGAGTCTCCATGTAGTTACATACCCAGCAAAAGGTTAGAAAGGTCATGCTATGTCATGTCTGTTTTTAAATCACGCTGTAATGTTAGAACGAATTAAAATAGAACTTGCTGCACTGTGGTTTTTGGTTCTAGGAAAACATCTTATACCTTTGGGAAATTGTTCCTTTGTGTCAAACCGAATTTCAAGCATGTGAAGTATTAACTAATCTGTGGCGAAGTCGTGTGTTCATTACATCTTCCAGTTTGTGTCATAGTTCAATACCGTATTGCTGTAGTCATATGGTGAGAAATAGAATCTATTATTTGTTTTTAGTCCCGTCTCTCTGCAGGGCAAGGACCTCCCTTCACTACCCTCCTACTTGGTTCAAAGTCATCGGCTTATTCCAACTCATCCCGCCATCGCCGTCTCGGTACACCGCGAGCGCGGTTTCCATTATCTGGCACCAAATATGTGGTTGTTTTGGAAGTTACAGTAGTCTGGGAATTTTAAGTTGGTACTATGGTTGAAGAGTTAACGGGAAGCGGAATCCAATAAGATGGATTCATCTCGTTCACTAATTATTTTGTATTATCTCTAAAATGTTGTTGTACTCGAAAAGAGTAGTTAAGTTGTAAGTGCTTTATTAATTTTAAGACCAAGATGTACCTACACTTGATTTGCAAATATAGAACTTGAACTTAAACTTGAAAATAATAATGGTTTATGCTGATCAATCTAAGGACCTCGATGGCGCAGTGGTTAACGCGCCCGGTCTGCTAATGCTAAGGTTAAGCAACTTACGCTCATCGGATGAGCTTTTTTGATGATATGTTTTTAGTCACACATCCGACCGGACCAAGCGCATAAACCACTACGTCATCGAGCTCTTAGTGACTGGATCTAGTACCCTTTAAACAAGAACATAGCGTAGCAATACAAAATATTGTTGCTTGGCAGCAGATCATCCAGTTTTGGACGCTGATGGGCAGAATCGTACCAACAGGTAGCAGGATTATCCAGCAGCACGCTTTACAGTATTTAAAATATTTTTAAAGAATACACTAATTTTAATCATCATTCTTTTGAGTAATCAGTCCCTCTTATATTTAAAAAACATTTATTCAAGAAAATTAACATGAATTTAAACTTTATTAATTATATTCGTAAACACTTCAATGCTGATATTTATATCAATTTATATGATACGTAAATTTAATTGCAAATAATTACAAATTCACATCGGTTACAATAATTAGTAGTTTCAGTAAAATGTTGTAACCCGTAAGTATAATGCTTTCGAATTATAATAATGAAGAATGAAGCGAAAATAAATAATATAATAATGTAACAGTAACTTAGATAGAATAAGTAAGAATAAAATAAGAAATTCGTTTTTCCCAGGTAGGATTCCCGTACATGACATATGTTCCAACGGTCACTTTGACATTTAAATTTATTTATTTGATATACACTAACGATTTATATAACACTAGCACTTTGCTCGAGACTTCGACTGCATTGATTTCATATTTTTTCGTACAAAAAAAATATTAGCCCATGTTATTCGCACGCGAGCCATGTAGGATTCTATCAGTAAAAGAATTTTTGCAATCTGCCCAGTAATTCCAGAGAAAACCCCTCATCAAACAAACAAAGTCACAAACTATAACTCTTTTTTTAATAGTATGTAATATAGATATAGACTAACCTTTAAACTCCGCCCGATCCTTTAAATGTCATTTCACATTTACAGAAAACACTAAACATGCACACTAGTTTAGGCCCAAGACACCGTACTCGTAGAACAAGGGTACGACGAACAAGTTCACACGCGCTCTATACCAGGTACAGACATGTACCTGGGCGATTCTCTCCACCACCACGGCCCGGTCAATCCGACCCGAGGTTCCTCGAGGCCTGCGGGTTGTTCCGCTCTCCTATCCGATCCGAACCCTTCGGAGAATTTAGTAGGGCACGGGGACACGCCTTAGCGCGTGATGTCGTTACCTCTAGAAAACCTTCGAAGGGGATTCGTTTCACACGGCTCGAGGAACCCTTTAAGTTTCTCGCCACTCTCAAAAAAGCCCGGTAAAGTTGAAAAAGCCGTTTGAGGCAATTAGCAAACTCTCTTAAAAAAAACAAAGGCTACGAAATAAGAATATATTTAAAAAAAAAGTTTGATAGAAAAAAATTAAGCAGTCTGAAATCTAGACAGAACAGAACGAGTAAAATAAGTTAACTGGTTTACGAATGCATTTGATAATCGATAAATATAAATCATCGCTGTAAATTATTCTAAACCACTTATTATAACAAAACACACTGCATACCATCAAAAATATACAGAACATGGGAGCAATAAATTGATAGATTGAAAAGCGCATATCTTAGTAGAAAACTAAATAATTTAAAAAGACAATGGCATACATTCACTAATGTTTCTTTAATACGCTTTATCACTTACTAAACTAAACCAACTAAACTTTGATTTGTTCGCCCACGTTTATCCATAGGTGAAAAGAACACGCATTATTTTTCGTATAAGTAATAATGGTATAGTATGATTATAACTAGGGCCATATGTATTTTTAACGACTAGGCAATTTAAAATTTAAATGTACGAGAAACAGTGTTTTCTTAGGTCTAGTGTGTAATTACGAGTTATTTTGAACTTAAATATCTCTACGGCAGACACCTTAACAGAATAAAACTATCTTCTCAGCAATCAAATCGGAATCATTTACCAATAGTGCTTACTGAGAACCCATTAAATTGTATCCAGTGAAGCTATAAATTTAAAGGTTCCAACAAAAAAAGTGTCTTTAAGAAAAATAATATAGCTAAATGTTCCTCCATAAAATCACAATCATAAAATCTGTATTTGGTTGGTGGTAGGATTTGTTCTCAATTTGCCTAGATAGCTACCACCACAATTTAAGTCTGATGCAATAACAGCAATTTTAATAGCCTGGTTTTATTACGACAGATAGATTAATTGTTAAGTATTTCAGGTGAAATTTGCTTTCACCCGGCTCTCTAGTCACTTAACATCATAAAGATCAAATACTCTTCGTAATCAAAACAAAAGAAAGAAATAAATAAAGAAAGAAAAACATTTATTGACATACGATTCACAATAAAATCATTAAAGAAAACACAGCACAAAACAAAGTGAATACAATAAACAGGAAAAACAGAAAAAAAAATAACAAAAAAAAGAAGTGTGCGAGGCCAACGAGAACCCTGTCTCAGCATAATACCCCCATGACACTCGAAGATGGGCCAAGTGCAGTGGGAGCGCTGTTATTCTGACACCATTTTACCATCCCAATAGAGATCTTTTGATAACAAGGCTTATTGAAAACATACTAAGCTCCGGTTTTGAAAACGTAAAAAGGTCTGAGGTTATCATTATAAACAACACAAGTTATCAAAACAACTAAAAATATAAAATGAATAATGCACTACACAAACACTCATACATACGTACATTTTGATTTTGTTATGTACCTATCTATCTAATAAAGTCTTAGGCCAGTTTTCACTGAAAACCCCTTGGATTTATGTACCTAAGCCGTGTTAGGCCTTTAAAGGGCTGAAGTAAAAATTTCAGCAACCTATCATCCTATCACTTATGGATCGTCAGAAAAAATGAGCGTTAGTTTTTGAAGCGAGATTATGAAGTAAAAATGAGAGAGAAATGAGAATAAGGCCCAAGTCAAGGCCCGCACTCGAAATGAAATGTTTATTCGACCGTGAAACTGTTTTATTTTGGACAAAAATGGAAGTTTTTTAACAATAAAATTTCGCTAAGGCTCATTGTCAATGATGACCATGTATCTTTCACTTGGTCCTGTAAATAAAAATAAACCTTGTACTTTTGTGGTATGCAAACAACATTTTACTTTTAAGTTAATGAAGCAATTTCATGGTCGATTATATTTATCTAGTTTTCAATAAAAAGTCGTGATGGCAAGTTTCGATGCGATGCAGTAACTTAATCATAACATTAATTTAAGAGTCAAAAGTTGTTTAATTATAATAATGAGTAGCGCTGTAAACAAAAGTTATAATACTAACTAGTATAATTATTGAACTTAAGTGTTTCAAACTCCAACCTTTGAAGAACAAGTCATTCCTTTTTATATTTTGAGTCTTCATTATTATAATAATTATTTATAAGCATTACACCTGTTATGTATATCTTCTTCTATACTACTATATAAATCTGTAGGTTCTGTCTGTACATGCAATTTTTCTGACAAATTTTGGGATAAATATTCGTTTTAAGACTCACTGACACCAATTCTACGATTTTTGAAATTTTTGTCTGTCTGTCTGTCTGCCTGTCTGTATGTCCTCTTATAACTCAAGAACAGCTTGACCGATCTTGATGAAAATTTGTATGTAGTAAGAACGTGAGATTGTGCAAATGATAGGCCATATAATATGATGTTGGTAAACCTAATATTTTTTTTATTTAGCATTCATTGATCCATTATTTTTACACAGCGAAGCGGGCGAGTGACGGCTACTAGACTATTAAAGTAAAAATACGTTTTATCTAAAACGAGTCTTTATTCTGAGGTTTTATTTAAAAATATGCCGCTAACCAAGCGAGAAACAACTCTTAAAAAATTAAGAAAGCGCTAATGAGGTTCTTTAAGAACATAGCTTATTTATCATTCTTAAAAATACTGAAGTGAAGTTACCTTTTTTTTATTGACGCAGTAGGCAAACTAGCATACGTGTTATTTGGTAAAATTTACGCGACATGAGGACTGTCCTGTCCAGTGAACACGGACCTTGCAAAAGATTCGCAACGTCATAATAATAATAATACCTAATTGCACAATATAAAAAAAACGAGGAATCCGTATAAACCTCACAGCGACAGTCTATCTGAGACTGGACAATTGATGTTTTAACGCAAACTGATCAGTATTCTAGGCACATGTTTTAGTATCCGACGTTTTAGCCGAGTTGCGTTGGTTTTTTTAAAGATATTTTAGAGCTTAACCGGGACTTTTGTGGGTGGTGAATAAACTTAAGTTTCTCTAGCCATGGAGATCTAACATCCTCAAAGGGTCCTCTAGCTTAATTCTCTAGCTGGTTGGCCCGTGACCACATTTTATTTTTTATGTAACCCTTTCCTTAGAATTACGATTTAGATGTTTAGTTAGACGTCATCTAGTAGCTTTAGTCTAGCATAGTGTTTATTATATACATATAACGGTAAAAAATATTTACATTCAAATATTTTTTACCGTTAAAAATAATATTATAATATTTTTTTTCGTTAAATATTATTAATTTAACGATGAACTTGCTAAAGAGGTTCAATGATAACGCTGTTATTGATGTTACTTGAGTATTCTGAAGCCCCGCCGGACGGAGCGATGACGCCAATGAGTTGCGAAAAGCTAAAGCGCCACTAATCATCTCAAGTCGGCTATTATATTATCACAATGGCGACAATGGGAACGGCTCTTTTTTTCTTATAAATAGCTGAAGTTATTTTTGGACCATTAATATGGTGATAATTTAGCTAATTTGAAATAAATCCTTACAGTTTACTAGTTTATAGAATCAGCTAGTCGTACCTAAGCACTTATTATATTACGGATTAATAATATTTGATTATGCACACCAAGTAATTTAGCGTTTAGGAAACTAATTTAACTTTACGTAAAATATAAAATAAACTGTGAAGTTATTAAACTAGCACAGTTATTTATCATAAAACATTAAAATTGCCCAATAAAATTAATTTAATTTAGTACTACTTTAACTGGTACTTACATCTTAACTCATAATTAAAACACAGAAAGGTACCAGGCATTCATAAACGGGCAGCAGCACTTATATGAACAATCACTGCACTCCACACGAAAAACGCAAGCGAACGAGCGTAGCTTAGTGGGCCGGGGCGGGTTAACACGCGGAGCAACGCTGCCTCGCCTAGAGGCTGCGTGATACTGACTCGGAACGGAACTTGGGAGCGAGCGGGAGCGAACTCACTCCGCTGTATGGAGGCCGGCTTACACTGCTTCCGACTCCATACGGCTTATGCCGAGCTCCTGAAAAAGCTGCTACCCTGGTAACTTATAGGCTTGGATACCGTTAATTATTATTCTGATAATAATCAGGATAGGTATTGCGAATAATTTTTATTCACCGTTTCAAATGTATACACACCATTGTAGTTAAAATTAAATGTTTAATTAAGTTTTTTAAGAGTATCACAATTATTTAATTATTTAAAAAAATGCCGTATTCTGTTTGGATTGAAATCGGTTATTAATGATAACCTTACCATCTACAAATAGTAACGTTATTATTAATAAGCATGATACGAGTACCTATCAAATTAATTAATCAATATTTAATTAACCATTTTTTATGCATATAAGGATTATTTCCATATTTTATTTTAACTATCGACGGTTATGTACATACCCTAGTAAAAATTAGTATCATTATTTTTTGTGAGGCAGTGTACGCTATTGTATTGTATGTAGGCAGCGTTGTAGCGCTGCCGGGGACGTCATTTGAATACACGAAGGAAACGGAAGCGTCTTAGACAGACGTAATTTTTAGGGTAAATTAAAATGTGCTATTCCGAGTTCACCTACCAACAAGGTTTTACGCAAACATTCTTTCCTTTTTACTTTAAAGAGCAAAAGTTACAAACAGCCGCATTTTATCAAAAACGACCAAAACCACTCCGTGTTTGAAAACTCCGTCGAAATGAAAGGAAGAAAAAATAAAGTGAGGGTATACTTTGAATTGCTTTAATACTGTGGTCCGGTAATTGCCTGGAGAGGACAAAGACACAGGGATCCGTAATGGCCTTATTCATTTTGGTATAATTGGCCAGAATGAGGTAATTTTCGCCAGTCAATAGAATTAAAAAAGATAAAACGAGTAAACTGAGAATGAGAGTATGTGCAATAATCAGTAGCTAACTTCACTTTTAACTTTCTCGCAAAATTTTTAGATTAGGCAAAGCAAATTCTTTAGTATTCTGTGGTAGTATTACACACTACGTATAGTTAGTTAGAGAAGATTCGCTAGCTGAACGTCTAAGGGCCGATTTTTTAATTGACGGATAAAACTTATTCGTTCATTAGATAATCATTTTAAAAATGTATTGTCATAACATGACTTTTCTTTTTAAACAGGTGACATTTTAGCTAGATTGCGTAATACTTTTTCAGAAGGATAAGTTTTATCCGATGATTGAAAAATCAGCCCTAAGATGCTTTGGTTGAATGTGAGAAATCGTGGTTCAATCTCCATAGCTCTGTAAGACTATTAACTAGAGTTATGCTACATATATTTTATATGTACTGTATACGAGTTTGTGTATCGTAAATATAAAATTATAAAACTTCACTCGCGACTTCGTCCGCGTGGATTTGAGATTTTAAAAAAAAAACTATTTTTTAAAATAAAGGTTAGCCTGTTACCCGCAAAGAATGTAGCATTCTTACAGGTAAAGAATTTTTGGTATAGGACCAGTAGTTCCAGAGATTACCCTTCGCAAACAAATAAACAAACAAACAAACAGACAAAGTCACAAACTTTACCTCTTTATTAATAGTATAGATTATATTAGGAAATCATCGGAATAGCCACTTTGCTAGTGTACGCAATTTGTTCGAAACCATTTGATTTAGACATTAATACATTTGTAACGAATCTTCACTCTAAACTGAATGATTTTATTTATCATATTTTTAGTGTAAATGGAAACCTGCCCTTACATGCTGGATATGGAAAAGTGTTGAAAAAAATTCGACAATGAAAAAATATATATTTTTCAACATATTTCCAAATAGTAATATTACTTGCGAATATTCATTTATTTGATATTGTAACGTACGTTGATACATTTCTAAACTAGTATTATAAAGAGGAAACCTTTGTATTTTTGTATGTATGTATGTATGTATGTACCTATGTATGTTTGCAACGAATAAACTCAAAAACTACTAAACCGATTAAAAAAATTCTTTCACCATTAGAATGCATTAGCGCTGAGTAACATAGGCTATATTAAAAAAATATATATTTAATAAAATACGACAATTTAATTTTCCAATTGTTTTGTTGTCATGGAAACCATAGTATAAGAAATAGGTAGAAGATCTACAGAAAAGAAACCGTAACGCACTAACAAATAACTTTATTTCTAATTTACATTGGTTCTTATCTACATAGACAAATGTTAATCTAAAGCTAGGACTGAACACCGAGTATCTGACAACCGTTCGCGCCGCTCGTCGAGCCAAAAGTGCCGCCGCCGCCGCCGGACCGGGGTTACCAGGCGCCGAACCGCTTTACCGACCCGAGTGGGGGAAGGCGTCGGCAAAACAGACTGTAGTAGTGTGGTGCCATCTTTGATTTTATTGAATATCCAATACGGCCTCTCCTGACAAGAGAACGTCCTCGTTCTCCGGTAGCTTATCTTTGTCTCCTTGGGGAAGGGGATTCCTAGAGTCAAGTTCTGGATCTGGTTCGTCTTCACCGATGACGACAACTACGACCGTCTCCTCGTCTTCTAGGGCCGTTCCCGATGAACTGGGGTCATCAGTAGTGGAACCCGGCAAGGATGAGTTGTGGCATGCCATACCGGATACTGAAGCTCCCTGGTCACGAACCGTGTCTTCATCCACTGTAGAGGACTCGGACTCCAATTGGTCTGCACCTGTAGAACAAAATGAGGTCTGCTCAAATACAAGTAACTTATTTGTGCGAGGTCTGCTCGCAGAGGATTGTGAGGTCTGCTCACGTGCGAGGTCTGCTCGCAAAGATTGTGAGGTCTGCTCACGTGCGAGGTCAGCTCGCAAATAATTGTGAGGTCTGCTCACGTGCGAGGTCTGCTCGCGTGCAAAGTCTGCTCGCAAATAATTGTGAGGTCTGCTCACGTGCGAGGTCTACTCGCAAAGAATTGTGAGGTCTGCTCACTAAATAAATAACGACCAAAATCTTACTCTCAAAATATGCAGCACAGGCATCTGGAGTCCACTCCCCTTTCCATGGCACCATATACTCGGCCGCGGCTTGGGTTGACTTCCCATAGGAGCCCGCAATCAATTGCAGCTCGTACCGGCCATGTGGCAGCGCTTTGACAACGCGGTAGGGTCCGCGCATACCAGAATCTAGTTTTCCTGTGGATTGAGCTTTCTTTATTACAAAGACCATGGAGTCAACCGGGTAAATACAAGGCTCATGTCGACGCTTATTAACTGAGAAATCTTGTTGCTCCTGATTTTTCTTCAAACGCTCAGAAGCTCGTTGCCTTGTCATCGCACGAAGAGCATCTCTATTCGGATGAGTGCCTTCTATTGCGACGTCACGCACAAGGTTGCGAATGACAGGCGTCATAGCGTCAACACCGATTAACAGATTAAGCGGCGAAACTTGTGTGGTTTTGTGTTTAGTCATATTTATGGTAAGTTGTAACCTCCACAATACATTAGACCATTCTTCCTGACGATAATTAGTTTGAATCCTGATCATGTTTAACAAAGTACGGCAATACCTCTCAACCTGACCGTTGGACTGATGCATTTCGGGAGTGATTAGGTGAATTTCACTTCCTAATTCAGATACCCAGCTAAGAAACTCGGTGCTTTGAAACATTCTGCCACGGTCAGCAACGATTAGCTTAGGAGTTCCAAAAAGTGAAATAGCGTTCGTAAAATGACGCTTGAGCTCGGTTGCGTCCTGACGTAACATTGGATAAAAAAGACTATACTTGGAAAAAGCATCGACAATGATTAATACATAACGATGACCGTTAGATTCTGGCAAAGGTCCTAAAGCATCAGCGTGGATTGTATCAAAGGGGAAATCGGGTTTCGTATAGGAGTGAATTGGCTGAAGTGGTGCTCTGGGACACTTCTTGTGAGCTAGGCATACAACACAGTGCGATACATATTTTTGGACAAAAGCACGTAACCCAGGAAACCAAAAATGCCTTAGAATAAGGTCGCAAGTCTTATCTACGCCAACATGGTCATGCTCGTCATGAAATACACGTAGCAGGCTGAGTCTATGGCCTTTTGGAATAAAACATAACAGTTTAGCGTCTTCTCCGGTAGCACAATATCGGTAGTATAAGAGATCATTCTTTTTAACGTATTGTTTAGAGTCCAATTGACCCTCGGATAGTTGTTGCATAAGAAGTTGCGTTTCTTCATCCGCAGATTGAGCCACAAGTGCCCAATTGTGCGGCTTTTGGATACGAACAATATTAACTGCATTACGGCTCAGATAATCCGCATGCGACATGGAAGTACCTTTACGGTATTCAAGCGAGAAGTCAAAGTCCTGCAAATACATCCACCATCTGGCGATACGTGGCATCAAGTCTTTTTTCTTTTGAGTTAGTTTTAAAGCATTACAGTCGGTTATAACGATAAAATGTACCCCAACCAAATAATGTCTAAAATGCTGCAGGGCTTTGACTACCGCTAAGGTCTCCAGTTCGTATGAATGATACTTTGATTCCGCACCTTGCGTCAATTTAGAAAAATAAGCGACAACACGTTTGTAACCATTTTCATGCGTTTGAAGTAAAACAGCACCATATCCTAACGAGCTAGCATCGGTATGGACCTCGATAGGTAACGTTGGATCATAAATTGCAAGAACAGGTTCACTTGTTAAATGTGAAAGAATTTCATACCGAGCTGCTTCTTGTTCAGGTCCCCACGCAAAAGGAACATTCTTTTTCGTCAATTTGGCTATACAAGCGGTTTTGCTAGAAAATCCTGCAATATATTTTCGAAAATAACCAGCCAGGCCCAAGAACTGCCGCACCTGTTTAACATTTTTAGGTACAGGCGATTCAACTAAGGCTTTTACCTTTAACGGGCTCGGCTGTACCTGACCCTGGCTGATTGTTCGACCCAAGTATTCTACTTTAGTAGTTAAAAATGAGCATTTCTTTAAATTGATCGAAAATCCTGCATCTGTCAAAGTTGTCAATACTTCTCGAAGGATAGAGAGTCCCTCATCAATAGTGTAACTCATAATTAAAACGTCATCAATATATACAAGGATTTCACCAGATTCAATAAGGTTTCGCAAGGTTTTTGTGATGATACGTTGATAAACAACAGGGGCATTTGCCAAACCATACGGCATTTTCAAATACTCAAAATGGCCTTCTGGCGTTACGAACCCTGTTAGTGGAATAGAGTCCTTATGCATCGGGATCTGGTGAAATCCTGTGGCCATATCAAGGCTGCTAAAATATTTGCGACGTCCTAATCGATCGATATGATCATCGATCAGAGGGAGTGGGAATCTATCCTTTACCGTTATCTCATTAAGTTTTCTATAATCGACGCACATACGATCCGTGCCGTCTTTTTTCTTAACAAGAAGGATAGGGCTCGAAAACTCTGATTCCGACTCCCGTATGATACCCTTTTCAGTCAAATCCCTAATAATTTCTCGAACGCGCAGAGTCTCAGCTTGAGACAATCGGTACGGTCTATAGCTTACTGGTATGTTGTTGTTGAGTTTGATAGACATACTTCCGGTAGTGACAGTTGAAACGGCTGTACCAGTTATAAAATGTGAAGCAAAGCTTTTGATCAACGAAAGTAATCTGTCGAAGTTGACACCAGTCAATTCCGTAGAAATCTGAAGCTTGTCTTCAGACTCAACCACAAAAACGTTATCTGGGTTAGGTAAACTACGAGTAATACACTGGCTTTCACGAGTACGCAAGTATGTTATTCCATCTCGATTAAGAACGTCTGTCCCTACTATGACTGGCATGTTCATATACGTGGCATCAACTACATACAAGTCGACTTCTAATGTAATATCATCGAACTCAATCGGCAAAGTAACAAAACAAGTTGATTCTACTTCTTGACTACCGATACCCTTCAAAATACGAAAGGTGGGCTTACGAGGGCAATCAAAGTGTTTCAAGAGGGCTAAGGACATTAACGATATTGTTGATCCGCTATCTATCAATACATCAACAGGGATACCTTGTATAACGGCTACCACCACATCGTTATTGCGACTACCTTTCATCTCACAGCAAAAATTTACGTTAGCTTGATTCCGTGACTCTGATTTCATTTTGGCAAAACAGGTTTCAGTTTTATGTCCGGGTTTCTTACAAAAAGAACATATTTCTACATTTGGCAACTTAGCCGTCGAAACCACTGCAGGAACAACTTTATAGTGACTAGTGCTATCAATTCTAGGCTTCTTACTACATGAAGATTGAAGATGACCACTTAGACCACAATTAAAACACTTGGCACCATCATAGCGCTGTTTCCTTAATGTGTCGGAAGGTCGTTTAAATTTAGAACTGTCACGCTGGTTTCGAAAAGTATTGGAAAATCGAGAGGTATTTCTTTCCGGATTTGGTTTCACATAAATTGAGAAAAATTCTACTAGCTGATTAGGCATAAGCTTTGCGTTGGTAGCAGATGCCCTAATTTGTGGGTCATTAATGCCACGAATGACAATGGCGGAAATTAATTCTTCACTTAGTCCAGACACGACTCGCAGGCGGAGCAACGAACGCCGGGCATAATCAGCATAAGTTGGATAACTATCAGAGGTAGTCTTCATTACGTCAAATAAAATGTTGGCCACGTTAGGCTTTTTGGGGCATAAAGGCTTAAATTCCCTTTTAAAAGTGCTCCAGCTGCGATCGGTCGACACCCATTCATTTAGCCATAGCCTAGCATCTCCTTTTAAACAATTACCTATCCTAGATAAACACTCGTTATCGCTCCAGTTATTAGTTAATTTAGCTCTATCTACTTCCTGACACCACACATCAATATCATGTAAATTCGGATCAAAATTGGAAATATAGTAAGCTTGGTTTGATCTCACCGCGTTATTGATAGACCGGATTGCATTCACCAGTGCATCGGTAGCTTGTTCGGATGGGGCGCCGCTGCTGGACCGCGGAACTGCATCTAGCGCCACCTCGCCACCAGCTGCCACAGTCGACTGGCTGCACCGCGACGAATGTGGCGGCGAACCCGGTGGTGTGCCGACCGTAGACCCCGTCTTCGCAAGCTCCACCTGACCTAGACCAAGGGCTGGCGTCGACACAGACGGCGAATGGAACGGTTGTCTTTCTAATGCCTGAAGCCTATTTAAAATCGTATCCATTTGATGTCGAAGGTCATCCTCGGGAGATGAACTACGGCGACGTTTTCGACTACGCTGTCTATTTTTATCACGAGACCGTTTTTCAGACATATTTAATCACTAACAAAAGATTAAAACTTATTCAATGTACTTACTTCAAACTACCTTCGACCGAAACTATTTAAACTTTTAAAGAAAAAGAAAAAAAAAGATAGTGAAACAATCAAATCAAAATAAGTAAAATCAACGTTAGTTCGATTCAAATAACTTCATTGTATCGACCATTTAAAACAACTACTAAAATAAAAAGGAATAGTAAGTAATCGATTTAAGAAACGTTATCAGCAACTAATAAATTATCTAAGTACTATACACGAGAACTATACGTAATTAAAACCTAAAAACTCAACAAGAAAACTCAATCAATCAAACCGCAACTATATATGCAGCTACCTACACTACACATTACACATACACTGCACTGAACGTAAGTAAAAATGCACTTTTTCAAAGTATGAAACGAAATTAACTAATCGAAACTAAATGAAGGTAATGTCGGATAGCAAAACGGGATGAACTACGTCAGTCCAATCCCACTTCTGATATAAGAAATAGGTAGAAGATCTACAGAAAAGAAACCGTAACGCACTAACAAATAACTTTATTTCTAATTTACATTGGTTCTTATCTACATAGACAAATGTTAATCTAAAGCTAGGACTGAACACCGAGTATCTGACAACCGTTCGCGCCGCTCGTCGAGCCAAAAGTGCCGCCGCCGCCGCCGGACCGGGGTTACCAGGCGCCGAACCGCTTTACCGACCCGAGTGGGGGAAGGCGTCGGCAAAACAGACTGTAGTAGTGTGGTGCCATCTTTGATTTTATTGAATATCCAATAATAGATATATTTAACTTAATGATGGAAACTGTTAAAGTGGTACGAAGTCCGCCGGGTCAGCTAGTTGTAAATAAAGCTAAGAATAACACATAAAAATAAATTTTTAGATTCATCGACGTAGTGATTTTGTTGCACGATATTACAATTACAAATTTAGTGTTCTGTAAGTGTATAACTACTATCATTAGTCGTATACACTTTAATAACGACGGACTTCGTACCGCATTTCTTTTTAAATATAGCCTATGTTACTCAGCGCTAATGTAGCATATTAATGGTGAAAGAATTTTTTAAATCGGTTCAGTAGTTTGTGAGTTTATTCGTTACAAACATACATACATACAAAAATACAAAGGTTTCCTCTTTATACGAGTAATATTGGTATAGATTATTGTTATATCAACGTGAGCACACGCGGACTAAGATAAATTAGCGAATCACGAGGAAATGTAGCAGTCAAATGGAAAGATGTAAATAATGGGGCGCGTCATCATGGAATTACCTATCATCTTTTTGGAAAAGTGTTGCAAAACATTTCCAAGAGCAGGATTCAAACCCGCACCTACTGAAAATCCGGGTCAGGTGCACTTCTAGTTACGCTTATATTGAGTCCCTACCTATGAAATTGACCTTTTTTTCTCACTTATTAATAGGTGTATTACTTCTAAAAATCAATACCGGTTGTTAATATTATTAAACACCTTTAATTAGGACTATGTTACTTAGGCTTCAGTAATAACAGCAATCATTTTGTTTCTTTATGGCCCAACTTTTTTTTTAAATTGACATCTTATTGTTTCGCGGAATTGACTTTTTGTTTCATTGTAACTTTGAAGGGACTTGTTTTTTTAATGTCTGCTATATTTAGCTAGTGAAACAAACACTACCCTTAAATTTTTATAGTGTTAACATAAATAGATGCTAAGAAAATTAAAAAAACATTGGTATGAAAAATATAATTTTATAAGAAATCTTCATACAAAACGTCAATTTCATAGGTAAGAACCTAATATATTTTTTCCACAAGTGGGATTTATACCAAAAATAATAAATAACACTTTATCTTTTTAACTTCATACTTTTCGTTTTCTAGTTTATTACTCTTTTTGTTTATTTATTTTCCTCTTTTGTCCTGTCTACCTTATTTTTGTTTGTATATTATTATATATACACACACAGAGTGTTTCTTGTGTTTTTGTTGCTATAAAAATTACAATTTGAAATAAAGAAAAAACAAAAGTAAATGTTTCAAATTGTTATTTTATAGCAATTAAAATTTGCGTATATTTTATATACCCATAATATTATAAAGCTGAAGAGTTTGTTTGTTTGTTTGGTTGAACGCGTTAATCTCAGGAACTACTGTTCGACTTAAAAAAATATTTTTGTGTTGAATAGTCCATTTATTGAGGAAGGCTATAGGCTATATAACATCACGCTATGACTAATCGCTAATTAACGCGGGTGAAACCGCGGGGCACAGTTACTTTTATATACCTACAATCAATCAAAATTACTATTTTGTTTCATTTTTAATGCAAGATATTGTTTATCGACTTGTTGTTGACTGTACATCTTGTACGATAAGCGAATAGAAGAAATGGTGGGGCGCGTCATCGACGATTGAACTGCCGTAATGGATAGTTGTTACTTTGTAAAGGAGATTTAAATAATCATTTTAGTTGCTGTTAGGTAACTTTTCCACTGGAGGTGTAAGTTAAGCGGTGTGCGAGGTAAACCAATCAAAAGGGAGAAAGTAATCATCAATCATCAGGAAGGGTCATCGCTTAACATCAGGCGAGAAAGAGGCCAAATTGCCTAAACGTAAAGAATTAAAAAGTGCCTTTTCCGTGCGGTCTGAAATGGAGTAATCCTAGTGGTGGTTTTTTTTTATCGAGCACCGCACAGCTGTGGTGGAAAGCCTTAAATTCCACGCACAGAGCCCATCTGAACCTCTTTTAGGTGGCATTAGATTAGTTATGCATAAAAAAGTGTTATAAATAATAAATATTAGGTCCTTACTTATGAAATTTACGTTTTGTATAAAGATTTTTTATAAAATTATATTTTACATACTAACTTTTTTTTAAAAGAAAAAAAATCAAGTCCCTTCAAAGTTACAATGAAACAAAAAGTCAATTATGCGAAACAAAAAAGAAGTCAATTAAAAAAAAAATTGGGCCATAAAGACACAAAATGAATTATTATTGATATTACTGAAGAGATAAGGACCCAATATTATTACGATAGTATTCGAGACATTGATAACTACAATTTTTGTATGTAATGTGTATTTTATATTGTTTTGTAATTGTTATACCTACATTATGATTTACGTGTGATTTTTTATATCTTTTAAAAAAATACTTTATTCATTGTTTTCCATCACCACAAAAATTGTAAAGTTAGCCAATAATAGAAACAAAAAATATGTATTATGTAGTGTATGTTAATTAAATAAGAAAAGAAGTTGTTCATAAGAAGCATTATACTATAGTATTCAAAAAGACCCTTTACAATAATTATAAAGGCGAAATAAGCAATAACAATAACTTAATAAAAAAAACCTTTTTGCAGGGACCGTGGTCACAGAGTTATATTTCTATATCTTCATTTTCAAACATAAGTTGGCCGTAGAAAGTTAGTAACATAAACACAAAATATAGATACTATGTTAGAACAATAAAAATAAATTTAAGAAAATATGTCTACTGTGGACTCATTAATACTTTACAAAACAAGCCACTATTTATTACTCCACGCGTATTCATAGCCAGTGTCGTGTAATAAATCCTAATCCCTTTTAATTACACGCTAAATACAGGTATTAACATTACTTTATTGCGGTCCGCTGTTACATGAGCAAAACCGATTTTGACGCGTTAATTGCGTCTGACAATTTACGTGTATCCAGCTGTGTGTATGTGCGTGTAGTCGGTTTTATTGCGACTGACTGAAAACACATTAACTTATCTTTTCAAACATTTTTACCGACTAGTGGTTGAAAATTTGACTGTAATTACATATTATTACTTACATAATATTCTTAAAAAGGAATACAATTTTTTTTTATTTAATACATGGAAGTACTTTGTTATGTAGACTGGCGTATTTTCAAGACGTTCAAATCCAATAAAGAAATTCATGTAAGGCTAAAATTTATATAAAATATTAACTTACCGATGTATTACAATGTTTGAGATACGGAACTTTTGGGAATTAAATACCAGTAGTCCCGTCATAAGACAATAATAAATAGGGGCACTTCTAGGTCCTTTGCAAGAGTTGTTCTGAAAATAATTAAATAACTAGAATGGAATATTTTCATTTACTAAGAATACGGTTAGTATTAGGTACAATTAGTTGTAATCTGTGGTATGTCATTTTGATCGAATCTTTATCCAAATCTTTCTAGTGGTGAGATATATTAAGTTTCATTTTGGTGGTCTTAATTTTAGCTAAAAGTTATTAAATTTCAAAATAAAACGAACGTCATCACACTAGATTATCATTTATGACTAACAGTTTTAAAAAAGGGTAAATTTTAATTTTAACGCGTAATTTTTAATTTTTAACCTAAATAAAGGCAAATTTAACTGAATTTTATTGAATGCGAAGAAAGCCTAGGGAAAATACTTTATATACGACTGTTTCGTTAAAAATATTCATAATTTCGGCTACTTTCAATTTAAAATTTGCCTTAATGGCAAAGTATTGAATTGTAGGAAAGTAACCAGAGATTTCCACTTCCGCCCTTCTACGAGTACTTTTGTCCATTAGGACATCAAAAAGCTTTGTAATGGCTTTTTGTTTTCTGTAGAAGATTCTATTTTTATTTAGATTATAAACATTTCATTTGTTTGACTCAATTCATGTTTCGAAAAGTGTTTTAATGAAGTGTCGTGTTTTATTTTTTAATTGCATTCTCTTTTATGAAGGTTGTATTGCTGATTTTGTTTAATTTGATAAAACATAATTTACCAGAAACGGTACCACATGCTTTTATGTCTCCACTGCTGGGGCACGAAGCCTTCCCAATGGATGGATAGGAAGAACGGGCCATAAACCACCTCGCAGGCTCAGTGCTGATTGGCGGTTGTTAAAGACTGCTAATGCAGCCGGGACAAACGGCTTTACATGCCTTCCGAAGCACGGGGGAGCTCGAAATGGAAAAATTTTGGTCACCTAACCGATGACCGGTCTTTGCGAAAATAGCTTAAACTTAGCAACTAAAGACTATGCGCGTTAACCATTGCTCCATCGAGCTTCTCAGAAACATTATAGCTTAGGCATAAGCTAATTAAACATCCATAAATATACTACAAGTTTTAATCGAGCTTTGCCAGCATCTGATACGGACATACGAAATTCATTAATGGTTTATGTTCTCCTCTATTATACTAGTTCTATGTATATACCTAGGAGGGCTGTAAGGCTTTGATTGGGTGGTTCACAATCACACGAGGCTCCCTTGAAGATGACGCATACGCTTCGTTCGATAACCAATTGCTGCGTCAATAGAATTCAGCTGTAAACTAGTTTGACAAGTGCAAACAGGCTTTAATTATTCATAGCTTTGACTGTCCCATCTTTGTCATATCGAACGCTTTCATTTTTATCAAATTATTATTTAGTTTAGAAAGAGAATAAGATGTAGACTTTTTTTAAACATGCGTGCTGAAAAACGCAGCTTCTGTTTTTTTGGCTTTTCGTAATTAATAATTAATTAATAATTATTTTATTGTCCGTATTTATTATTAGTGTAAAATTATCGGTCGTCGTGGAGATTCTTGGACTGCTGGATAAAGGCCTCCCTTTGTTCCTTTGTCAAACCGCGTTTCACCGTAAAAATGCTTTGAGAGTCTCTTAATCAGTCTGGATCATTCCAGTAGTTCACACCGTTAACTTTGTAACATGAGCCGTTCCATTAGTGTTCATTTACCTCAAATTGGGGATAAAGTATGTATGTAAGTAGGCATTAGAATAACATATGTTTTCATGAACTTTGGTCGGTTGACCAATGCTCTGACTGCTGAGCTACCAAGGCGCCAGAAGACTAGTTGAATTTGTGATTTAAGCTGCAAGTCAGTATTACGTCACTGTGAAGTTACTACCCTCACATCACAGTTGAAAGAACACTTTTGCAAGTATTAGGTCTTTACCTATGAAATTGACGATTTGTATGAAGATTTTTTATAAAATTACATTTTTCATACTAACGTTTTTTTAATTTTCTTAGCATCTATTTATGTTAACACTATAAAAATTGTAGAGTTGTGTGTTTGTTTTACTAGCTTAATATAGCAGACATTAAAAAGAAAAAAAATCAAGTCCCTTCAAAGCTACAATGAAACAAAAAGTCAATTCCGCAAACAAAAAAAGACGTCAATTTAAAAAAAAAAATTGGCGATAAAGACACAAAATGAATAATCATTGTTATTACTGAAGCCTAAGTAAAATAGTCCTAATTAAAGGTGTACAATAATATTAACAACCAGTATTAACTTTTAGAAGTAATACACCTATTAGTAAGTCAATTTCATATGTAAGGACCCAATATTTAACAATCGATAAAGATGTAATTCCTTTTAAATATTTATATTATTTGAAGTTACAATCCTCACCGTCGACGTAATACCGCTGACTTGTAGTGTAAATTACAAACTACTAGAAAGATTTAACGAGTCTTCTGAAGCCTCGGTGGCTCAGCGGTCAGAGCATCAGAGCAAGGTCGTAAGTTCGACTCCCACTCGAGCTTTCTGAGGCTGGTTGATTTTTTCTAGTATTTTTTTATTATTTTGTAACTATTTATAGTATTCATCATCATCATCATCATCATCATAGCATTGTGAATTTAAAATTCAAAATAATAAAAATTATGCTTGCACTGGTATTAAACAAACCTGATTAGTGGTTTACAAAATAAAAGAAACCAAGTCCATAGAAAGTAGGAGCTAATCACGATATTAAAATAATCTTATTCTACTGGTTTATTAAAAGCGGTCAGAAACAGCGAAAAGGTTAAATACTCAGAACAAAAAGCGCCAGAAGGGATGAGCATTCGATCACACCGTATTCAAAAGTTTTGAATCCAGAAACGAACCTATTTAGTACAATGCCGCATTGTTTTGCCTAATGTACCTACCCCATATATCGTTGTCCGCTTTAACCCAAACACAAAAGAGCCGCTAAATGAAAAAGCATTTATTTTGTATTCTTTCTCTATTTTCCTTTTGCTAAAAAAGATGCAGGACGCCGAAAAAATATCCCCGTTTCGGTTCATTTTCGGATGCCTTACCTTCCCTTTTCTTTTTACAAATAAATTGTACATTTTAAAGTTATTTAATACGTTTAGCACATACAAATTATGTAGGTACAAAAATATTTTTCTTGACAAGGAACATATTAGTACAGTATATTCAGATAAGTTACAAATCTAGCGTTTTGATGGTGCATGGTGCGAGTTTCATTTGTATGGTATGTTAATAAAAAATGTATAACATTGAAGCAGCTCCTGGTGACAAACAGGGAGAGTTACACATTTGCCATACAAAATCTCCTTTTTAAGTTAACGTGATCCAATGGCAATTAAAACTCTCTCTAGGTACCCTGAAATATTTTTTTGACATGCCACAGACAATATACCTATCCGTTTGACACGTAAATAACCAGAGGCAAGATGAGTAATTTAAAAATGGCGTTTTACAAAAGACTGTAATTAATTCTTCTGTTGTTCAATTTCTAGCCGGCGTTTTTCACAAAAGTACCTAAAATTCATAAAGTACTTTCACAAATAAAGCTTTAATCAGTTATCGCACTGGCCGACAGTTGGCTCGGTCATCAATCTTGCCTTCGGTTTGGCGCATCAACATCCACACCAACTGTTCCCTCGCTGTTCCACTGGTAATTTGTTCATTTTTTGAATGGAAAACGAATGGATTTATTACAGTAAAAACTGTTTCGGTAAAAGAAAAAGCGTGGGTAGCCGAACGGATAGATGCTCGGTTTGAATGTGAGAAATCGTGGTTCAATCCCCATAGCTTCGTTAGACTACTGACGTAACACAAGCATAGAAGGTGAGTAGATAGTAAAGTCAAAGTCAAAGTCAAAGTCAAAGTCAAATTCAAAGTCAAAGTGATTTATTGCAATTAAGTGTACAAAAAGGTCTTATAAATATTAGTATTTAGTGCTAACAACTTAATAGTCATCAGTAGTAGAAGTAATAGTAAGAGTAGTCATTAATGTGATAATAATCTTTTAAAAAATTAAAGGTATTTAACGTTTTAGATGCCCTGACATTATTCTGAGTGGGAGCCTTTCTGTGCGACATAATTAATTTACGTATGTTTTTATTTTTGTGGATGTTGTAGGTACTACCTATATTTGTAACATAAATAAATATTTTAAAATTTAATTTGATTTCATTAATTTGATTTTATTAAAAAAATTTGCTTACGCACCGTTAACAAAGGCTATAGTTTCGAATATGATTAAAGCACTTGAACTTGAACTGCAATTGAACTTGCACAAAATTTTCGAATTTCAGGTGACTAATAATTGTCTTATTAAGTTACTGATAACTGGTTTTCCGGTTTAATCTTCCAAGGTTTTTTTTTTCTTGTCCCCCAACGTGGGTCAGTGTCGGAGATTTTTTATATCTTATTCTATTCTATGCCGTTACTATATGGCTTCCTAAGCTAGAGTGGCCTTGAGCCTACATATCCTTGCCACGATTGTGGCCTATCTACTTTTCTACTATATCTTCCAAGGGTTTGTTTCATACTCTTCTCAATCTTCCTGTAATCATTTTTCTATATAAAATAAAAATTATTGTAACTTGCAACCAGATCTTTGCTTACTAAGTATAAACAACCTTCACAAACGGAATCCGTATCCTCAATACTTTTGCCATCTCACAAAAAAATATATCTCAAATGAAAGTTCTGCTGCTAATAGGATCCTGTAAGTCTTCCCCCTTTAAAATATAACTCAATGAAAAGTCAAAGCAACTGGCACAATCCCACGAGGACCGTTGCATCTAAGAAATGGGTCGGGAAATAAATAAAATATGATGTCTGTCCTCAGTCTGGCATGCGTCGTATATTATTTCTGCAAACTCCACTGCGGTGCACCGCCTGTTTTTAACAACGTGACGTCGAATACATTTTTATATATAGCTTTTCGAGCGATACGTCACGAGAAGTATTGTTGTTACTGTTTCACTGAGAATAAAATGCTGCTTACTTTTATTTCTAAAAATTATTTAGCTACGACGAAGCAAGTCCAGTAGGAGGAGCTCGATGGCGCAGTGGTTAACGCGTCCGGTCTGCGAGTGCTGAGGTTAAGCAACTTTCGCAAAGACCGGTCGTCGGATGGTCGTTGGTCCTGGCTGCATTAGCAATCGTTAATAACCACCAATCCGCAATGGGCCCGCCGCGTGGTGGTTCATGGCCCGTTCTCCCTATCCATCCATAGGGAAGGGTCGTACCCCAGCAGTGGGGACATAAAATGGGCTGATGATGATGATGATGATGATGATGAAGTCCAGTAGTAAAATAACGTATTTTAAAACTTTTGTTGTATATCACGTAAACAGCTTTTGATATTGCTTTATATTAATGGATATAATATTTAAATGCAGTGGCTTTTGCCTTTCACTACAGCAATTATACGAGTAGTAACATCGTTTCTATTGCAGGAAGCTTATCAGCTAGTCAGGCGGACTAGAACTAGCCCTACCACCAACCATAGGGTAAAATATGCACCCTCTATCAAATCAGGAACCGCTGGGTTTGAGATCCGTAAACAAACCACTAGAGCACAGAAGCGCGGTTAAAAAATCTCTTTAACAAAAACAACACCGTTATGGAAAAGTGTCTTTATTTTTATCTTAGTAATACTGATTTCTACAAAGGTTATGATATTCCGTACCAGATATTTCTCAAGTCATTATAGTGATATTCGTGTATTTCCTAGTTTGTGGTCCGAGTTATCCAGCAAGGCGGCTCGCAACCGCAGCACCCACGGCTTTGTACTTGAAACGCCGGCGCCGTAATAATATTCAAAATCATGAAGTCAGTCAGGTCATTATGAAGTTGACGACCACGAACAATGTATCAGCTGAACCTGGGGTTGTCACTTGCAATTTGTTCACATTATTTTTGTTCCACCCTGATATGTACTGTTTTTTTTTTCTTTGGATCATGAGGTTGACCTCCACCTGACCTGAGGTTGTCACTTTGCATTTTTCCTTTGTACCAAACAACCTCAATAGCTTGCCCATGTGGTGCTTTTCAGGCATTCACAATTTTCCGGACCTCTATACACTCCCCATCTACCGTAATACGGATAAAGGTATTACCAAATACCATGTATAATTATCGGAATCGACTGTACGTTCAAAATTGCAGAGCTGCACGGTAATATCTTGTTTTATAGCGCGCAAACAAAACGATGAGTTGGTATTGGTATCGGCGATATTTTCGGAATTTATTTTATGTTACTTCAGCCTCAGTGGGGCGCTTACTGAGTTATTGTATTATTTTCCGTCCGGTATCTCGGGTTCGTTAGCGGACGAATGTCCTCGTTTCTTGAATGACTTATAGCTTTTGAAGTGTAGTGGGTAGACTACCAAGCCTGAGTTCTGTTTTTCTAGGGTTTGATTTGAATCGATCTCATAATTATCATAATGCACTTGGTTTGGTTGGTGGTAGGGTTTGCTCTAAGGCCACATGGCTATCATAATATTGGGTCCTTACCTATGAAATTGACGTTTTTTTCTTACTCATTAATGTGTATGTGTATTACTTCTAAAACTCAATACCGGTTGCTAATATTATTATACACAAAAGTGTATAAGCCTAAGTAAGTCTAAGTAAAAAAAAAAATGAAAAAAGAATGGGCGCCTTTGGCTTACAAAGTAAAAAGTGTTAAATAATTTCGGCGGGCTGGTTAGAACCACGATAGCTCAATTGGAAGAGCACCTGACCCGGAATGTCAGAAGGGTGCAGGTTCAAATCCTGCTCGTGGAAATTTTTTCAACATTTGTGTTTTTGTAATTTGTTCGCAACAAAATTTGCTTTAAAAATCATTTTGAACATTTTATAAAATAGCTTGCTTATTTCTTAACTGATCTTTAATATTTGTAAAAATATTATGATCGGATGTTAATGACGGTAGTTGTTGACATTGAATGGGCGCCTTTGGCTTACAAAGTAAAAAGTGTTGAATAATTTCGGCGGGCTGGTTAGAACCACGATAGCTCAATTGGAAGAGCACCTGACCCGGAATGTCAGAAGGGTGCAGGTTCAAATCCTGCTCGTGGAAATTTTTTCAACATTTGTGTTTTTGTAATTTGTTCGCAACAAAATTTGCTTTAAAAATCATTTTGAACATTTTATAAGTCTAAGTAAGTAAGCCTAAGTCGTCATAGTCCTAATTAAAAAATTAGGACTATGTTACTTAGGCTTCAGTAATAACAATGGTTATTGATTTTGTGTTTTATTGCCCAAATATTTTTTTTTAATTGACTTCTTTTTTTTTAGCGGAATTGACCTTTTGTTTCATTGTAGCTTTAAAGGTACTTGTTTTTTTTTTCTTTTTAGGGTCTGCTATATTTAGCTAGTTAAAAAAACACACTACCCTTAATTTTTTATAGTGTTAACATAAATAGATGTTAAGTAAAGTTAAAATTTAAAACACGCTAGTATGAAAAATATAATTTTGTAAAAAATCTTCATACAAATCGTCAACTTCATAGGTAAGGACCTAATATATTTCGTAGCATTGTTGTATCGTGTGAAGGTAGTTTGTGCATTTCACAAACTACCTTCTATAGTCATTACCACATATATCCGCATATATACGCGAAAATATCCGAATTTTCCTTTGCTTAATATTTTTTAAAATTCTGCACAGTAAACTATATTTGACTTAGAAAAATCTCGCGGGCGAAGTGGCTAGCGCGTTCGGTTTATGATTATTGTCTGTACTTTTAGAAATATGTGTGAAGGCCTGAACCAAGGCAGTGAGGTGCTTATAAAACTGATGACACTGTTTGAAAGTTTAACTGAAAATATTTAACTGTTTTGTAGTGTACTAGTTTGATTTGATCTTTTTATTATGACTAGTGGTCGCCCAGTGGTCGAAATTCGACCGTTATTTTATTAAGGCTGCACGGATTGTATCCTAAGCAATGAAAAATTTAAAAAGATATAAATGTGAGTTTGGATTGGCATTGACAGATTTCGGCCGCTCCGCTCCTCTACCATTTTGGAAAAGAGTATATAAGCGTGTGTGTCAAATACATGGTAGTGTGTGTAATGTTTGTTCTATTGATTTAATGTATTCTAACGCATAATTTAAACAAATATCAACATTCTGTAATCATTCTCTATATAAACTATAAGTGTGCGAAATTTCATACTCCTCCGTCAACACAATACAAAGTTTTTGCTTCACGTATTAATATATGGATAATAATATCTTTTTCAGTTATTTCATTCATAGAATAAAGCATTCCTACAAAGGACATTCGTACATTCGACTCCTTTATGTACAAAATGTTAAAAAAATATCTCCATGATTAAAACCAGCTGGAATTTATTTTATTCCAAACGGCCCGCATTTTCATTCCAGCGTTATCAATAGCCCTCCTTTCAAGCACCTTTTGAGAAGATTTTTCACACTTACCACTCAATCCTATTACATTAATGTCGCGGATAGGATGATTCATCAAATATAAAACACTGAACGCTATGTTGATCGCGACCGAGTACCTACACTCGCTGACAAAATTGAGATAATACAACAAAGGTTTCCCTACTCAACTGTCAAAAATAGCCGTCATTCTTATTGTGTTGCCTCCCTATGACAAAGGGCTTGCGTGTCAAATGATGGAATAAACTCGTTTGTATTCAGGCCCACTAGGCCGAATCAACAGTATTCAGTAATGAAGGCAATAATTTAGGGACCAATTAGCTTACTAGGAATATAGCTGTGGTTATTATTAAATGTAATTGCATTGCCGTGGTTACACCAAACTTGGTTCTTTATTATCAATTATAGAGAGACTCATTTTCGTTCGCATCATTAGTTTAATGCTTATTTAGTATATGAACTTAACACGAGAAACGGTCATTTATACATAGAACTCTCTCTTCGGCTTCGCAATTAAACTTTAATACAATCAATTTTGTAATGGTTCGTCATTATCATCATCATCCCACTGCTAGGGCACGAGCCTTCCCTGTGAATAGATAATATACAGGGAAAATTGCAATGTTTAAATTTGGTTAACTCCACACAATTTTATTCTGTAAGAAAATATAGCTAATACAATTTGCTTTAAAATACATGATGATCTGATATAATACATGTCCAGATTTCAGCGGAAACCTCCCATTTTTTTAAACTTTCTACTTACTGTAATTGTTTATAATAAGCATAATAGCTGTCCTAATTATAACTTTCTTAATGTGCGTCAATAATTCACACTTGTTTACTTTGTTACACGTTCCACACAAAGACAGCCGCTGTTAAAAATATTAAAAAGCATTATTTTACTACAAACGTTTGTGTCTGACAGTACAAGAAGGTTGCGTTACCCATGCGTGCTCACATCTCGTCCCTATGTAAGTGTTGACGTTGGACCAGCCCTATGGGGATTGGTGGCTGTGATTTTGGGTGGACCCTAAGAATTCGTACGTTGCGGATCATTAGTCCACCATTTTACGAGGCATCCATTTTTAGGCGAGCCCCGCTGTAACTTTTTAGCTTTCTTCGATCCTTTTTTTTATTACTGATATTGCAACGCCACTGTTTAGTATGATGGTGGCACTTACATAAATTAACCGCCTTTAGTGTAATGGTAACATTACCAGTCTTGGACCCAGGGCCCCGGGTTCGTTATCATTCTGAGTACTTACTAATAAGGTAATTTAATGAGATTGTGTTTAAATTCTTACTTTACTTCTTATATGAAAAAAACAAACGCAAAAACTTTTATTTGTTTTGGTTCAGGGTAAGGCTTGTTGCTAAGTCTCTCATCGTAAAGACTTACATAAGATGAAAAGATAAACGTTAACAGCATTGTTGTGTTCCGTCATTTAGAGATAAGAATAGGATAGAACAGTTTTTTAGTGGATTCTTTAGTTCAGTTTGTTATTTAAAGATACAGTCGGGTGGGATAAACGCCGAGCGCTAAGAATAATTATTACACAAATAAGTCGCGATTGGCCACTATTTAACAATTGAAAATCTAACATTGATTTTTACGTTAATAATTATAATTTGTGAGATTAGTGAACTTCACAGTACTTATTTTAAGTGTTACCTATAGTAAGAAGAAGACCTGTAGTAGTAGAAAAGTAAAAACCATCTTATTATTATTAAAATTTTTGCATTTATAATGCTATATGCAGTTGCAAGGTAAATTTTTACTAGAAAAAAAAAACAACCAAGCTCAAGAAGCTCGAGTGGGAATCGAACCCACGACCCTTGGATTCCCGGACCAATGCTTTGACCGCTGAGCTATCGGGGTCTCGGTAGCTTTTTTTCTAGTAATACTTTATCTTGTAATAACCTAAATAAAGTGATGTGTGTTATGAAATATTAGCGTTCTCCTTTAGGTACCTAGTTCTAAAAATTGATACAACTTATAATTTTGTGTAAAATGTCCTTTGTGGAAAATGTCTCATTTAAAAGTACGTACCTACTTAAAATATTTCCTCTTAGTTTTATTTAGTTTGCATATTAATTATTTCTTTAAAGTACTCGTAATAGCCATTCACCATTATTCCTGGTTCACCAGACTATCATGTGGTGGTATTGTTCTGGGGTGCGCTTCATTTCCAATAATTTCATATTCAACTAATTTTAAAACATATTTTTAACGTTTATTTGGTTAATTTTTACTTGGTATAAAAACACTTTCTATGGTGCTTTCATGCTATAATGATAACAATCATGTATTTTCTTTTCTTATAACTTTTGCAAGGTTCAATGTATATTATAATAAACATGCAAAAACATATCATAAATGTATGCCCTAGGAAGGTTGCGAGGAGCGAAGCGTACAACCGCGCGAGCCGAGCGAGCGAAGCCAGCATGCTGCGACAACGGCCGCCGAAGCGCCATGATCAAAATGTCTTTATTAATTTGATTGCTTGCTACAAAATTTTGTTATAAAGAGTCGATTTTAGAAACTGAATGTAACTAAACTTTATATCATATAATCATTAGAGAAAATGAGTATTAGAGTAAAAGATCATTATAGAAAATAAGGAAGGAGGAAGGAGGCTTACACCAAACTGGTCGAAGAAGGCTTGAGAAGAAGATGACAACGATGATGATGATGATAGAAAATAAAATTATCTCAAAAGAAATTACATGATTTATTTTTTATTTATTTTTAGGAAGATTTACAAACAAATAACATCTAAATTTAAGAAAAAAACACAAATGTTGAAAAAAATTCCACGAGCAGGATTTGAACCTGCACGCTTCTGACATACCGGGTCAGGTGCTCTCCCAATTGAGCTATCGTGGTTCAAACCAGCCCGCCGACACTATTCAACACTATTTACTTTTTACTTTGAAAGCCAAAGGCGCCCGCCCATTCAATGTCAACAACTACCGTCATTAACAATTTTGTTTCGCAACAAAATTTGCGTTAAAATTATTTAAACAATCTATATTTAAGGTTAATAAATAGACATATGCTATTAACAAATCTTCACAAAATAGGTATTATGTATATTAAACATTACACGCAAACCTGTTTGTTCCTGTTTCAGTAAGGTAATTTTGAAAAGTGTACCTTACGGTAATGGTCAGATGGCTTATTGGCACGTGATTTCACTTCATTATCGGTCGCTGTCTGGCTCAACAATATCAAGTTTCTAAAGGACAACCCAATTTGCAGGAGTAAGGGCGACATTGTCGTATGGATTTCAAGCACCTACATTTTTTCGCAAAAATGTATTTAATATTCAACGATAGGTACTAATCTACAAAATTTGTTTTATTTCAGCTGAATTTGAAGTCCTAATATCATAAACAATTGCAAGTAGATGAATATTTTATAAGGCAATATCAATATCAATTCATTTATGCTGTGCTAGTCAAGCAGGTCACATATTTTACATTAAAAAATAAACTATAAATTACGTTGAAGAGCTCGCTCGGGCTGCGAGTGCTGAGTTTAAGCAACTTTCGCAAAGGCCAGTCATTGGATGGGTAATCAAATATGTATCATCTCGAGCTTCTCCGTGCTTCGGACGGTACGTAAAGCGGTTGATCCCGGCTGCATTAGCAGCCGTGACCAATTACCACCAATGGACCCGCGTGGTGGTTTATGGCCTGTTCGCCCTAGCCATCCATAAAGAAGGCTCGTGCCCCAATAGTGGGGACATAAAATGAGCTGACGATGATGATGAAATTACGTATATAGTAAATAAAGTGCCTATAAGTGCACTTTGCCACTGCTAGGCAATTGTCTCCATCTCTGAAATCATTGCTACAATAAATGGCACAATCTATAAGGTCACTTTTTTATCAACTGCAAATATTTTGACAAAACATCTAATTATATCAGAGAAATAAGGCCCTAGTATTTAAAAAAATATTTAGGCTAGTTATTTTTTTTACTTTTCCTGACACAAAAATTGTAATATTTTTAAGAGCGGCCTCTCTGTCGGCTCTTTTGAATGAAACTAGGTGCATGTGTAAGCGGTGAAGGCATTGCGGCCTCTCTGTTTCGGCTCCTTTGAATTGAAACTATCGAAAGTGCTTTATTTTTCTTTTTAATCGAAATGTCTTTTTGCGTTTTTCTTGAAAACTAGCGTAAAAAAATTTAAGGTTTTTTCATAAGAATAGTTTATATATGTTGTTGAATTTATCCTCAAAATATTTGCAGTTAATAAAATGTGACCTTATATGTATATTCTTGTCAAATACGGTTGAGAGGGTTGTGGGTAATCACAAACATGAGCTATGCATCGAAATATCCGAAACACACTTTGCTTGACCTGTGAATTGAACACAGAAACAAGACTCGTTTGCTACAAGCCACCTACCGGGGCGTATCAAGTTGATTATAGTATAATTGGAATTCGGTAGTCGACAGAGACACTTTTTAGCAATTCTCAAAACGATATTTTTTCATAGAAATTATATGGGAATGGCAAACTATGTCGTCACTATTTGGTTCCGTCAATTGAGGGGGTGTCGCGCGGAATTACGAAACTTAACGTGTTTTTAAGTCACTGGTGGTAGGCGCTGAATAGGTCATATACATTAAAAGGACTAGTGTAGGTTAGCTTGATCCTTTCACAAGGCCATGGTTGTCTTGGAATTTGAAACAAGGGTCGTAAACGTATTCGTATCGTAAGCGTATTGTTCTACAAACGAATCGTCGAGTAGAAGTATTGTTTTGTAAGATCTCAGTTGAAATCATGGCGTCAATGGTACCAGGTGTGTTGGGTGAATTTATAGGCTATCTTACTTTCTCTTCAGACGAAGAGGATTTTTTAATGTTTGATTATGTAAGAAGTAGAAAGCGACGTGCTTATTGGATCCATCCATGCATCCATCTTTTTATATTATATCGTTTACAAGTGACCAGTACCAAAAACTTTCAATACGGTGAACGCTAATACTATGAACAGTAATTTTTTTACGCTTGCTTTTTTACGCCAGTACGCTACGACTATCGTAATGACAATAAACATCTCTTACGATTCGCTGCAGCACCGCTTCGTGTGCGGACTTGTTTAAACATGTACACGCTCGTATTGCTCTCGTCCTGCGCGCGTATTACGATACGCTTACGATACGACGCCGTGTGCGAGGGCTCTTAGTCTACTTTCTATTTCTACAGACTAAGTAAACGTACAATGTATTCGGTAATGCGCCGCGCAGTCAATTCCAAAAGTTTAAGTCAATATTGTCTTGCTTTATACGATACCTACATAACTTTTATTTGTTCGGATTTGTTCCGATAATGCTAAGTGCTTTAGCGGAACAAATCCGCCCCAACCAGTAACTTTATTATAGTTACAAAATACTTGACCAGTCACAAATAATGCCACTTGACAATAGGGAAGCAAACTACATAAGTAGGGACTGGTTTATAATTACGTAATCTGTGCTTTTAATTTTTTTATTTAGTTTAAAGGGGCTTCTGCTACTGACATGTTAGCCCTATCATAACTGTGCATGTAGTACATTAGTGGATTAATATCTAACCCAATATTTAAGGTTTGCACACCGCAAACGCTTTCTCGGACGTGGGATGCGAAAGAATACTTTAATAAAATAATCTAGATTACTAGAAAAAAACTGTGTTCCAGCTGTGCGATGGTTACCGCACATCCACACACTTTTCGATGGTGACCGCATATTCACACTGGGGCCGTGTTGTTCTTTATGGTCCGTTTTCTCTGTGGTGTTTCCATTCACAGGGAAAGCTTGTGCTTCAGTGTGAACATAAAATGAGCTGGTGATGGACTACCTAAGTATTAGTGACGATTTCATCACCACTTCATTTTTATGTCCTCACTGCTGGGCACGAGCCTTCCCTGTGGATGATAGAGAGAACGGGCTATAAACCCCCACCCGGGCCCTATGCTGATTAGTTGTTGATAACGACTTTTAATGCTGGCACCAACGGCTTTTACGTGTCATCCGAAGCACAGAGGAACTCGAGATGATAAAGTTTTGATTATTCATCCGATGAGCCTTTGAGAAAGTTACAATATAACCTTAAGAATTGCAGACCACTACTACGCTATCAAGCTTCTTCGAAGAGACGATTAAGCGACCGGTAATCCTTTCAGAGTTAGACTGCTAGACAATCAGTCGCTTGCCAACGCGAGCGCCTACACTGTATGTTAGTTTGTAACTGGAACTACTCTTGTTGTCAGTTTCCCTTGTGCAACTATCATAGTTTCAAAGAGTAGGTACATTACATATGTTTGTTAAACAATAGACAATGTGTTAGCCAGAACGACTATTCTCATTAGTTGTTTGGTCGTAGTTTGATGGTTCAAGCTGACAGTAAATTTTTTGATCAACAAATTTCTGCCTTCAATTTGAAGTTTTAATTTTATCCTTTATTATATCAGGTAGATTTTACTACCTGTATAGTTGAATGTGAGTTTCTGTGTGACTGTGTATGTGAGTGATTGACTGTGTGATTATTTTTAGGAATGTGTTAATTTAAAATTGACATGATTTACGACTTAAGTCTAAAACAGTACGTCGGTCATGTATGAATATATGAGAAATAGAAATACGTAGTTTAGTCTGTAGAAACACATAATTGTTTTAATGTAACAACTGTTACTAATCCAAAAAAAAATATAAAAAATAAAATAAAATAAAAACTTTTTAAAAACAAGCTTGTTAATAAAAAAAAGAATTAAAAAGTTAAAAATTATTAATTTAAAAATCTTTGCGTTTATAAATAAAAGCGTGTTACATTTTGATGTAACATTAAAGAACATTTAGCATAATACATCACCTTCATTATTTTTCTTTTGCAATCATATCATTATCTAGCACCAAAGTACTCATCAAGACGGATCAAACGAGTTCTAACTCGATAGGGTTGTGTCGTTTAACAACAGAGTTCCTATGGCCACCTTCCGGTTTCATCATCAGATCAGCTTATTGTCATAATAATTTTGCATTGTCATCCGATATACAGATGCATGCAAAATTTCAGCTCAATCGGTAACCGGGAAGTGGATTAAATTTAACTTGCAAGATTTGATCATAGCCAAACGGACAAACATTGGGACAGGTGACACTAAATAAAAGCTTGTAAAAATTACATGATTAAAGACTTAGGGCTAAAACAGTACTGTTATAGGTACTTATAAGGGATTATGAAATTCAATAGTACGCTGTAGTATTTCGTAAGCTTCTATGTATTTACCGAGACGGTTGGTCTAGCACTGTTGTAGCCCTTATTATTTGAGTTCTTCATAAAGGTTCTGTAAAAACTTTGCCAGAAACGCTCTTTAACTACGCAAAGCGTTTTTACTAAGAATGGATAGACGTAGAGCGTTCAAACCCGTCTTAGACGAATGGGTCAGTGGGTCAGTCGAGGAAGCGGCGGCGCTTACCTTTCGCTCTTTATAATACAGATTTTCTCAAGTCATAAGCGTTTTTGA